>VUYV01000016.1:7988359-8034670 GCA_008711295.1 Anarhynchus alexandrinus | reverse complement strand
GAAGAAGTTTTTCACTTTGAGGGTGGCAAGGCACTGGCACAGGTTGCCCCGAGAGGTTGTTGAGGCCCCATCCCTGGAGGTGTTCAAGGCCAGGCTGGACGTGCCCTTGGGCAACCTGGTCTAGTGGGAGGTGTCCCTGCCTATGGCAGGGGGGTTGGAACTCGATGATCTTCAAGGTCCTTTCCAACCTAAACCATTCTATGATTCTATGACTATAATTGTTTGATAGGGAATTTATACTTGAAATTTCTATTTAACCATCAGTGTAAGTGGTAGGTCCTATTTTTTTCTGCAAACTTCTTTCTTTATTTTGCAGAGTTATTAGTTAGTGTTTAATCCAAACATTTGATCATTTAAATTCTTAAACTTTCTTGATTGTTATGTCTTGATGCTATTCTTTTAAGTAATACAGCTTTTTTTATATTCTCTGAAATATCAAGAAATATACATTTATTTCAGCATTGATGTAGAAATACCCTAATTACTTTAGCACTGTGGCAAATTAAAGGAGTATTTGAGCACAGTGATTGGAAGCCTAGTTTCTAGTGGATGTTTTTAAGGAGGTCGTTCAGTCCATATGGCTTTACTAGAACTTCAGTGAATGCTTTAAGTTGAACATGCAGAGTTATTTATACATTTTAATTAAAGCAGCTTTGATCACGTATTTTTCTGCTCTGATTCTAACTGAAGCTTGAGATTTTTGGTTGTGGTTCTGTGGATGCAACAAATGATTGCTTTAAGTGTGCTCATAGAAATCAATTGGTTGTCTCAGTTTAATGTTACTTAGTTTCTTGAAAATGCATATAATTCTCAGTGATAACTGATTGCCATATCTTCAGTTCTTCCTGATAGAGATGAGTACATCTCCATAAAACAGTGTTTATGATGTATCAATACAGATTTGGAAAAGTCTGCAAAATGTACTGTAAAAGTAGTTATAGAAATTCTTCTTAGGCACCAATTGTGGCTTAGGGTTATGGGTATTTAATTCTTGGATCCTTTAGGTAGCTGATTCTTTACCTGACTCGAGATACTTCTGGAAAGCTGTGTTAGACAAGACCTCATTGGAAGAATCCCAGAAAGAGAGTCCATTGTGTTGTTAGGCTGTTGCTGTTACAATGCAAGTTTTTTTTTTTTCCAGGATCTGAATGTGCTGTGAAATAATGAAGTTTAATTCTTGTTAAAATAGCCATTTGCAAAGGAAACTTGAATTAATATAAATGGATATCCAAAATGTATTCTGTGTTGATGTCCAGTTTCCACATATAAGTGATAAATCCAGTTTTCCTTATTTTAAGTTTTTCCTTATTGGTGCCATTTTGCCTCTGCTTCAGAGCAGGTCAGGTTGGGGCAAGATCAGCATAACCTGCCTGTGTCAGGAGCTTATGGAAAATAATAAATTAAAATGCCCATATAGGGATCGCTGCTGCAGCCTTGAGCAATGATTTTTTTTTTTTAAGCTGTGAAGCTTTATGGTTCATAGTAATAGGATGCTAACAATAAATCCTAAACATGGCTTAGATGTCCACGCTCAATATTCTGCTGTTGCAGTGTGTCCCACAACCCCAGACTGCCTTCTTCATCCTTACTGTCAGGAATACTAAGTTCTCTGGCTCAGCCACAAAAAAAATTGCTGTCCCTGGGTCAAGTGTTGTTTTAATTACAATGTGTGCAGCACATTGAAAACAGGAGGAGTTTTCAAACCATGGGAGTGCAATTTCTAAACAAATGCTACACAAGCTATTGTTTTGCTTATGTTGTTCATTTCATATTTAATTGGAAGACTTTGTAGTTAAGCTCTTATCAAGTTGCTGCAGAATTTCCAGTTTACTGCACTGGTGGCATAGAAGAAGGGCGTCTGATTCACATTCATCTTGCCATGGAATAAAATTCATCTTGATTGTTGGTAATGCGGTTGCCTAGTGCACTTTGTTCATGATTGTTATATTTTTTCCTTTTGAAAGGCAGAAAAATAATAAATGGAAGTCTGTCTAATACTACATGCCCCATTAATATGCTTTGTAGATGCAAAATGTGCTTTAGTATTCAAAAAATAGAGTGGGAGTGGCAATTTACCATCAAGCTACTTAGTTTGTATTCATGGAAGAGAAACAAATAGAATTTTGATGAGTTTAGTGCCCTTTTGTGATAAACCAGTGTCCCAGTCATTTGGTTCTGACAAAGTCCCATCCTAACAATGTATTTTCTTCTAACCTATGTGTTAAGCCTCTGTGTTCAGACAACACCGTCTCTAACTGTCCTATGTACTACCTGAAATCACTTGGCAAGGTATACACAAATTTTTAAAAGGGAAAATGCAGTCTAACCAGTAGTGCATAAAGATTTGGTCCAGGTGATGAGGTAAAAAATTGGACATAGGGAAAGGGAAAAGAGGGGGGGGGGGGGGGAAAGGAGCTGTTACTCAGGAGGGAGAATTCCACTAAGGCGCTCCTTTTCAAACGAAAAGTGAAAGGGAAATTGTGCTTTGGCTGATCTTTTTACTTTTCCTCTTTGAGAAGAGTAACAGATTACAGCATTGTAACTCCTTTGCTCAAGGGAAGGTCAAATTATGTATTCCAAAGGCATGCTTGCAACTGAGCATTAACGATTAAAGAAATTACCCAACACTCCTCCAGGGGAGGAGTAGCATGATTATACTGTGTGTGTGCCATCGCTATTAAAAATGACTTGTACACCTTGGCTAATTTAAACCACATGCACTGGGGACTAGTAGCCAAATTAGGTGAAGTATCTGTGAGATTTTTCAAAATCATGTCTGGATTGGGAGACCCAGATGAATATTTTCATTGACAGAAATGCTGTGCTAAGTGGTACTCCTTGCCCAGTGAGCCAGTGGGGGTATGGATGGAAATGAGGGGTAATGACAATGAAAGGTCAGGAATCTGCGAGGGATACTGGAGCCTGTATTGCAGAGGAAGGTGGTGAAGGCATCTCGTGAGAACTGAAGTTAATAGGTGAGATCAGATTCCAAATTATGGGGTGTGAAGGAGGGATTGTTACCATTTTGTAATGTTGAGGGCGAAAGAGAAGGGGCTGGCTGAGGAAAGAGGGTCACTTACCACATAGAAAACATGTTTCCATGTTTTCCAGCCTAAAAAGTAATGGTATGTAAAAGCCAGTTAGGGAGGAAATATGGAGAAAGAAATGGGCCATTTTATTAAATTTGGTTAAAGCAAAAACCAAACCCAACCAAACAAAACCCTCCAAAAACACAACCAAGGAACTGACAGGATCAAACATTTCTGTTTGAGAAGGGGTTGGAGATTTGCAGAACATGGCGACTTGGCAAAGATACAAAAAGTGTGTAGATATTAACAATAAAGAAAAGTTAATGAAGTATCTGAGATCAGCTGAAAGATATTGGAGCTATAGAAAGAAGAAGGGAGTGTGCTTTTTGGTTTGGTTTTTTTTTTTTTACTTCTGCATGTCAAGTAGATCTCTGACAGAAAAAGAAGTAGAAAATATGCTGTTGCATTGCTGTAAACTAAATACTGTAGTAAAACTCAGTATTTTATTTGAAGTACTAATTTCCTGTCCTATAGTAAATACCATTGGTCAATGCCAATAGCTTATACTTTGGTAGTTTATTGTTTAATATTTGCCATACTGCACTTATGACAACTTTTTCTCCCAAGCTTCTGCTGTCTTAAAGAAACTTCCTTTGTTTTCAGGTTTTCAAAACTCTTGGTACAGATGTACTTAAATCTGCTTTTGAAGGTTATAATGCTTGTGTGTTTGCGTATGGACAGACTGGATCTGGGAAGTCCTACACCATGATGGGCAATGCGGTATGTTGTGTTTTGCAAATGTGCATTTTTATTCTGTCGCGATGCATTGAAATTATGCTATTGCAAGACCATGTTTTAATGGAATTATTATTGCTGATCCTGGCTGTATGCTACTGAACCCCCCTGTATTGTACCTTCTAGTAGTAATCAGAGGTTTTGGAAGCTTTTTCTTTTATAGGTAGATATTTACAGTTGGAAGAATTGTCTTTAAGTGATACTCTGTTATGTTGGACAAAAAGCAATAATTTTTGTTCAGTGGCAAAACCAAAATTTTCAGATGTTACCACTGATTTTCTATGCCCAACTCTAGAGAAAAAAGATGCTGATTTTGAGAACATGAATGATTGGCTTTTTCTGGAGAGATCTGTTTTTTAGGCCTCTTTTGAAGGGTCAGATTATGAAAATAGGTCCTTGACCCCTGTTTAGAGAAGGCTATGAAGTGAGGAGTAGAAACTGGGGATGAGAGTCACTAAATGTAAGTTTCAGCAAACCATTATGAGATGATACAGTAACTTTAATTTTAAGGATTAAGTCCTGTTGAGCACTGCAGTGAAGAGCCTGGAAGAGGAAGGTATGGCAGGAGGGGCATTTGGCAGTTTGTGAGTGAGGGACTTCCTTGCAGTTGCTTCCATGACTGCCCAAGGACAGAAAGAACCCACTAAACTGTTGGGAGTGGAGCAGTTTAAAAGGGCCGACTGAGGGAGTGGAGCAGTTTAAAAGGGCGGATTGATGAAGCCTGTTTGCAAGGCAACCTCTACAGGTTTCATTCTCCTTTAATCCTTGGGGGGGAAAAAAAATATGGCATGTCTTCTGCCACCAGAATTGAACAGGAGAATATTGCCACTTGTCCTTCCTCAGATAGATCACTCTTTTGAAATGTAGTAAGATTGGGCACTTTGTACCTCCTTTAGCTTAGGAGGGTAAATTAGCTGTAAATCTTTTTCCTTCAGTTGTCACAGAATAAGTAGGTTTATATTTAACTTCAATACAGTAAGCAGAATAGACTTTTGTAACCAGAAGAGATCTTATGACCTAGATGTGGATTTCTATTTCAGAAATCTATAAAAGTGACATTTTTATGAGAGTGCCTCACTATATGTAATGACCATAATCATCAAGACGTTTTGCAAATGAATAGGTGCTGAAGTTTGTTTGACACTATTCAATAATAAAGGTCTAATCTTCTTGCCATGATACATAAATACTTTAATCTGGCTTTGTACAGACCGTGTATAAAATATACTCAGCCACCAAGTTAAATGCTTAAAAATTGATGGCCCTGTCAGAGAGACTACAGTGCTATAAGAAAACCTGAATTGGAAATAAATTTTATTTTTTCCTTACTTCTCCTTAAAAAGTATGAATTCTATTCTCATTTTGCTTTCAATATCTGCTGTTCTTGGCTCTGGAAGGCTTCTTCTGCAATACTGTGTGCAGCAATCATTTCAAGAAATATGTGGACCAGTTAGAATCAGTCTTGATCAGAGCCACTGAAATGATCAGAGGTCTATCAAATATGATCTATCAGGAAAGTCAGACTTGCGTATGCAGGAAAAGGAAGACTGTGGAGGAACAAAAGTCTTCCAAGATGTGAAAGGCTGCTCCAGAAAAGAAGGGAATAATTTGTTCCCTATGTCCAAGGTAGATGGGTAAGAAACAGTATGTTTAAATTGCAGTGAGGAGTTTTCTGGTTAGATAGCACAGAAGGAAAACAGGCTTTAAATGAGAAAATTCAGTTCTGAAGTGAACTACTTATTTTGGTTCTACAGATTTCCGTGATTGGAAACTGTAACCCAGAGCAAACCTGTCAGAGATGTAGCTGATCCTGCCCTGGAGCTGTAGGGAGTGAAAAGGGAGAAAATGTTTAAATATAGTTTCTAATAAAGAGTGTACATTCTGTAAGATGTATATTTTACTGATTATATGCTGGGCACTGTGTGTTCTTCCTTTCTCATTGCTATATTGCTATGGTTGAAGTTACTCAATTAGAGCTAGTATTTCCTATTTTAAGACTCTCTTTGCTGTTGCTAAATTATGTCAGACACTAATGTCTTGCCGAAAACTTTGTGATGGATCTTTCATGTTTTTCCTTAAGCTTTAATTAAAACTGTTCAGGTGTTTCCAAGCATGAGATGAAAGAAAAGTCTTACTTTTTCCTCTTCCTGTGTTTAAAAAGAAAAAAAAAGTAATAATAGAAAATGTATAGGGGAAATTCCAACGCTGAACCCTGAAACTTTGTCTGGAGTAGAGATTTATACATATTGGAAAAGGCTGCTCCTTTGTTAGCAAAGGCAACTGTGTCTCAGAAAAAGCCCTATTAAGCTGTAAGTTTCTCCCTTTTTCTAGGTTGGTTTTTTTTTTGGTTTTTTTTTTTTTTTTTTTTAAACCAAGGTGCAGCTAGGTGAAGAGTTAGGTAAGATAGAAGGACATTATTATTTCAAAGAATGAAGCCTGGTTTGAGAAGAACAGGGAGGCCGTAGTTAAGAGGGGGAAGAAGCTGAAAAGGGCAAAATGGAGGGATAGAGTGTGATTACAAAAAAAATAAAAAAAAGACTGGATGATGAATCACTAATTATATCTGGGCAAAGGAAAGAGGAAGAGGAGCTCAGAGGTGTCACCTGGAAGACGACTGCTGGGACAGAGAATGCAGTGGGAACCTGAAGAATGAGGACAGAGGGGACCCGTACAGGAGCAGACTGGAGCAGGCTTGGGCAAAAAGGGTCAGATTTTCTGTGGGGGTCTGAGTAGAAGAGAAATCATGCCCGTGGAGCATTTGCCCTGCCAGAGTCTGGTGCAGAGTAGTCCCTTGTCTTCAGGTTTTCCTGCTGCCAGGTATCTGTAGAATCCCACCAGGCAGGCTTGCTTGGGTGCCTGGAGTGCCTGGGCTTTGCTTGTGTTGAATGTTCAGTCTGGTTTGTCCTAAGTTGCCTCCTGCTTAATTACAAGGCCCCTAACTCTAAGCAAGAACATTTCTTGCCTCAGCGGTGCATAGAATTAGAATTAGTCCATCGCATCAAATCTCTTCTGCGTTTTTGGACTGGAGGCAAATTATAACTGACAGACTGTTTTGTAAGCCACTTCGGAGTGTGCAGCTCTGAACCCAAAGCTCATTTGTATGTATATGTCCTCTCCCTTTATTCCTGGGAGCCACGTTCCCTCATTTCAGCTCTGAAGGAGTGTTAGCTGCTGTTCTCCAGAAGTGATGGGGAGGAGTTGTGCTCAGCAGGTAGTTGGTCATCCAGCTAATCAGACTCAGTGGGAATGGGGAAGCTGGGAGCAAGCAGCCCCTTCTCAGCTGAGACCAGAGCTGCATGGCGCTCTCCTGCTCCTCTCTGCTGCTGGGGAAAACCCTGGTTTTGACTTACTGCCTTGCTGCTTGGCTGGAAAGGGGTCTCCCTGGAGCAACGGGAAGAGGAGAGCTGCATGCTATGTCTCTGGATACCTCAGTGGTGTTCACTGCTGCCTTGCAGTCTGACACATGTTTGACATCAGCGGTGGAGCAGCAGCCTCAGTGGGATGATGCTCAATTCTCAAGTGCCAGCTTAACTGAGAAGATGACAGCCTGCTGCTGCTGGCTGCTGTGTTAGCTGAAGTGGTAAGGACCACATAAGGGATAGTTGCAGCCCTGCTGGTAAACCACATCGTCTGTAGAGATCTGTGAGAAGGAATATGTTTTTTCAGTTTGCTTTATTAAACTGACCGAGCACTCTGTGCATAAAAACTCTTTAACTGCAGAGTTGAGCAGTCAGAAGTTAAATACCAAATTTAGTTTGGCTGCATTGTGGGATGTAGTAAATGTAGTTTCAATTTTGTTATTGCATGCTGATTTATCCAGAGGACCTGCTGCATCTTTCAAGATGGGATGGACTGTGTGCTGGGGATAGGGGGTTTGAATGAGAGTGGCTTATGGATGCATGTGTATGGCTCTTGGCAACATCTGCAGAGAACGGGACAAGAGCCATAGTGAAATGAGGTAGAAGAAGTTAGGAAAGATAGTATTAGGATAAGGCAGTTCATATGTTGCTCTGGGGAGCCGGTTTCTGCCTTATGCAGTTGGGGTTCTTTGAACTAAGTGAGAGGGGTGAAATGTATCCCAATAGCAAATAATTGCAGCTAGTGTATATGTTCCAACACACATGAGGATTAATGTGGCAAGATGACTAATGTGGCAAAAGAGTACTTGCTGAAAAATTTCCATTTTTCCCCTTTTGTGGATGTTGGAACTCTTAACTAGTAGTCTTGGGTTTTATTTTTCAAAATATATTGTGCATGCATATATAGCCTTGGAAATAAGAATTGCTGTCATTGCAGGGTGATGCAGGTTTAATCCCTCGAATTTGTGAAGGATTATTCAGTAAAATAAGTGAAAAAACAAAGCGGAATGAGGCATCCTTTCGAACAGAAGTCAGGTAGGTCTTGGTGTGTTAATAGTTTGCTGGTTATCAAACTTATGTCAGTTACAACCACCCTGTTTCACTTATCTGTGAGAAAAGTGTGTGGTTTTTCAAATAACTTTCCATGCTTGGCCTCAGTCCTATAATTGATTTTTGTTGGCAGTCATAGTCAAAATGTGCAGTCCTTCTAACTTCAGCCCAACAGCTGTGCATTTTTCTTTATTTAAATGATAGTGAAAATGCCTGTGCTACTAGACATATCTTCCTTATTTTTACCCTTTAATTCAGGCCGACATTGGTAGGTCTTGATCTTGCTAATGTCTGTTTCCTTTCTACTTCTTGCTTTTTTGGCTTTTTTCCTTATGATACAAGTACGCTGTAGTCATTACTATCTCAAGCCAACTTTAAATCCATTAGCTTCTCCAGGCATCTTGGTTTCAAACACAGTGTTAACATGGCTTTCCTTTTTTTTTTTTTTTTAAAGACTCTTGAAGCAGTCAGTGGTTTTCTAATCTTTTTTTTTCTTTCAGTTACCTGGAAATTTATAATGAACGTGTGAGAGATCTTCTCAGACGGAAGTCATCAAAAACTAATAATTTACGAATACGAGAGCATCCAAAAGAAGGGCCATATGTTGAGGGTAAAAATACTTCCAGTGTTTTGCACTGGATGTTTTATTACCTTTATGTATTCTGAAATGTCATGTCTAATTGCATAGGGCATTTTTATCTTTTAAAATATAAATGATGATGGATGCAGTGCTTTCCTTTGATATAAAAACATTGAGGAATAGCCTCTCATTTTGTATCCCCACTGGCTTTCCAATTCTAAGATTAGTATACAAATACTGTTTTTATCTGTAAATTCATAACACATTTGTGAATAATGTTAAAGGATGCAATTGGTTTTAAGGATTTGTTGACTATAATTTAAAAATCTTTAGTGTTTAGATGGAAAGAACCTATTAGGATCTAATTGTCTTAATCTGTCTTCAACCAGGGAAGGTTCATGTCTCTTGAGGGATTATGCTTATAATATTGCACTAAATACTTCAGTAATATTGCATATTTTTTTCTTAATGTACTGTAAATGTGTACGTTCTCCAGTGTTCACATGAGGCCTCATTCCTTTCCTTAAGTGATAAACACGTATGACAATAGATGCTAATTGCAGCAATACTTTGCAGTAGTGAGAGTAATGTGACTCTTTCTGTAAAGAAAATCAAGTGTGCATACAAGCACACTGTAACACTCTGCTTTTCTTTAGATTTGTCAAAACATTTAGTGCAAAATTATACCGATGTAGAGGAACTTATGGATGCAGGAAATATAAATAGAACGACAGCTGCAACTGGAATGAATGATGTCAGTAGCAGGTCGCACGCCATTTTCACAATCAACTTCACTCAGGTAACAAAACAAACCCCCCTGTCTTAATACGTGTTTACATTCAGTAATTCATATGATGATTAAGAAATAAGGTTGTCAAATAAGCACGTATGGGTAGATAATGACTGTGTTGTTGCTTTGTGATAGGGAAAGTTAAAAGTGTGAAAATACCATTTTGAGAATTATAAATAAGCTTATCAGTGATTATAATCTTTAAAATTTACGGTGTAATGTGATTACTTAAAATGATATGTAATAGATTTTGAGGAGATAATTCTAGGGAGTTCAGGCTGGATAACAGTGACCAGCACCGGCGTGTTTCACAATGCTGCTGTGACAGGAGGAGTGGGTGAGGAGTGTGTTGTGCGAGACCTCAGCCAGAGCTGAACACGAGCTACCTTTTACACTCTGTTATCCAAAGTTTACGAAAAAAACGATCTCCATGGCCCAAATTGTAGAGCGTAGAAATGTTTTCTGAGTGCTTTCTTGCTGACTCTCCATCTGTTACTGGTGGAAACCTATTTATATTCCTTGATTTAATGGTGGAATAATGGAGAGATTTACGACATTTTCTCAGAGCATAGTGATCTTCTTGTTTATACGTAGTAAACTTCTTCTCTAATGACTTCTGCTCTTTGTCATTGTTTTTGGGCGGCTTTTTAGACAGTCGGTGGATAATCTGCTAGGTGAAGAGAAAGTAGCAGAGTGGTTGGCTCTACTGACAGAACTTTGCATGTCTCCCCCCAAAAACACATACAAAATCCCATGCACAGCTGTTCACTAATGATGAATTGCTCATTGCAAAGTTTTCGGAAGAGGATGAGAAGCAGGCAGCAAAAGGTCTTGCTCTACTGTTGTACTGTAAAAGTAGAAAGAAGTTTGAAACAGGGCAATCTGAGTTGACTTATGTGAATTAAGATAAAAATCGGGAGGGAACCTCAATTAAAATCATAGTAGCAATAGCAATTTTATTCTTACTTGAACTTGGAGAAGAAGGGAGAGAAATTGAGTGTAAATATGTCTGTGTATGCTATAACTTTAAATGTTGAAAGCTTAATAAATGAATGCAGCACATGTTCCCTGTGCATCATGTAAATACCGATTCATATTAGTCAGTGCATGTGCATAAATGGCTGGGAAGTTGTAAGTACTACAATTTACAGAAGTAAGTACTTGCGTGGGAGTTATGCAGCAGTTCATGGTCAAATGCTTTTCTGTGGCACCTTTAATACAACTGTCTTCTGAAGCTCTGCTATTGTAAACAAGTTAAATTCAATTATGACATGAAAAAGGCCACTAAGTTGGATTCAGTAAAATTTCAGATTTTGGTAGCTTAACACACTTTCCTTTGTGTTTGGTTGTCTTTTTTTTTCTGTAGGCTAAATTTGATTCTGAAATGCCTTGTGAGACTGTTAGCAAGATTCATTTGGTAGATCTTGCTGGAAGTGAGAGAGCAGATGCCACTGGTGCCACAGGGGTTAGATTAAAGGAAGGAGGGAACATTAACAAATCTTTAGTTACTCTGGGAAATGTCATTTCTGCCTTAGGTAAGTCTCTGTTTTTTGTGCTTGTGTGGTTTGTTTTGTTTTTGTTTTAGTTTTGTTTTATCATTAAATACCTTTCTGTTTATTTCTTTACACTTCTGTTCATTTTTACTTACACAAATAGGGGCCTAACACATACTGTTTTTGAAAATTAATGAAAATACATAATTGCTTTTTTTTTTTTTCCTACCTCCACATCACAGCTGATTTATCTCAGGATGCAACAAATCCTCTTTCAAAGAAGAAACAAGTATTTGTGCCTTACAGGGACTCTGTGTTGACTTGGCTGTTGAAAGATAGCCTAGGAGGAAACTCTAAAACAATAATGATTGCCAGTAAGTGTTTTTAAATGACTTTTTTTTTTTTCATCCTGAACAGTTCATGCTTAATAGGAGTGACTGTAAATAATTAGTTTCCAGATGCTTTGTTAAGGTAGAACATTATTTATGCATATTAATGAGTTCTTCCTGAGTTTTCTAGTAACACTCTGCCTTTACGTACACTCTGCAGAACATCTCTTCCAGCAGTAGAATGAACATCTCTTCCAGCAGTAGAACTATATACGGTCTCATTGTGTATATGGGGACAGTCTAGTTGTTTATGACATTCTTAAACAATAGCAGGTATGCCTCCAGAATTTGAGAGATTCATTTTTGTATGCAGATCATCTGTTTGGGTGCATGGATCGCTCGCTGGAGTATTTGGTCACAAATGTAACAAGGCATCCAGATTGTGGATGTACAGTTGTTACACGTTTGTTTGCATAAGTAAGGATCATGCAAATGTGTGTGCCTAATTGCTTACATTTGCTCTGACATCTACCACACTGCTGTGATTCTTTGACACATGCACAGACCAGTTAAACTTCAAGTAATAGTTGCTGTTTATTCTTGAGGTTTATTTACATTCCTGACGGCTCTGTTACTCATGTTAAATGCTCAAACCCGCATCTAAAATCTTCTACTTCTCTCCCCTTATACCTCTGCTCCCCAGGTTGTAGGCTTTGATCCCAAGTAAATAAAATATTCCAGCTTTGTGCATCTAGTCAATACTGATGCGTGAATCGGTTTGCTTTTGCAAAACTGTGTTGTTTCTGTTGCATTAGTAGTGGAAACAACCCGGTCTCTTTTGACATTCACTGGGTAAGACTGTCATTTTGATTTAACCTACTTTTTGAATGCACACAGCATTTTAACTTTTTGTCTAAATTTAATTATTTATGATCAGTCATCTTTAAACTTTTCTTACAGCTTCCTTTTTACCTGTAGGAAGCTATGTTTAAATCACTTGTTTTAAGTGATGTTTTATCACTTTGTTTGATGTTTTATCACTTGGTTTAAAAACCTACCTATGGCATTTATATTGCAGGTTTTTCAACAAGCTGGAATGGGAATTCCATTCCCAAAAAAACCCCAGGTGAAGCCAGGGGGATTTTTAAGGGGGGAGGATTTTGGATGTCAGAGATATAAGGCGTGAAGAGAAGAGCAGCTCTGAAATTTCTCTCACTCTTTCTGCTCAAATGAAGTGCAGTCTAAGTGATGCAGTCCTCTCTTGGGAATGGTGGGAGAGCAGAATCGAGGGAATAAAATGCATTGGGTCAAATTCTGGTTCTTTGGCCACTTTGCTATAGTAAAATTCTCTGGATAGCAGTTCCTTTGTTGCATGACTTCTGGAGATGTTTTTGGAATCCATGCCACTTTCTTTCCTCAGGCTGATGATAGTAGTACCAAAAGAGGATTTTGGACCAGACTCAGCTTTGTTTTTCTGGCTGTTAAAGTAACACTGTGCTGGCGTCTTTCTTGGTGCTTTCTTGCAGCTGCATCATTGAGTAACTTGGAGAATTTTTTTGATAGAGGGATTGGGAAGAGAAGTTTTAGAAACACAGTGAGCTTTCAGTGCCTGTAGTAATGACTACAATGCACAGCTGCTTTTTCAGCTACTTCCTCATCTATTAACAATGCTTCTGCTCGGCAGAGCCCTGATGGTTGATCTTTTCTCCAACAGTAACTCTACTGGTAATGTGGCTGAATTGCCTAACAGAGCCTGACAAGCTGTCCAGATACTTTTGGCCTGCCTTTTCTGTAACTAAACACAAAAAAAAGCAGGAAGATCATCTCAAACTGTAGGAAAGGCTTTTATAAAAATACATCCAATTCTGATTTGTCCTATTTCTATAATGCATTGTAACATCCTTCCAGAAAGAGAATAATTGAGTAGTGGAGAGGAGACAGTAGATAAAGTAGGGAAGTGATAGTGTGAGCTAGGGGAAGTATAGTCTCTTGTGCAGGCAAGTGCATCTCCCCTAATTCAGGGAGTCTCTACCTCAAAAATAGTATTTATTACTGTTGAGAGAATGGGGAGGGGCAGAATATTTTGGTTACTTGATTATTTTTACAGGTGTTTTCGTTGTCTGGTTCCCTGGGTCTCTTGTTCAGTTTCATTATTAAGATTTCTGGTCCCTCATAATTTCTGCATGGTGTTCTCTTCTGTGTCTTTGCTCATCTATTTGGATGCAGTAATTATCCGTTTAATTGTGAACATTTTGTATATTGTTAGGAAAATTAAGTGAAGGATAGCTTTAGCACTTTGATTTAAACTCCGTTGTTTTTCCTGGTTAAGTTGCTGTAAAAATAATACTGGTTTCTCTTGATGCAACAGTTCTGTGTGCTGCCAGATGCCTGCAGCTCAGCAACACAGCTAGCTTTGTAAATTATAGAAGCTCTTTTCTTGTTTTTGTTTTCGTGGCTGCTTTTGCTTGAATGCTGTTTAATTTCCCTTCAAAACTTGGACTAAACCTACTGTGTTTTCATCGGCAATGACTTTTTTGTTCAACGATTACATTGATACTTATAAAATAATCACCATTTTTCCCACTGTTCTTGTAAAAAATCTGTGAGAAAGCCTGTAAAGTATTCATAAAGGATGTTTATTCTTACCAGAGAAATGCAAATGTTAAATGGATCGGCAACAGGCTTTCTTTACAATGCTTGATTGTTAGACCTGATTATTCTAACGTACTATTCTAATACAGTGTTTACTTAAGCAAAGTTATAGTGACATGGAAGCAGCAGAGCTAGGTGAAGAATTGGAACAAATTGTAGCCATACTGGTTAATCGTGTATTTCTGTCTCTTCATCCACATTAAGTTTATCTGACTTCTGAAGTATAAACTAACTTTACTAAATGAAACATGTGGTGCTGGATAAACTGTTTCTGATTTCATCTCTTTAGCTATTTCACCTGCTGATGTCAATTATGGAGAAACTTTAAGTACACTTCGCTATGCAAATAGAGCCAAAAACATCATCAACAAGCCTACTATTAATGAGGATCCTAACGTCAAACTGATCCGTGAGCTGAGAGCCGAAATAGCCCGATTAAAAGCCCTGCTTGCTCAAGGGAATCAGGTTAGCTTTACTTGAAATTTATGTGTAATTTTCCTTGACTTATAACGTCTATTTCTAGAATGTAATGAGATAATTACCTTTCATTATATTGATTTGAGTAAACAAGCTCTATGAGGCTATGAATGAATATTATTTTCCTGATTGAATCAGTTTCCATATGGCCAGTAGATTACCTCTTTTAACATAAGGGGGGAAAAATTGTCATCCCAAAGCCTTTAGCTTTCTCTTAATATAATCAGAGCTTGATTGCAGTGTGCTGCGGAACGGGTAGTCACCACAGCATAAGGAGACTGAGCAGTAGCATATTTCCTGAGTCTAGTCTGATGGACTGAAGAGGCACTTCATCTAGTATCTTAAAAGAAGTAGAAAGTATAAAGTATTATTGATGCATAAATATAAAAAAGTAAGAGTATGGATGGGTTTGGACAATAAATTTTATTTGTGTTTGGCTGCATGCTATATTAGAAAGCATGTAATATGCTAAATATGTAAAAATATTTTCAGTGGTGCTGTAAGAAAACACGTGTCATGCTATACTTCCCTTTGGCATGATTCTCTTTCTTGTTCTTCTATCAGTATTAGCCACTGTAAACATTTGCTGCACAAGCTTAGTTAGGCTTAATTTCTCCTCGGTTTCCAGGATGGTGAAACCAAGCTAATAATAAGCAATATGCAATTGGCTCAGGCAAGTCGTCTCTTCTAAATAATGTCACTAGGGACTGCTAGATTTCATACTTGAGCAAATACAATTTGGAAGTATCTGAAATGATACTTCAGATTTATTTCTAGAACTATCTAATTTTATTTTAGATAGGCTGTGCAATGTGAAATGTCAGTTCAGCGTAGACTTTTTTTAATAGAAGGCTAGACTTTATGCTAGAAAACATTTGCTGAAAAAGGGGATGGGACCACAGTTGGAAGCAGTAATAGGTATTGTAGATGATTGAAGCGGAGAGGTCTGCTTCGTTACAAACAATTAGAGAACACTTTATGGGGTTGAATTACTCTATTATACTTGTGTTTCTCCTGTATTCTTTAGGAGGAGAAAATTAATTTATTTTTGAAATAAGGTTTGATTTAGAGTTAGCAAAGTAGATGTAACTTGGACCCCTTTGAAGATCTAATGCTTTGACCTAGTTCCAAGCTGTAAAACAGTGGATATCGCAAAATAAATCTGGTTCAGTTGTAGGATGTGATAGATGGCTGCGTGGGAGACAATAGAGAACTTGCTTAAGTTAATTGAATTTGTGATGGTTGGTAAAACAGCAGGTGGTGTTATGTGTGCACGATAGAATATAAATCTCTGTATAATTTCTTTTGTGGTTTTCCTTTATATTCCTAGAGTGCTGTATTGCAAATGCTTATGTAGATCACTGAAGATGCTGGTTACCAAAAGATAGTACTGGATTCAGTGTAGAAGGTCACATAACAATGAGTATTTCTTGTGTGTGTGCGTGTTGTATAACAGTTTTCTTTTTCTAAGGCCAATTACCTTAATACATATTTATTAAAGATAAGCAGTATAGATTTATATTATAGTGAAATGGTTAAGTGTTGATACATAATGAATTTTCCTATTTAATAGCAAAGTAAAGATAGGTGTATCGGGAATTACCTGTTATAAACTTGCGTTTGGTTTCAGTGTGTGCATGTGTGTGGCAATGTGTATATATAGTGAATGAAAATAGTACTCCCAAACCAATGATTTTATATTTGAAATATCTGCTTTGACAAGATTTTGGTTGCTCTCTTCACAGTATTTCAAGGGAAAGTGAGATATATTGGAGTTTAAAATTCTTCATCCTAAATAAACAAAAAAGTTGAACAATTGCATTTCTTTCATTTGATTCCACCAGAAATTGTTACCATTTTTATTCCCCCCCCCCTTTTTTTGTTTTTACTTGATGATGTTTACTTTTTACAATTTTAGATTGCGCTCTTGGATTCTCCAACAGCTTTAAGTATGGAAGAAAAGCTTCAGCAGAATGAAGCAAGGGTGAGTTATAATTTCATAATACATTTTTTTTAAACACAAAAAAAGGAAGGGGGGGGTCTGGATGCAAGACTGTTGGTAATTTTGGGAATTTTTTTTTAAACGTAACTAAATTTTCTCCCACCAAACAGCATTTTCTTGGTGCGTATTTTTTAATAAAAAACCACCTGCATGAACTTGTAATTTTGTTATCCTACTAATGTAAGATAACATAACTAAGAACAAAGTATATCTTTGATATTTATATAACAGTTCTAATTAATGAAAATGTTTGGTCTCAGGCCAGTTTGCCTTACTAAAAAAGTATGTTTGTAAACAGAATAGGGAGGGAAAAGCCTCTGAAAAATCAGGGTAATCAGTAACCAGTAATCACAGTAACAAAACATTTAGTGTGTAGAAAATACAGTAAAAGATTTATGGGGAAAATGGTCAACTCTTTTATGTTTCCAAGTAATCAGTAACTTGTGTTGTGGGGTAGGTTTTCAGAAAATTTCAGTCTTTAAATCCGGTATTTACAAATATGTTCAGTGCCTAATTAGCTGTGTTCTTTGGTGAGGGTCGAAGATCTAGGTGAGTGTCCTTCTTAGTGTGCCTCATACCAGGTTCTTTTAATAATCCAGCCCAGTGTAGAGGCTGGGAAAAATTCCCAGACAGTTTAGGTACTCTCATAGGGTCCAAAAGAATATAGATGTAACAGTACTCTAATTTCTCTTAATTTGAAATCTTTCATCCTTTATTCACTCATTCTGTGTTAAATCTTTTCTATGTACATGCCTGTTTTTAAAGCCTACTGCAAACTGTTTTTAAAAAAATAGCATTATTCAGACTTTGAAAGAGGAGAGAGGAAAGTATTTGAAATCATTCAGCTACGTGGCAGCCAATTTATTTACTAATGTATTTTCATTCTGAATATTGTCAACAAGATGCCAATCAAATGTAGACATGATGTCTTTAAGAAGTAAGGGCTTCTCAGCCGGTTTAAGTTGTGAGGTTTACGCTGGTGCTGCTCAGACCTTTACAATTAGAGAATGAACGCATTGCTTTGAGAATCCCCTTTTCACTCAAGTAATTGGTACGGTATCTGTCTGCGCTTTTCAGGATTCCCATTGGTAATACCAATTGTAAAGACATGTTGAAATACTTTTCAGAGAAATAATACTTTAAAAATTAACTGTATGACAAAAATGGACAAAATGCATGTATTAGTGTGAACCATAGCTGCAAAGTAGACTCCAGGCTTCTACGTAAGCCAAGTTTCTGTTAGGAATGCATTTTACAACTCTCTAGTATATGCAGGAATCCTTACTGTGTTGTTCAATAATTAAAGTAGGACCTGAATACCCATAGTGTGAGCCTTCAGTTGCAAGTTGGGTTTTTTTCCTATTCATACTAGGTTTTAGAATTTTTTTTTAGCTGAATTGGAGATGGATGATAATATTGTCAGTATGTGCAGTATGCTTTTAGTTTTGTGCACAAACATAAAGCTTTTATCTAAGAGTAGCTAAGTAATATAAACTGCTGACTGTATGCTAATTAGAGTATGTTATTCATGCTCTGACAGTAATCACCGCTTGTCCTGCTCAGAAGTACTGGTCCCTCTGTGTGGGGAGTATATTGAGCATATTTTATTATCTTTTGTCAGCCTCATTAGAAGGTTATGTGATTACTAGTCATGATAATTACAATAGATGTAATTACTGAAAATTCTTAGTAGATATTGCATTGGTTATAGCTTTTTTTTTAGAATTGAATGAATGCAATAATTAATTTGTTTAAACAGCTCTAAAGACTTTATCACCATATTTAAATTATCTGACAAATATATGGTAGCTTTCTTTAATGAGTTGATTTGTCCTTATATAAGGGGAATGTTTAAATGATTTCTGAGGAATAGAAATTGTTCTGGTATGGTGAATAGACTTACGATGGACCTCTTTCATGTTTTTCTTTAATATTTTCAAATATCTTTTGTTTTAACATTCAGATGAGCAGCACTAGGACTGATATGATGCATTGAAAGATGTATTTACTTTTCTCTGAAATCTTGAGATACAGGTAGAAAAGAGAGAAGCTTCTTTAGTTCCCACTGATTAATTTGCAGCTGATCTGCAAAGACAGCTGGGATAGTAGGCTGAGGTAGCAAATGTGGAGATGTTTTGATGAACTGCATTGGTGACCTTTTTTTTCCCACAGTGGTTTTATAGGTAAAGTAATAAAGGGACATAGCTGTTTGTTAGGGTTTTTTTTTTCAGTATTCTGCAGTTGAAGTGAATTCAAACAATAAAAGATTGTGTATGTTTTTAAAAGTCTATGTATTTAATTCCCACACAGAAATCTGGTGATTTAAAAAAATGAAAGTGTCTATATATATATATATACACACACATATATATATTCTACTTACTGTGATTATGATTCCAAGTCAGGCAAAGCTTTGAGGTGGATCTGCCTGAAGCACCCTCTATGCACTGCTTTCTAAAAAGTCTGAAAGACTCTGAACTGAAAAGAGCCTTTACCGGAATGGAAGCTATGGAAGTTAACTTATGAGATGGACAACTGGACAAGTAGGAAAAGCAGGACAAAACCTGAGCATTCATAGCGAAAGCTCTCCCTGTCTGTAATTTGCAAGCAGTTTCTCACTTCTGTGCTGATTTCAACCAAGTGTGTGATTTCTAAGCTGCAGCAAACTTTGCTCTGATTCTCCCCTGGAGGCTGTCTGGCTGCTTCTTCCTTTGCATGCCATTCTCTGGAGGATATGTTAGCCTGAACGTGCCTACCTACGCCATAGGAAAGGAGCTGTCATCTTCTTACAGCTAAGGGATCAATCTGTGGCAGTAGACTTTGTAGGACTGATGAAGCACTGTATGAAATTATTCCATTTCTTTGATAATGTGGCTACCATTATCTGAAATGGCTATCCCTGTCCTTTGTTTCATTTTATGCTATAAATAAGAATTTTGTGGTTTTCCTTTTTGAGAGAGAGAAATTGTAGGTATGGCCACTTATTGCAGGAGCAGCGGTGCTCTTCTAGGTGTTTAAGTATTAAACTTCACAAAGTATTGCGCAAATATTTAGTATTTCTCTGAGAATGTGTTATCAAAGACTTTAGAAGAGATGTGATTTTTTTCCCAATATTTGTTTTCTTTTATAGGTACAAGAACTGACCAAAGAGTGGACAAACAAGTGGAATGAAACTCAAGATATTCTGAAAGTAAGGAAAATAAATACATTTTCAACTTGGCATTTGAACTAGCCTGAGAGTTTTTCCTTAAAAAAAAGTTCCTGTTCTGAGTCAACTTCTTTGGCTTTTTTTAATAGCATAACATTTTCTCATTCTTGTTTTGGCTTATTTCAAAGAATTAGTTTTTGATAGGTTTTCAGAGTAAATATTCAGGCACGGTGGAATTCTTGACTAAGATTTTAAATAATTATTAATAAAAACGAGCACAACTGTGTTTTCTTCACCGTAGTAATCTCAGTGCAAAACAACTTCTCTCTTATGAACCTTAAAAATACTGAATGATTTTATTGAGTTGCAAACAAAGAAAACCTGGGGGGAGCACAAGTGGATCCCTCATCCCCTTGGTGTTTGTGTTGTATCAACAAGACCTTGTATGTTACAGTGGGTATCTCAGTGAATGCGGTGCATAGTGGATAGATTTTTGCATTGGCCTTCAGATTCATGTTTCAGTCAGAAATGGCTTATAAACTTGAAGAACAACTTTAAATGTAATTTCTGCAGTTGAATTTTTGCATATGTAGTACAGATCCAAGGGGGCAACTTGGTGATTTCCATACTGTGTTTTTTACATGATGTAGACTGAGGCTCTTGTATTCTCTGTGTATATGTTTGCCACTCTGCTGTCCAGTTGGTAAGATTTTATGTTGGCATTTGGCTCGTGATTTTTCTGAGGTGATATTTTAATGGGCTACTTAATGATTCCATACATGCATACAAGCATGCACGCGTGTGCACACACATAGAGAAGAATAATCCCCACAATTTCTTTTCCATAACATCAAGTAACATTTTCCTTTGCCAAATGTTTTAACTGTTCTGTTAAACAAAAATCTGGAAAACAAAGCTTGAGCTTTCATGACTTGCTATATATGCTGAATATAAACTTGTTTGGAGTGCAATTCAAGCAAGCGTTTAGAAGTAACTTACTAATTCTCCTTATCACTGATCTGAAACTTGATTTTTTGTAGATGATTTTTTGCTGTGTATCACTTTGATTCCTTTATTATTTTTTTAAGTTCACTTCCGTGTCTTTTATCAGACTTCCAAATAAGTTGAATGGCTCCATGCTTAAAAATAAAAATAAAGCACAAATAGCATAGAGAACAGAGCAGAACTGGTAACTGCCTAGCAGATGGCGTGACAGAATGGACTGTTTAATGTCTGTCCAGATACTGAACTGGGAATTACCATTTGCATATTCCTCAGAGATGTTTTGAGTCCAATTTTACTTTATTTTTGTGTTTTGTTATTTTGAAGCATCTACACCTCCATAGAACTTTATTAATCCTCTCTTCACTCAGGTCTGGATTGGGGAGTTCATTGTAATATGGAGAATTTGTGAATTTTGGTCAATTGTGAAAGTGAACATGATGTAGCATATGGGAAGTTTTTAAAGCTTTATGTTGGAAATACACTAATTCTTCCAGAGAAACTACAGACTTGTAGGAGGTGTTAACTGAATAATTCGTATAAACAGGGGAAAGCTGCATTTGTTAAATAGCCGAATATAAAGGACTTAAACACAGAAGCTGTAATTGTACTCTTCTGGTACAGAGCTTTTGTTAGTTTAATTCATACAGCTTCTGTATTTTGCACTTTTATATGCTGATATTTGAGTACATGAACATAGCTGATATTTCACTTCTAGGTTAAAGGCAGTTGATAAAACTTTCTTGGCCCTGAAAAATTGAAAATCTGCAAAAGATTTCTTGGTTGTACTGTTTTATTTTACACCATTTTACTGAAGCTATCCATATTTTTATTCACTTCTTGTTTAATGATTCCTGAAATCACTGCCAGCATACGAGTGGAAAAGGGCTTTTTGGAAGTTTGCCAGGCTGAGTAGCTAGAAAGCTGATTTTAAACTGCAGAGAGCAGCGTTGTTTCTTGTAATGGACCCTCTCTATAAGTTCACTGGCTTTTTTTGTTTTGTTATTGGTGTATCCCCACTTGCACACAGAGATCATACACATTGCTAATTTGTAAAACTAGAACGGCTCAGCACTCTTTGAAAAAAGAGACTGTCTTCATATGTCCATCTCACTGCAGTCACAACTGTAACTTTTTCCATGCCATAATCCAGTAACTTCCAAGATATTGTTCATTAAAGTACTTAAAACTTCATGTTTCTATTTATGTTTAAAACCTGCTTCTCCTTGCCTCCACCTGGGCTTGCAGTCCTGAGATAGTTGCTACCCTGCAGCAGGCTTGGAGAATTAATAACCTTTTGCTTTTCAGTCTCTAACACCTTTTGCTCCAAATCTTTTAGGCAGTGGATTTTGAAAATTCATGTAAACAGCTACCTATTACCTATTCATATATGCCTGCCAGATGCAAGTGCGCTCGCTAGGAACTGAATGGGATTTCCTACGCTATTATAGGTAGTTAAGCATTTTCATACTAGGTTCTAAATATCAGAGTTCACATGGTTTTGAATTGTTCTCACAGGCTGATGGGAAAATCTGTTGAAAGGATTTTGCATAAGGCTTGTAAAATACAGGAAGGGCATGTTGGTGTCTTCTACTAGATCAGCAGATATTGCTGGAAAAAGTTACCTGGCTTTTACTGAATACAGTGCTTTCATCAGGCATGACAAAGAGGTGATGCATACTGTTTTGCAGGGAAGGTGTTCCTCAAACTTGTTCACTCCTGCCAGTTATTTTGAACTTTGTTTTAAATTAGACTGGCAACATCTAAATGCTGCTTTGAAAATAATTCTTAGAGAATGGAAACACTATCTAGCTAGAAAATCCTGAGGAAGAGAGGATACCATGTGAAGGCTTTGGGTTAAAAGTATTTGGCAGCTTAAAATTCAATTATTTCATTTGGCACAGTGCCATGTGTGCAGCTGACATGTACACCCTAGTATTCTTCCTTATTCTTCTGCTTGTAGCAGAAATCCCCTTCGACGTTTGTCTCACTGTAGTTCACCTGAAGCATGGTTTTCCATCACAGTGTGTGTCTTTAGACTATGTTGGAGTATCCTGTCTTAAGGTGTTGCCAATTCTGGATTTAGTGCAGAGTCTATATGGCTGAATGTCATTATTAGCTGTGAACATCTTGTATAGTCCCTCATCTATGCTGTTGTCGGATTGGACACGTCCTGGGCTGGCAATGGTAGTATTGATAGTATGCTCTTTTGCTTTCATGCGTTTGGAAGAAGCCCTTTTGCAGGGTGACTGTCTGGGTTCCTCTGCAGTCTGAATTACTGTCAACTCATGCCTGAAAACCAAGTCCTCCCGTTTTCCTCATGCAAAGGTTAGGACACTGCATACATCGGGGTTTTAAGTTTGTGCTGACTCCACGTGAAGTATTCTTTACTGGGTAGCATGGCAGCTTCTTGGCGTTGGTAATCTGTCTGAAGTGACAAGCGGTGTTCCCAGTGGTGATGTTTTTCATCCTTGACCTCAGTATAGTACAACGTGATGCTCTAACCTCACTAACCTAGTATTACAGTCTGTCCCCTGTCCCCCTTTTTAATCAAAGGGAGGATATTTTAATACTTAATGAACTTAGTAAGTATGGAATGATGCTTCAGCGTCGGGTACAACACTGTGTTGAAAACCAAAGCGATAGTGTTTGATTTGAAGCCCATAGTTTTAGGGTTATTTCCTGAAATGTCACCACCTGTCAAAAGAGTTGCACTTTACAAAACAGCACTGCTTTACATTGCTTCTCTATCTTCAGGTGTCTTGCAACCTCAGCACTTATTTAACTCTAGGATTTTGCTTTCATCTCACTCTCACTGAATCTTTCTATGGATTCCCCTCCCCTCCCCCCTTCTGTTAATGTTCTTCCATACACAACCCTGAAAAGAAGAGGAGGGAAGAAAAACTGTTTGCTCTTTTCCTTAGTGTGGTCCTTTTTGTATTGTTCTGTTCAAGATCAATCCTGGGGTCTGCAATTTCTTTGGATGCTTTCTCAGATGTTAGGGTAACCTATCCAACTTTCGATTTTTCTCTTTCTTTGAGGCTTTAATTGGTACAAAACTTCTTTTGATGTGGCTGCTCTATTTGACTGCATGTGTAGTCATTGTCCTAGAGATCTTTTTTCTTTTACTGGCACCTTATTTTTGTCATCTTTTGTGCATGTTCCAATTTGTTTCTCTAACCTTTAGCAGCTTTTATATTAATCTTTTTTAAATGTGTACTCCTTTATACAATTTCCTGCTGTTTTTTCTTCCCAACTTTCTTTTAAATGTCTTCCCCCCTTTACTGTTTGTGTAGAAATTGTTTTGACTTTTAGCTTTTGCCTTCTTTGATGTCTTTTGTACCTAGCGTTAAGGTATTTAGATGCTCTTTTTTAGTTTTAAGTAGATTTAGTTACCTTTTATTTTGTTATCCTGTTGTTTGATTCTAATCATGTCATTAGCTTTGTGTGGCAGAGCTCAGCTGATGTCAAAGGATGCAGAGAGATCTGCCTTCACAGAGTCTATTAAAGAACAGGGTCTCTTTTTTGTGTGTGTGTGTCTAATTCTCACGATCAATAGTTTAACTAGTAGCTGCTTCAACTGGCTTTGTCCTGTTGGATTTAGTGACACAGCCTTACTTTCATCAATAATACTAATTCTGCTGCAGTACTTTACCACATGTTGGGTAAATATGTTATTGAACGCTGTTGATTTGATCTTTTTCTTTTTGGTGCCCTTTGGTTGAGTGCTGCTTAATAGTACATTTTTATGGCTTAACAATGGTTGTTTCTACCTGGGGAAGAAAACTGTGGCTAGTATGACTGTCTTCAAGCATTAACATATACCTTTTTGGTGTGGTTTTTTTTTTTTTTTTAATATCATGCCTCTTTTTGGGGGAGATGAAATAGTCTTAATTTGCCATTGTGAATAAATACAGACTAATACTAAACAGTTATTTTTGTGGACGTACTTATCTAAACAGGGGAATTTTCTTTCCCTAGGAATCTTTGCTATACCCAGCAAAGACACCAGGAGACCAAAACTCAGAGTAATTGTGTTGCTCTTTATGAGGTGCTGATTAGGGTGGCAGAAGCTAATAGATTTTGATTTTAATCACTTCCTTTCCATGCTGGCTTGTATACAGTTGTGAACTCTGTCAAGAGCAGTTTGTTGTGTTCTATATAAATGCTGTATTAGTCTACATTTATTTGCATTTTCAGATAATTGTTAAACCACAGTAGCTGAATGGTATTTAAACACTATTATCTCAGTTCTTCTGCTTGTAAGGCTGGACATACATCACTGTTTTCCTGTTTTATGCCTTTTTGTTACTTCCCATTAACCTTAACTGGCTTGTCTCCTTTTCCTCTTCTCACTTGTTTTGTCTTCTACCCCAGTACCTTGCCCTTCGATGAGCATTTGTTTTCTTCATTCTTTCATGTCTTTAACAACCTCAGTGCTCAGGTGAAAAGTGCTCTCAATTAACACCTGCTACTTTCACATCAAACTCTTGTCTGCTAAATCCACTTTTTGATGGCTGTAGGATAGAGAAGTTGTGCAAGCTCTTGGACTCCTGAAGAACAAACTATAGAACTTTTAAAAAGTACTTATTGCATCACTAGTCATGATGATAGTCGTAACCGTGGCATGCGCTTCTGGTCCAAAAACCAGTACTTGTGACACTTCCCCATTCAGTGCCCTTAGTAACCAACAAAATCTTGTGGGTTTTGTGCCTATTCCATAGTAAGATTACAAGAAATTTAGGAACCTCATGCATAATGTAGTTGTCCGAGATCACTAATAAATAGCTGGTGGTTTTTTTATTTTTTAAATTTAGAAATACATAAATTATATAAAATTATCTGATTAACAAAAAATACATTTTGATATTTGTAATTATTTGTATCAACCTAATCATTTCACCATTGGGTAAACTAGGTATTGGAAAAGTGCATATTACGAAGTTTTTACAAAAGATGCCAATATAGGCTTTAATTCTGCCCTTAAATGTACATGTGACTTTTTAAGACTTCTGGACACATGCCTTGGAAGACAGGTCCTAAAATGGTTGTATTTACAGACCAAATGGAAAAAAAGGGAGTTGCGGGAATGGTATACGATGTATACATGATACTGTATTTAAACTGTTCATTTTCAGCTTTGGCATATGTGTTTATTTGTATGTTTGGCAGGAATAACACTTGTTTCTAAGTTTTTTTCACATTTCAGTAAGTGAATCATTTTTGTAAAATTGTTGCTAGTTAGACATGTTGGTGTTGTATTTTGCTTAGAATGTCTGTTGTTGGCTGTGTTTGAAGCATAACTGTGTACTTTTAACGGGAGACTTAAATCTGTACTTTTGTTTGAACAAATCTTATTTGTTATTTTATAGCTTCTTCTATTTGTCATCTGTATTAAACAACACTCATTGCGTGTTTCCAGTTTTTGTTTCCTTTCTACAAGCTATGTCTTCTGCTTGAATTTTTAAGAGATTTAAAAATCACCGCAAAAATAAAATTGGATTGCATATCTGTGGAGCTGGCAGAAAGAATTTAAGTCAGATGTTACTGCTGAATTTGCTTTCTTTTAGAAAAGTTGATGGAATAAATAGAACAACAACTCTGTTCCTAGGGATGTTTGCTTTCTCAACAATTGTTTGCCCTCCAACCATTATGTAATATATGTATGTTTACCAAACTGAATTTGTACGGGAAGGAAAAATGCGCATTTGCATTTAATAGTCTCTTATTAACATATTATGCTTAATAGGATTCCCTTCAGCTGGCTTGTGAATGTTGTGCAGAAGACAAGATACCAGGAAAGTTTTAAAAGGGCTGATGTTAATTATTCTTGTCTGTCTCAGTCAGAAATCACACAATAAATGATAATAGCTGCTCTTTCTCTAGAAGCCTGTTTAAATGTGTTTTTAGTTTCTTGCACTAGATGTCACTGCAGATACAAAAATCAGGTTCTTCTGCCTGCTTAATTCAGATTTAATTCAGATATTTTAAGGCAAAATGATTTGCAGTATCTTGACTTTCATTGCTGTTCGTATCTACTAAAATAAGATTATGAGAATGCCAAAGCATTGGTTTAGGAGCAAGTCCCAAAGAACCTGAGTAACTGTTTTGACAGAAATGCTTCTGAACAATGATTCACAGGTGGGATGTAAAGTGATAATGTACATTCAAAATTATTTCAATTATTTGTCAGAACATTTTTCAACTCTCTTTTCCAAATGACTGTCTATCTAGAATGTTTGACAAATTACTTTACTGAAAGCCTTTAAAACATATTTGTTGTAGCTCTGATGTTTAGGAATATAAAGAACAGTTTCTGGGAGAGGTAGTGTCTTTTATTTGATCAGGTAACGTGGCTGAGAAAGCAAACAGGCTTTTGGACATACAGATCATTCACCAGGCCACTTCTGCTATTTGCTTTCTCTTTTTTAATGGATCTTGCTGTTGAAAAGCCAGTGGCAATGATATGCAGCTTCTATTCATAACTGTTTCTTTTAACATTTTTCTCTTCATTAATCACGTCTGTAGATTTATAATTGAATTTCAGTACATTAAAATTTAATGAGTTTATTGGGTTTTTTCCATCTTTTTTTGAGAAAGTTGTCAGAAAACAAGGCAATGTTTACCGTTCTCAGTTGTTGTACAGTATTTACCCACGACTCCTGCCTCCTGAGCAATGACAAGTAATACCTAGTATAGCTCTCACTTTTATGGGGGTTTGTTTTCTTATACCTGGCCTTGTGCATTATTTATTTACTTCCCAAGTGTAGCAGTTACTGGCAGTGGTTGTAGTCTATATAATCATCTATTCTGGTCGTGAAATTTAAAGTTGGGATAAATTGTCATTACTAAGTGTCACAAACTTCCCTCCTCCAAAGCCTCTACAAATGGACTTTTGTTCTTTAGGGGTTGGTTCAGAAGCTGAGACATGAAAACATAGAATTATATGCACCCTCCCCCCCCCCCTTTTTTTTCGGTCATTAAGATAAAATGAATGTATGTACATCCCTGGATCTTTATGCTATTGGCCACACGGATTTCCTCTTTGGAATTTGAGTTTGGACAGAGGTCATCCAAACATGATTTGTTTTACCTTAAATAGACATTGTTTTTTCATACTATATTACTGAACAGGTGTCATTATTAGATGATGATTATTACTTTAACTGATCATCCCCCTTACTTCAGTATGGTAAGTATGCCTAGGTCAACGCAGACTGAGAAGAAAGAAATTACAGTAGAGAGAATTTTCTATAGAACCAACCAAACAGAAACTTTTTAAGGGTTCATATGGTTGTCCTGAGATACACATTACTCTTTCTTCAGGAGAGCAGCTCTCATTGCTCTTCACTCTCCAGTGATTTTTTTTCAGTGCTTTGTCCACTCTCAGCATTGGCTTTCTGTTGTCAGAGGAAGAAAAAATACTAAATTGGGAACTGGCGCTACTGATCTACTGTAGCTCTTTTCCTAATAGAAACACTATTGAAAGGGTCCCAGCCACCTGGGGAATGCTGAGTGCAGCAGTCCAAAGTAGATTTCAAAAGAAATAGTTGTCTGATTTCAAGTCTGTCTCTGCCACCTGTGTTCATCTTATTAAGAAACCTCCTTTCTCTCTTGCAGCCTCTTTAGCTGCTTGCAATGCCTCTGCGGTGGTCTGACCACTTTTAACTTTCAGTTTCTGCGAAAAGGTTGCAATCAAACTAATGCTACTGATCATGTTTTATTTCAGTTTTAAACCATTTTTCCCACTTGAAACCACCTGGACCATCAGAGAAGCACGGTTGGAGGCCGCCGTTTCTGAGCTGCCCAGCCACGGATTAAGGCAGGGTTGAATAGTTTGGTTGATCCAGGCTGTGCATTCCAAAAGAGGCCCTCCGGTTTCTAGGAATAACTATACTCCCAAGTATTTTGCTGCCATCCTCCTTACAACTGGGGCCCTGCATTTGTAGATTATCCAGGCCATGCTTAGCTTTAATCCATCCCTAGGGCTTGTAGGCGGTTTTCAAATGAGAGGGAGTCAGACAGAGTGAGTTGCTTTTGAAATCCTTTCTACAGCTCAGATGCCACTTGTTCAACAATTCCTCCTGGGCATTTGGTCTGCTTTTCTATTAATTTTCTTGTGGCAGGAAGGGGAGCTAAATTGAAAGCAGTGGAAGCTCCTGATTTAGCCTGTAGAAAGAAGAAGAAATATACCCTGAAAGCTGTTTCTTCCGAAGGATCAGCAGAGACGTAGTGAGAAGGAGTAAAGACAGAATGTAAATTCCTCGTTGGACTTGGTTATGGGAGGGTAAAGAAGCATTCCAACATCAACGTTTTAGACGAAAACCGTAAATTTATCTTCAGTCCCTCACAAAGGAACTGTTTCTAATGGCAATGTGTATGGGTTATGAGATACTAGAACCATTTTATTCTGCTGGTGTTTTTAGCAGTATACTTAGGAGTTCATTATGACATGATTCTGATATCTTTGAGTACATGGTACTGTTGTGCACCTGACTTAATGTCTTAATTGGCAACTGAGCATAGCCGTGATCTGCACGGCCATACTGCAGTAGAAGTGCCGCTGGAGTGTTGTGCTTGTTCTTTGTTCTTCTCAACTACAGAGATGATATTTGTGATGAAATCCACTAAGAGATGTCTCAGACACAGATGGCAGCACAAATCTGCCACCGTTGCCATCAGGCTGTATTCCTGAACAACGGAAAGGGCATGTCCAGTTTCTGACAGTCGTGTGTCTCTTCAGGTTCATTCACTCTATACCCCGGTAGCTGGGCTGTGCAGGACAAGAACGTGACAGCAACCAAGCCTGTGCATCTTTCTCTGCAAAAGACTTTGCTATTGTATTACTAGTCCTTAAGTCTTTTTTTTTTTTTTCCTTGGTAGTTGCTGCTTACAATCATCCATAGTCCTACTCCTTTCTTCAGTTTCTTTCAATAGCGAGGGCTACGTTTTGGCCCTGAGGAAGGGACTAATAGATTTAAAGTAATGTATTACTTAATATTCATCTCTGCAGAAGTAGAGATGAATTTCTAGGTAAATTGTAAACAAAACGGAACTCCAGATAAGTGAAACGCTTCTTAATTCTCCCATCCCCCAAGAAACACACAAAAACTGAAATAGCTTTTAAAATGAATAAATGTATTGGCTATTAAGCTAGTTTTTGGTTGGTTGTTTTTTTTTTTCCCTCTACAATTCCATGACTCATTCATCGTCCAGCTTTAGCAACAAATGAGGTAGGAGTCCTGTAGATAATAGTCCAGTTCACTACATTCTCTTGATTCATTCCCAGAGTACAGTCTATGGAATGAATTATTCACAGGTCTTGTAGAAAATATATGATCATGTAATTAAAGACTGTATTGTAATGCATATGGGAGAAGAGGATGAATTAAGATAGGCGATTTCTTTCTTTTCCAGCCAGATAGATACCAGCATGAAGAATACCAAGGGCAGAGTTGCTGTCTCTTAGCTGGAAGGTATAGTACCTCCTGCTAGGAAGGATCACTAATGGCAACAAAAGTCTTGTTCTCTGCCCCTAATGTCAGTGCTGAAATACGTAGACTTACTTTTCCTTTGAGACCAATGTATGCTTAGAGTGGTCACATGTAGGAAGCTGTGAAGAGGTGAAGCCTGCCCCACCTTAGACATAGCAAAGTGCTCTGTGTGCCTCGTTTTTTGAAAGAGAAGAATAGTTTTCTCTTAAACCCAAGCTGGTGGGGGCAGAAACCAGCCTGCAGCAGATGCTCCAGCATGGCAAATGGAAGCTTTGATGGTTTAAGTTGTATAAGCCACTGGAAAACAGGATTTTACAGGCTAGTGTCCAGGAAGCTTGAGCAGCCAAACAGGCACCTCTATTTACAATTAGCCAAATCCTGCAGTTCTATTCAGGGAATTTTTCTCAGATGTCAGTAGTAGTTCTGTCTGTACAAGTTCTAAAGTGTCAAGGAGCAGGCACTGCAACTTGTTAAGTTTGTCCTTGTAATTCCAGGAACGAAGGCCAAATTTCCTGAAAAATGACTTTGAATCTGCCAAAGCTTCTAATGGAAATCCTTGCAGTGCATAAAGTATAGTGGTGCTTTGGGGTGCCACTGCAATAACAAGGTTTCTGAGTATTAATAGACAGCTGCATATCAGCGGTGAGCACGTGATAATTGGTTTTGAGGGGAAATAAGAAGTGGAAAAGGTAAGCTGACCTTATGAGACTAAGGAACTGCTCCTGTAATTCCCTTATTCTTTAAAAGAATAGCATCATTAATTTTCCATCATTTTAGCTTCACTGTCTTAGCAGTTCCTCATTTGAGCAGTTCTACATCTGCCTTTTTAATTGACATTCGTGTGAGAAAGCTATTGATGCCTGTGTGGGCTGCTGCCGGAGCACCTGAGCTTTCACAGTAAGCCGTTCGTACCAAAACTGCGGTTTTCTGATCTTGGTTGTTGCAGACTCTTTAATGGCTTTTCTTGATCAATGAGGATGGTGTGGCCTAAAGCTCAAGGAGACAGCAAAAAATCTGATTAGGAAGTTTCTTCTCAGTTGTGGTTTTCTTTGTGGCTTTGCGTAGTAGAAGTTTCTTCCTCTTGGGAGACTAAAGTGTCTTAATTGTACTAAACTTTTAGTTTTAATTGTACTGCAACTGACTGGCAGCCAGAGAGATGTTGTTATTTCTTTGTCCCATTGACTAGAAGGAGAAGACATGGTAGGAATTTGTTCCTTTATTTAACGTGTGTATGCATGAGGGAATCAATATTACATTTCATAATTGATGATTATATAAATAATTAATTTATTTCTGATAAAGGAAAAGCATAGTCTTTAATTTCCAAGAACATTTTATTGAAGTCCGAAGATAGTACAAAATGTAGCTTTGGCATGTCTATAGACTCTAAAGTGTACACCTCTTCACTGGTGGCGTGTTCCGTATTTCCTCCTCTCTTCCCCTTGCCTCCCAAATAGCATCTACTGCTTCTGTGGCAGGTGATTCAAAACTTACTTTGTTATTCCAGAAACCATACCTGTGTCAAGCTGAACATAGTGAAACATAGGTGAGAAATTTGGTATTGTATATACAGCTTTACAGAATACAAAAAAAAGCTCTTTTAACAGACAACCACAAAGGAGGGGAGCAGCTTCACTGATACAATATGGAATAAAACAGCTTTTCATAGTTAATGTGTAGGCTGTCACTCAAATATTGAGGGAATATATGAGGGAATCTCAAATATTTCAAAGTTGTTTTCTTGGAACAGATATTTTATTTTTTTTTACCCTGGAATTGTCTTGTCAATCACAATTAGACACAATCGAATTTCTTTCAGCTGCTGCTCAGTGTTTTGTCTTGGCTGATCTCTTTGTGATAAGTATTTTGCAAGGGAGCCAGCCTGCAGAGCAAGAAGGGTGTCTGTGTATCCAATTCCTATTCAAAACATAACAAGCTAAATACTCAGTTCTGTTTCTCCCTTCATCTTTTAAGGAATTATTACTAGTAAGCCCAAACCAGGCTTCACAATCTTCTGAAATCTTTTTTTCTCCTCTCCTACCTTTTGTTCCTCTCATCCGTAAAGTCATGTTGACAGTAAATGTTTTCTCGTGCTTTGCAGTGGGAGTTCCTTGTTCCTCTTTTAGCTCTTTGAGTAATATGCTTTGATAAATCTTTTTACATTCCATTGCATCAATAACTTACCTAATGCTGGCATTTCTAATATTTTCTGTACTGGTGTACTTTTCCAGTATTTCCTAATATTGGCAGGATGACTATGTATATGCTAGTTGTCTGAAAAACTGTTGATGAAATGTCTGCCTGTCTTCCAGGAGGCAATGCAGCATTCAAAAGTACAGAGTGGGACTGTTCCATCTCCTCAGCATGTAGTCTGGATAGTTTAACCCATCAACGCAAATGCGAATAGCTTTGTGAACACATCTGTGTTGTTTCCAAATAATTTTTCTGCCACTGTTACTGTAGGTTTTTCCAGTTGGTCCATAGCAAAATGGCTTTATTATGCAGAATATTTTTTTGGGTACACTTATGTATTTTCCCCTCTGACCATGAGGATATTATTGAGACATATAGTATAGAGAATACTCAGCCCTGACAATCTAATATAACTTAATATCCTTCTCTTTCCACTGCAGTCTTCCCAGAAGGAAATAAAAAATCTTGTCAGCCGTGATTGACTCATCCAATAGAGTCTTGTTAAAGAGTGTGCAGGTTCAGTTTTATTTGTTGGAGGGTAATGTGCTAGTGTTTCAGGTTACCCCTGGTTTAGGTACCGAAACATCACTTAGCGCTTGAAGGTATTTTAGGCGCCTAATTCCTATTTGTTTTCGATTGGATTTGGCTGTATGAATCCTTTCAAATTACATGGTTTAGACAGAATGCTATGGGGTAGTTAATTTTTTTTCTTTTCCGCAGCACAACTTCCTTCTGTGTGAAAGAAGTCTCATTGTTTTGCAGGAATTTTTTCAGCAAGAGATTTGTGATTTTGGGCAGATTCTGACCTAGTAATAGTTCATCCATTGAATGTCACTGTTTCTACATCTGGATTTTTTACCCTTAGATAAATTCAGAAGACATAATTAGGACCAACTAATCCACAACAGACCAGTTAAGGACTTACTCATCTTCAAAATGTCAACTTCTGTAGAGCTTTTTGTTAAATATTTACATTTAATGTATTTAAAAGTCTGGTTTGCGACATCTGGACAAACTGTTGCTGAAGGATTCGTTCTGAACGTGTTTCATTAAATTCTTGGATTTTCTGGGTGGCATATTTCTGTTAAAAAGTGTCTTCCTGCATGAGCACATCTCCAAATCTTTGTTTGTCAAGGCCTGGAAGTTTATTTTGTTTTCAACTGTTTTTCATTTTCCCTTGTGTTCTCATTTTGTGGCTGTGTTCACACAGCATAAGGAAACAAATCTGGAGATGGGTTACATTTCAAAACAAAAAGAACAGTGCTTCAACTTCTTACATTTTGTAGCAGTCCAAAGGTGCTCAGATGTTAATTATGCGAAGAAGCAGTCTGATGCCATGAAGAGGGAAATTGGTTTATTACCACCCCTTAAAAGCTTCTTACCATCCTCCTTCATTTCCATTCCTGGGCTCAGGCTACAGTATGGGACTTCTAATTTCGGTTGGATAGTGGTGTGGTCAGCACGCAGGTTTGACAAGCTGATGGTAGGCCAAGAATGGTGCTGACATGACTCAAGAAAATACCATATTTGAATCTTTGGAAAACGCAATGACCAGTCTCTCCTGTTTTTTTTCAGTTGAATGTGGGGATATTGGTTTTGAAGAAGACTTTCTGGTCCAGGGAAACAATTCAAAATCCTATACCCTAGTCATCATGGGAAGCTTGATTGCTTTAAGGAACAAGATAAGCTGTCCAGAAGCTTTTTTAAAAAAAATCAGGATAACTAATTGTGGATTATGTTTTGCATGAAGGAATGACATGTCCTTAGTTGTAGGGGTTTTTTTGTTGTTATTTTTTGTGGGTTTTGTTTTTGTTTTGTTTTTTTTCCCCCAGTGGGATCCACTTGTCATTTATGCTTCTGCAGCTTCTGTGGTGACAGCTTTTTAATAGGAACTCTGAGAAGATCAGTTTGGCATGTTGATATGGCAATTTCTCTGGAATATTCATTTATTTACTGATTACATGCTGCAGGGACACCTGGATTTTGGGGAAAAATAAATAAATCTTAGACAGAGTGACTATCACATAACCAAGAATTATCTGTGTTAAAGAAAAGGAGCATATAGTTTCAGTTTTCTGGTGTTCATTTGAGTTGTTGATTGGCCCCTATAGGAATGCACAGATCCATTTGTCTTTTTGGTTACATATACCAACTTACTTAATGTTTGCAAGGAAGGCTTTTTCCAGTGAGAAACACAGCTGATAATGTGGCAAATATAAAGTCACACTTTTGGGCAGCTGAAATGTAGATGTTTAAAATGCCCAGCTGAATTACAGTAATCCCCCTGCCATTTACTTCTATTTACACAGTCTTTAATTACGTGATTGCGTCGTGGTCTCTCATTATTTCTTTCTCTGGTTTCAGTCAATGGAGAGATGGCTGCAAGATCCAACATGGAGTTCTGAGATGTGGAGGGAAGGAGGCAGTGGTCTGGTGGACCTTGGTTGGTTTCAGGGTTAGGGTCATATAGAGAGAGCTTAGCAGAAAGGCAAAGGAGGATTTTCAGGTTAAAGATTCCTTTAAGCCAGGGAAATTGTATCCTTAACCCAGGGAAATCTGAGAGGGTTTCTTCCTGAGGAATTTTCTTTTGGCCGTTTTCCTTTAAAGTTGCTAGTCTCTTAAGACCTAAATTGATTAGCTGAATTTAAGACACTCATTAAGACACTTAATTGAAATATGCCTGGGAGAGAGAATTTGGTTGTATTTGGTTTTATATTTAAATCTCTATAGTTTTGTCCAAGTACAAGGTGCTTTAGATAAGAAATCTGAAAGTTTTCTCTATTTTTAAAATAACATACTTAAATGTTTAATGCCAGGTGGCTTTTGGTAAAGCAATATCGAAGTTTGTTCTGAACTCAACAAATAGTATTCAGAGGTTATAAACTTTTGTTTATCTTTTTGGTCTTAATCCACCTGTCAACTGGTTTCATTAAGAAAGAACAACATACCTGTTGAATTCAAGCTGACTTCAATGTCACATAGTCTTGGTTGGAAACATTTTTAAAAGATATTTTTAATTTGCTCCTGACAATTTATGTTAATGAAGCATTTAAATTAATATTTCAAACACCTAGTCTGCTTTTTATTGAAATAGGTAAAATTAGTCCCATTATGAGGTCTTATTTAACCTCTGAAAATATGAAATGTTTGAACAAGTGGATTTGACCTCCATCTCTTCTGCTTGGTGATATTTACTTGCCAGTCATTATAAGTCATTGAAAAGTGCTCCATTATACTCTATATCAGTGCATTAGTCCTTTATTTTGAGATCATTTACATAGTGGGATGAATTACGTCCACTAGATCTATAATTTTGAGATGCAGTAGTACTTATCAGGAGTTGCTGTGAATTCAGGTGAGAGGGAAGGCTGCCGTGAAACGCAGCATTTCTGAGCTTGTGTTTTCAAATCTCAGTAGGGTTATAAAAATAATGCAAAACTTTGCCACTGAAGAAGAAAAACTTACCTCATTTTTTACAGTATGTAAATATAACAAATGTCATACCTCCTTTGGTGAACATGACTTTCTTCTTTATTATTTTGTATTAGCTGGCAAAAAGTAGTCCCCTGGAGGTTTTTCTGAGAATGCAAAAAAGATGACAATTATCTAAGCTAGGGTTCAAATCAATCACCGAAGTGCAAAGATCAGTGATTGCTTCATGAGTTTTGGGTAGATTGCTTTGCATTTTCTTCCAAAACATACGGCGGGTTTGTATCTTTAAAGGAAGTGTTATTTTCTGTTAGTAGCTGGCAAAAGTATTTACTCTGCAAAGTTACTCTCATTGGCTAAATGGGCCCTAATTTAAAAAAAACACTCAAATCTGGCAAAACTGCAATCTGTCAAGAATGCCCTATTATATTGTAGTCTAGATTACATAGGTTGCAAGAGTTTCCTCTCCTGTTTTTTATCTCAGTTTTAGCTGAACTTATAAAAAAATGTGATGGGGACTTTACACTTCGGTCAATATTTGTAATGTCTATCTTGGCTATGAAAAATGATTTAAGTTTTGGGGTAGTTTTTTTCTTTTTCTCGCCTTCCATTAGATATGATATTTCTTCTGGCCATGGTGTTATGTACTGATGCCACATTGTAGATTTCACAGTATAAGTTGGTTTTGTTTAATCTTTAAAGGACACTTCCCTTTGATACAGACAGTACATGTTTCTTGTTTTGGGGGAATTATACTCTTGTCATATTGTCCTTTCCCCCCATCTTATGCGTGTTTATCCTCTTTATTTGTTTGACCTACTCTTTTTTTTTCTTTTTTATTCCTNCCCCCCCCCCCGTGGATGCTTTCATCTTATTTGGCATCTATACATGTGATTCATTATTGTTTCTAGTTAAAATTGAGGTCCTTCTATTATGATCACAGTTCAAGCATGTGGTGTCCCCTTATGCTGTTCTTTAAAGCAGTTAAATTACTATATTGGGTTATTGCAAATTAGAATGACTTGTTCATTTTCATTTCATTGTTAAAATTGTGAAATAAACTGTAGTTTCATTAAATGTAATAAAAGGGAATGGCATTTCCCGTGTCTCTTCTCCTGGCTTTCAATTGTTGTACTGTAAATGCTGCAAATTAGACAATTCATGTTAATTGATAGTATACTATGTATATGTATATGATTTTTATTCATATTTATATGTACATATACATATCTTGTATACTGTTAATGATAGAATTTGAGTTTGTTTTAGATAGGGTTTATTTCACTGGAATTTGAATTAAGAGAAGATGTGTATAGTTACTAGGAAAAGTTTAGTTTCCCCAACTGAGTTTACCAGCTTTACAAAAGAAGAGTATCAACAATCCTACTCACTTCATGGCGTACCACCGGTTGCTAATGCCTTTTGTGCCAGCTTAAAGCACCAATTATTTTATGCTTTGGGTACACAAAATCAAACTGATAGTTTTTAAAGGGCACTTTATTCTGTCTTTTTGTAGCATCCTCAAATGTTTGCCTTGAGATCAAAGTGAATATATTTTTTGCAATTTCTGACCTTTTAATAGTCCTTTAATTTGCATTAAAAACTTCACGAAAGCGACAGCTCGTATTTGTTGTCACTGACCTAGTAAAACCTGGCACATTGTTTCTGGGGAAAAAAGTAAGGTGATTATACCTTTGTCAATTACCAGAAAAGTCATTATAAGCTCTGTTTTCAAGATGAAATGAAAGAAAAATAGTCTGCTAAAATACTACCTAGCAGAACTAAACATTTAAAGCTAAATGCAAATGTTAAATTCAGAACTGCTACTCTGACCTACGTTCATTATGCTGAAGTAATTTGTGGAGGGACTCACAACCTCGACTAATACTGCCTCCTGAATGGCTTATATTTGCTTGAGTAGTGAGGAGACTTGAATTTTAAGAAATGCTTTTGTTGTGAAGACTTCTTTGAAATGTTTTATTTATTTCTTCCATATGTCTTTCAAAAATTGGAACATAACTACCTTCTTACCTGTAAATCTGGTGGGTTTTAAATAGTCATTTCCTATTTAATTAATATTTAGAATGTTGTCTGTAGTCTGTGATCATTTCTAGAGCTAGCTGGTCCTGGCTTGGCTGCTCAGTACATGCTGGATCTGGTTCTGTCCATCAGTGATCCCTGCTAGAAACAGCTGTAGGACCGGTTCTCATCTCTGTGGATGTTGGTAAAGCATTTGACCCTGGGACACGTAGGAAACTATTTCATTAATTAACAGTGTGGAGATTGGAATTTAAATAAAATAAAAGTGGTTATACAGAGGATGTGATGGAAGCGGTGATACTGGGAGGGGAGGGAAGTTGGTGGTAGTGTTTTTTTGGGAAGGTGGTGTTGGAGCTCATTTTTGGGCTTGATCAGATTTAACAATTTCTTTAGGTGTGTTAACTGGTGAAGTTTGCTGATATTAAAGCTGGGAGACATAATTTGTCTAGCAGAGCACGTCACAGAGGACAAGATGGCTCTAAGGATTAGAATAATAGAAGGGTAATTGATGATAAATAGTTTGCAGTGCAAAAGTGTTGGGACTAATAAGAACTTAATACACCATGGAAGGGAAGGAGGATGGCATGAGACTTCACTGTCGTGAGATAGTATGTCTGCATGAAAGACAAATGAAATCTTGGAACGATCAGACAGGTGTTTTGTGCAGTGAGTGGAAAATAGGGGTGCCGTTGTGCATGGTGCTGGCAAAATTGCATATACACTGGGCACATGGCATGTAAGTCATCAAGGTCAAGGAAGATGGCCTCGAGAGAGGGTGCGTTAAACACCAGGGTATGGTGAGCCCGCTCATATGAAAGGAGATGCTTGGAGTGTAGCCTGGTGTAACCACAGTAAGGAGAGTGGGTATGACTGCTGTCCCTAACTATATCAATGAATAAATACCAGAGAAGGAAAATAATTATTTCAGCTGAATGTCAATAGTGATGCACAATACACCACTATGAACTGACTATTACTAAGTTCAGACCAAATATTTGAAAACAATTTACATTATATAACAGATGAGAGCCTGAGTGTAATCTATAAAATGATTTATTATGGTATTTGGGAACTGCACTTGGTAACGTAGGAGGTCACTTTCAGTTCTTTCCCCTCAGGTAGAAGAAACATTGCTGGTGTTTTAAGCAGAGGTAAAATTCCTGAAGTTTTGCTTAAATTACAAAACTAACCAAGTAAGCTTTCTTGTGTTTTCTAGGGCTTACTGGAAACTTCACTACATTTTTTTATTCTTGCCTCTTAATATTGTGAGTGCAACTTCAATAGTTGGCTGTGTCTTCTTTATAAATGTAATAATTAACATGCAATGCAGTTGAAATTCAGAGGAGCAGTCCATCTGTTTATGTAGCAGTTTTCTTTCAGAGGAATGAAATCTAGAATTATTCAGATAATTTCTGTAAATAGAAACAGAAGTCTGTCTGCAGTGTATTGCTCTTAAATCTTGCTATTTTTAATCCATTATAAACCTCTCCAAACATTAGGACCGTACCACCCAAATAATGGGAATAAGCTTTGAGTGGAAAATAACAGTTAATTTGTATTTAGACGGGGAAAAAGAAATAATATAGAGGTGGAACTGGGCCATGGCCTACAGCTGTTTTGTACAAGAGTGGTGATCTTGTTGCATAGTTGGGTTTACAAGACTTGCTTTTCTCAGAGATCTGAGGTAGACTTTTTGACTTAGCAACAGGGTGCTGTTTTGCAAGCGTTTGCTCAAACACGCAATAGAAATGCTTTGCAGGTTTTGCATCAAACTTGAGTCTTTAGCAATTATGAGTTGTGCAGAATTGCATGCAATGTCAAGTCTAAGACCAAAGTTAGGCATTTTCACGAAGGGCAGTTATTGTTTACCAATGCCATATGGAATGTAATATATTTGCAAACAATGTTTTCATAGCTTACATAGAAGGGAATGGCATGCTGGAGGATCGTCTGTCTTAGATAAGTAGGCAAAATATTACCCTGTTTAAAAAGAAAAAGAAGGGGGGAGAAACATGATGATAAACAGTATTTTTTCATTTGCACTGAAAGCTTTCATATTTCACGAGAGTATTTGATTAATGTAGATAAACACATAAATGTATGGAGGGTGATACAGGAATAACGAAAGCATCACATATCCCATTGACATATCTGGAAAATTTTGTAACTCAGAAGATAAATTAGACTTCTGTGGAATGCACAGATGATGCATACAATAAGGTAATATTTTGTTGATCCGAGTTCCTGATTATTGGATAATTTAGTTAGGGTGTCAAAGCAATAGATTAATATGGAAAACTGCAGAATAATTTAGCTTTTGTATTCCAATTGTTTGATGGAAGCTCTAGTACTTTATTCAGCTAAACTATTCCTGGGTTTTATTCTATAAAATCTCACTGATCTATAATTTAGCTTGTCTGGCTTTATAACGCGATGACAACCTTCAGCTAAATGCAAAAAGGATTTACAGGTTAACAAAGTTGAAGTGAAAAATTGTGTTGGTAGATTGGAGTTTAGCTTCTTTAGTTGTTGTGATTGTGAGGGGATCTACACAGGTATTTACTATCTAATGCAAATTAAATGTTGTGATTTCTTTTTCTCTTCATAAGGCACGCAGTGCACGTTGTTGTTAAAGTATAAAGCTATGAATGTAGATAAAGTGCAGTGACACTACCAGTGTTATGCAAAAAATCAGAAAGCTGCGTGCTATGAAAGGGGATATGATCTGAATGAAAACACAGTGGTTATAGAGTTGTTGGGGTAGATCTTGTCAGAACTAAGAAGGAAGGACGAGGTAAAGACAGACAACAAAAACAGTCCCCCAAAGAATTTTTCCTCCTGTTTTCTCAAAAATGTCAAGAATTAGGAAAGGTTCTGCGAATCAAGAAGTTGGGGAGGTGGCCAGGAAAGGAGGCGTTTCTTTTCAGTCAGAAGTGCTGCTTCCATGTTTGCCATTTCTCTGCACAGAGCTCTTGAAAGGTAACTCACCAAAAGCAAAAAAAGCTGCGGAATGAATTATTAGGTGATTTTTTTCATACTGCTAATTTGAGTTCAATGTAGTAAGATCTTTCTTACTCCCTCAACACGGGATAAAAATGGTTCATTGTATCAACAAAAGGTGTAAATTTGAATAAGAAGTGTTTTCTTATGTTGATTTTTATGCATAATAGCTGAAGAACTCATTGCTGTAATTTTTTTAAGTAAAAAGTCAGCAGGATTCAAAAGAGACTGAGAATCTTTATTGATAACACAAATTTCTAAGGTATATTTACTGATAATATACATTAAGACACTAGGAAATCTGGTTTTAAATCATACTTCAAACATTCTCATCCCTTGTACTGTTGTTAAAGAAAAATTATACTGGCTCAGAATAATTACCCCCGTAGGTGTAGTAGGGTTTATTCAACAGTTCCCAATTTTAGAATGTGAAACAGGGCAAGCAGGTAGCAATCCTTCCCCAGAAAACTTTCTGTGCATTCTGTGTTTTTGGTTCTTGGAGCTATGGAACCACAGGTGATAGATACCCTGTGCTTTTGTCTACAAGTAATTCCCTTTTCTCACCATTTCTCCAGTTCATTTCTTGCATCTGCGTAAATTATTGATGTCCACAGTGCCCTTCAGTTTAGCAAGGGGTTGCGCTTTTTTTGTTGTGAACTCCTGCTGAATAATTTTCTTGTCTACTCCCCTAATTCTGTGATGTGCTGCATTTGGAAATAGGCATTTTCACCTATCTCTGAATTCTGAGCTGTATAAGATTTTTTTTTTTTTTCCTGTAGGTATGAAACATTTGTTTCCAGTGATTTAAAGGGAATACAAAATGTACTGAATACATAATTGGAGGAAAACCAATTAAGAATTAAGAACTTCCCTTGTGTACAGTTTACATCTATATATTTTATAGAGAGCTTAATGTTAGTGCTGGGCCACCGAGTATCCAGACATTTTTGTGAACTCAAGATATAATAGCGTATTTTCAATGAAATCAAATGCACCCAAAGTACCTGTTAGTGTAAGAATCTGCTCTAGCATAGTCTGGTTAAATATTAATGCAAAGATTTTTGCCGTTGCAAATTTTTACCCATAATTTCTTTAATTTGGTATTACGCATTTTTGCATAATTTAAATATAGACATCTGGACAATTTACTTAGCCAGCATAATGTTATGTTTTACTGAAAGTGTCTGCACAGTGTATTCTCAGGACTGTGTGCCAGCAGCTAACTGTTCAATATTTAAATAAAACAATTGAGTTTTTGGATTGGAAAGTGTAACAGAAATTAGGCTTCTCCAAGAGGCTCTGTTCATTAAAAGGGCAGTGTACTAATTATGTGTACTCTTTAATATGTGCTGGGCCAGTAGCAGCATATGTTTCACTTTACTGGTAGGTTGGTCAAAGAATACTAGAAATGTCTTTTGGGCTTATTTCTTTTATAATTTAATGTTGTGTGCTGTTGGTTAAGAAAGTAAATTTATGTAATTCCATCTTTGTGTGTGCATTTACAGAAATACATTTAAAGAAATTCTATGTATCTTAGAGGTGTTCTTTATCATGGGCAGTTGTATATGATGAAGATTAAGTCTACGGCTCAAATGAGTACTTTACATAAAGATTTTGTTCCTAAACTCCCAGCACATATCTTAGCTGTGAGCTTGGGAATGCCTCCGTATCAGTTAATACAGCAAACTTAACACATCCGTGCAGAAGGGATGAGATTTCACAATAGCTCTTAACATCTCGCACAGAAGTGTTAATGAATTTACTATATCAGGGTATTTCTGACTGCTGAGTCAGAGCTAAATTCAAAGAGACCATCATTTAATTATGCAATACGATACCCTTATTTTAACTTTGACTCAAGGAAGTGTTTTCTTATGTAGCAGCTCCTAAAGAAGAAAACCTTTTATAATTTTTCCCCCCTTCTCACACAGCCATTTATATTAACTGGAGCGCTCCTTTGTGGATAACACTTGGTTTGCTTTATTTTCCACAGTCTATGAACGCATCTTAAATACTGAGGGAATATGTGTACAATTTTCTGTTCAAGGATAATTCAAGCTAAGATGCACGTGGTACATTCGGCTTTCTTAAACTCTACCTTGAGGTTTTCATAAATTTTCTGAGTTAGTATTTTTTAAATAGGGACAGTGACCTTTCCTGCTTTTGTCATTTGACTTATGGACTCACTGCTTTTCAAAATTGTGTTGCACAAATGAAAGTGAATCAAATCTTGGATTAAACCTACTCATTTCTCTGCCTTATAATAGCTTACAGACCTTCCATTTACTTCAGAAGAGGTCTGTCCTCCTTTGGAAACATCCTTCCTATGCCATCGAGGATGAAAGAGGGGCAATTTGTCTACTACTTTCCGGCCTCGTTCTTCTCTTTCTCTCACTGTGGAGAACAGAGTAATACAGATCTATTGTTGATGGGGTTTCTGTGATTTCTGTTTGGGGCAAAAGGGCACAGTTTGGTGTTTGGAGGCTTCCTTGCAGAAGCTTTTGAATCTGGAATTAAATTTTAAGCCAAAATGGCTGAAGTTTAGCAAATACCTGATTAAGATTCAGGATTTTTACTAATTTGTGTCTGAAGATAAAAGCTAATTTGCAACAATTATTAAAGAAAAAAATATATTTGTAGTTAATCTCAGCTGCTGTCCGCTGCATTTGTTATACTGCTTCCATCAACAGGATGCATTCTGTGTGAATGGGAGTCATTTACAAAATAAGGGTTTAGAAACTCAATTAATTTGTGCTCTTTAATTTTAGATCTGAATAAATAAGCAACGCTTGTATTTTAAATCACAACTATACTTGCTTTATTTCTGAATATAGTAAAAATGTGTTAAATATTAAAAGACTAGAAAAGGCAGAACCGTTTATTTTCTTTATTCTTAATTATTTGTGAGATATTTTTCTCACCCAGGGATAATTTCTTTGCCTCCTGGGATGTCTATTTCTTCCTCAGTCAGGGATGTTGGCAAATGGTTTGTTGTGCTGGGGAAAAATGTTCAGCTCTTAATATTTTATCAGTTGCATCGGGCCGAAGGTGCCAGCAGTTGTGTAAACGGCCACCAGTCCTCAGTGCTTTAAGTCTTCAACCTCGTCATATGGGAACATTATAAATTATGTATAACAGTAGATGCTACTCAATAAATATTTAATATGCGATAGGTATTTTTGACTGAATTTCCTTTTTCACTTGAATAATGATTTAAGCTGTATTTTTTGGTTTTACGAGGTGACACCTATAATATCAAGGAATAGGTGGGTGCAGTTTGAATGTCAGAGAGCTGCAAGGCAACATGAATCACAGCTTTTTTCTTTCTTTCTGAATGCTGGAGAACTTCTTAATTCATCTGTGACCAGAGTGGGCTTTCTTGGTTTTGTTTTGGAGTGTCTTTTGTACGTTGCATCTTCATCTCTTCTGCCCCAGGTGTATCCATATTTAGAATTTTTTAAACAGTATCAATATTGACAAGGTTTTGTGCTATGCAAGCAAATGAGATACTGCATCTGTTTTCTTCTTCAAATTTGTCAAGTCACTCTACTTGGGAAAATATGTATAACAATTTATCTATTTTTTTCTTACAAACAGTGTATTTTTCTTGGTTGGCTCTAGAGAAGGCATGCTGATGACCTGGAAAAGGAGTAGTTGCGCTGCTGTCAGAAAACCTATTTTCTGTGTTTACTAGCACCAGGAGAAAAGTGTGCGCCTTATAATACACAGAAGCGATACTTGCTGACATTGCCTCTCCTTCCTGGGTTGTCAGTCTTCCTTGCCTTGTAAAGGCTTAGCTGTTTTAGGTAGAAAAACACATTCATTTTGAAAGGCAGTGCGCGTACACATTCACAGTCTCTGTTGCCGTTATCTTCCAGGCTTAGAAGTCAGTAGGATTTTGTTTCAACTGGAAAAATAAACTTTATAAATACTAAAACGTATTTCAAAGCTATAATTAATAATTTCTGATTTATTGTGTAGACTGTCTGATTAATACTACATCACATGATATTTTATCCAAGGTTGACGTCTTCCACTTGTATTCCTGCTGAATGATGCTTCCCCCTACAGGTGGCTGTACAATGTTGCCCAAAGGAGTTTTGAAGAATTGAAACTATGTGTTGCAAATATTTCTTACATTTATTTACTACTTTCAATGCTTACTTTACATTGGATGATGTTTTAACTGCTTAGGCTTGCCAAATTTTCAGATACCTGGGTTTTTTGTTGTGCAAGGTTCAGTTTATTTAAAGGATTGCCAAAGAGTTTTCAGTTTTCTCTTCCTTAGCCATACTGAATTCTGAGTTTTAAATTCTTACTGTTATGCAAGGTAGTAGGTAGCTTGCTTTTAGACAACATTGTTTTGTAATGCTCTTGATTGATCTTCCTTATCTGGTATAATTCAGCTGTTTGTCTGGTTTCTTTCAAATAACACCTTCACAGATTTCCTGAACAGCAAGCTTGGAATGCTTAGTGGAAAAATGAAAGTCCCATTTAAAACGTAAAAATAAAAATAAAAAAACTGTGTTTTTTCTTGATGATATAACAGAGAATAAGTTACATTAAACGTGGTTTAGAAAGAGAAGGAAGAGTGGTATTTCTTGCATACCTAATAAATAGACTTTTGTCCTTTGCAGGAACAAACTTTGGCTCTGAGGAAAGAAGGGATAGGTGTTGTGTTAGATTCTGAACTGCCTCATCTCATTGGCATTGATGATGATCTTCTCAGCACTGGTATCATCTTGTACCACTTGAAGGTAAATACACATCTGTGTTTCCATAGCCTTTATATGCCTTGTGATTTTTTTTTTTTCAGTAGACAAATAGTAGTATTAGTTTGCTATCTAAATATAGCGCTCATTACATTTCTTCACTGTAGTAAGAAAAGCTCATTACGTTTCTCTTCTATAGTAAGAAAAGCTCTTAAGAGGTTGCAACTGGTTCAATTAAAATATCTCTTGATTTACTGTTTAGGTTTATCCTGAGGGTCAACTGGTTAACCAGAGATAGGTGTTTAACATTCCTAGCCATGTACATTTGTTTGTCATTCATCTCATTGTAAAGCTTGACGTGAAATCCAAATCTAGATGAATTGCTTTAAAACTACAAAGATGGTTCTACACAGGATAGTTGAAACTTGAATTTGCTAATAATATTGTATAATAATGACTGTGAAATAATTCTAAAAATGCTACCTGATTTTTTTTCATGTATGCTCGAACATATATTTTGTTCAGGTTAGTCTGAGAAAGTGGAAGGATAACTTGCAACTTTGTTGGGGGAGGAAGGGAGATCACGGAATTTTCAGAGTTGGAAGGGACCTCTAGAAATCATCTAGTCCAACTCCCCTGCCAAAGCAGGATTGCCTAGAGCACATTACTCAGGACTGCATCCAGGCGGGTCTTGAAAATGTCCAGAGAAGGGGACTCCACAACCTCCCTGGGCAGCC
>VUYV01000016.1:7861919-7987533 GCA_008711295.1 Anarhynchus alexandrinus | reverse complement strand
TCCATTACCTTCCCAGGGACAGAGGTGAGACTAACCGGCCTGTAGTTCCCTGGGTCCTCCTTCTTGCCCTTTTTGAAGATTGGAGAGATGTCGGCCTTCCTCCAGTCCTCTGGCACCTCTCCTGTTCCCCATGACCTTTCAAAGACTATGGAGAGTGGTGTAGCAATAACATCTGCCAGCTCTCTCAGCACTCGCGGGTGCATCCCATCAGGGCCCATGGACTTATGGATGTCCAGCTTGGCCAAGTGGTCTCTGACCCGGTCCTCCTCAACTGAGGGGAAATCTTCCTCTCTCCAGACCTTCCCCCTTGCCTCCAGGGTATGGGATTCATGAGGGACAGATTTAGCAGTGAAGACAGAAGAAAAGAAGGCGTTCAGTAACTCTGCCTTCTCTGTGTCTTCCAACAGTAGGGCACCCGTCTCATTCGTCAGTGGGCCTACATTTTCCCTAGTCTTCCTTTTTCTGTTGATATACTGAAAGAATCTCTTCTTATTATCTTTAACTGCAGTGGCCAAGCTGAGTTCTGACTGAGCTTTGGCCCTTCTAATTTCCCCCCTACGTAGTTTTGTTATATCTTGATAATCCTCATAAGATGCCAACCCCCTTTTCCAGAGAATGTAAGCTTTCCTTTTTTTCCTGAGTTCCAGCCAAAGCTCTCTATTTAGCCAAGCTGGTCTTCCCCGTTGGCTCATTTTTTGAGACATGGGGATGGCCTTCTCCTGTGCTTCTAAGAGGACTAAGTTCAACTGAAAATAATGCATGTTTCTTTCTTAATTAGGAGGGACAAACATATGTTGGCAGAGAAGATGCTATGACAGAACAGGACATTGGTATGGAATTTCGCATTTTTTTGTGTTCTTCAGTTGTTTTTCCTTCTTCTGACATCGCAATATGTGAACAAAGTTTCATAATTTTTTTCCTCTTTTTCAGTTAATTGTCTGTATGTTCTTGCATGTTTTAATTTTTAGAAAATTTGAGAGCTGAATTACATAGGATTTGCTTCAAGGAGCATGCTTCTAAAATAGCTTGCGGGCTTAAAATTTATTCATGTGCTTGTTACTAACTTATTTCTTGCTGAAAATTTGAAATAGCATCTTGTAAAAATACCATCCTTTTCCAGAAACCTGTCACAATTACTACACAGTCATTCTCTTAACCTTTGTATAATGACAGTAGTGTTACATTGTTATACCTAAAGCAGTCTTTGGACTTCAGATTTGAGTTGAAGAAAATTCTAGAAGTTGGTAAAAAGTAGGTAGGCTGCTTCTACCGATTTTCTTATTTACTTCTTAACAAAGCAACTAACTGCCAGATCTGGACTACCCTGTCACATATGTTGCTTGAAGGCAGTTCCACTAAATAAACTGCATTCTTTAATTCTCAGGTGAGAGACTGAGAGTCAAATAACTTAGTTTGGTGTATTTTTGTGGGTCAAAAGGTGCCTGGATTAATATTAATATTATATTAATATTAATATTTAATATAAAATAATATTTATATATTAATATTAATATATAAATTTCATTAAACTAGTGAACTTGCATTGTTTTGTGGTATCAAACAATACAGATAGAGATAATCATACGTTAGCTGAAGAAGAGACAGAAAATATTATAACTGATTCATAAAAGGCCTGTATATAATAAAACATAAGAACCTTATTTCAGCCATCCTTGTTAGTCTACAATCACAGATTATATCCTGTCTTTTCAGATTAAGCGTAGTTGCTTTAAAGTCAAGAAGCTTTCATTATTTCCCAGAAACCAGTCAAAAAAACCTTGTCTCTACAAAGATGTAAATTTTACTTTACTGTTTGCTATCCAGAAGGAAAGAAGCATTTATTAATCTGGTGCTAAAACACAGGAGGGAAGAACATTACACCAAAAACACCCAAGCAACCCAACACACTTCTTTCCACTACAATAAAACAATAAACAGAATCGACATTTAAGGCTTGCGGCATGTGATGAAGGAAGAAAAAAAAACATTGTCCGGAATAAAGAGAAAAGATACTCTCAAATATGTAGTTCAGTATGTCCTTAATAAATTAATATTAGCATGCTAATCTTACTAGGTGTTAAGAGACTAATTATGTTACTGTATTTCTTTGTATTTAGTTCTTCATGGCCTTGATTTGGAAAGTGAGCATTGCATCTTTGAAAATCTCAACGGTACTGTGAATCTAATACCGCTGAATGGAGCGCAGTGTTCTGTGAATGGTGTTCAGATTACAGAGGCCACACACCTAAACCAAGGTATTACCTAGCGTAATGTCATTTTCGATACAGCATTTTTGTTTCTTCCTGGTGAACAGCACTGAAAAAATCTATGTGTATAGGAAGGGGTTATTGTTTAATTAGTTTTAATTCCGTGTCTTCTTAACTACAGCCCAAAACCATCAGGAGAGCCTCAGAGTTTTTGTTCTGTCAAAGAATTGCCATGTGGTGAAAAGATAATTCTTACTAATTTAAGCCACTTCACGATCTTGAGTATGAATTGATAGTTACCCTTTGATTTCATTCAACGTTATACGTGAAGTGAACTCTATGCCAGATTGCTTAGGTTGCTGTAATAGAAGCAAAAGAATATTGGTCTCTATAGGACTAAAATAATGTCAGAGACCCTTCCCACCTCTCTCCCCGAGCTTCAGGCTGGTCCTACTTAACACTGTTGCCAAATCCTCTTGTAAAGCAGGAGATTCAGCTGGAGTATCTGTTCACTGCAGCTGTAGGGAAATGACAAAAAGGGGCAGGCTGACCCTTATGGAGGAACTTTAGAGAATTATAATATTAATATAAAAGCTTCACAATCTGAAAATGAAAAAGTAGCTGGGACAGCTGGGAACAAAGGTGCATTGTGTTGGTCTGGAAAGGACTGGCTGAAAAGTAAGCTGGCGAGTGCTGCAGCAGAGGTTTGGGATGTTTTATCTACCAGGAGCGCCCAGAATATCTTTCCTTTTAGCAATGAGCTGAAGACCTGTGAGGCTGTGACGCAGCTCGGCTGCTGAAAAACAATGTCACTTTATATTCCTGGAAAGGAGCTTCCAGAGTAAGCTTATTCTAATAAAAGAAGAATGCAGTGTTGAACAAGGGAAGTCTTGCATCTTTTCTGAACTCAAACAAGCCCTTCAAAAGTCTACTTTCAGAAAGGAAGGAGTTTGGTGTAGAGAGGGAATGTTGATTTTGTAAAGTGTCTATTTCTTCATGCAAAGGAGAGGCATATGTGCTTGTTTCTGTTACAGATACTGGGGAAAAAAAATAGAAAGCTCAGCCCCCTTTGTCTTTCAGTATGTCCCATTGATAAATGGAATAGAAACATTGACATTAATGGCAAATAACACTGTAAACAGTAAGAACTGAGTTGCAATGACTCATCTTTACTTTATCCTACTGCATTTTAAGGGCAGTAAGGTTTGATGTGCCTCAGAAGAAAGTGGAAGTTTGGATGCTATTTTCCTCTTCCAGGCGTATGTAACAACTTGATTGTTGTAAAGAGTGGAAGCATGACTTATTTTCCTCCCAAACTTCTGTCTAAAGAAATGTGCAACTCAAAAGAAGGGGAAAGGGTTGCTTTGAATTACTAAATTGTGAAAAAGAGCTGCATAGCTGACCTGCAGCCTGTGTAACTAGACTGAGTCTGAGAGAAGGGTGGCAGCTATGACATCAGGTGGGGAAAACTGATGAAATAACCAGTTTAACGACTCGTGCACAATCCACGTACCATAGCTGTATTAGCATTTAGTCTCCCAGCATGAAGTGCCAGCCTCCTTAGATATCCACTTTAGGTAACGCTGATTAACTGCTGATATATTTAAATGTTTCCGTTCATCATTAATCACTGTTCATTTGAAAATGTGTTAAGTTTTTAGACTGTCATGGAGTTAAAAAAAAAAAAAGAAAAAAGAGACATAGTAATTAATTAGCACTTCCTTCCACAGATTACTTCCAGCACTTGTGAATTCTGGCTAATGTGGCCTTTTTGTGTAAATGTAACTTACCACAATGTTTTTTATTCTTAAGAACATATGGTAGGATTTCTAGAGGTAACTGAATTAATATTCACAATTAGAGTTTGTCCTTAGCTTAATTACATCCTCAACTTAAACCAATTTTTCAGTTTTTAAGGCCAAACTGCCAAGTCTTCTGTACTTAACATAACCTTCCACTGCTTAGTTTTTATAGTTTGTTAATAAAAAAAAAAACAAACAACCTTTTAAAAATAAAAAGGTGACTTTTAGAAGTTGGTAAGATCTTAACTATAGATACAGGTGTTTGCACAGTTCCAAAATATTTCTCTGTTTAGGTCAGAGATGCTTGATGACATAGAACAGTCATTCATCTTCTATATATATTTTTTTTAGTTTGGTTTGGTTTTTTTTCCTATGCTCTCTGGTCATTTATGTGTTGGAGTCAACCAGTTAAATTGTGAGATCAGAGCTCCACAAATGATAAAGACTTTTTTTGCTTACTTTTTGTTGTTGTTGTTCTTATTACTATCAATGTATTTGATGAACCTTTTTTCTTTGCCATTTAACATTCAAGGAGAATAAGAATTGTGGCTTACAGTAAATAAATGGAAAGCAAACCCCATAGCAAATCCAGTTATGTTTCCATGACAACATTTACGCTGCACTTTGCATACTTGCATTCTGATGGAGAGCCGCGTTGTACAACAGCGGACAATCGAACCTGGTGCTCAGCAAATATTTGACTGCATGGTTTTGTCCAGACTTTTTTTCCTGAAGAGGCTTTGATGTTGATGCTTATCTAAGTTCTGTCAAGTGGGAATTAAGACTGTAGAGTTTTTCTTTAATAATAGAATAATACAAAAATGACCCTAGAATTCAGAGAAGTACTAAAAGAGAAACCTAGAAGTTGTTTATATGATCCATCATCTGGGTTTGACTGTCCTGTGCTTGCTGTGAAGGCTCTCTCTCCTGTTCTTTTTTAAATTCATTAAGTTAGGAACACATATCTGTAACTGTATTCATTCTGAAATTAATTAAGTTGCTTCCACCTAGTAAAGTGGTCAAATATGTTTACAATTCATTATTATCTTCATTTGAAAGTAACTGAAGGAATTTTGTAGAAGTCCTCACTGTCACAAAATCCCCCTCCAGGCAGTCAGCAAGAGTGGAACAGATAAATGGTGGGGACAACTGTGAGCATATGAAGCAGTGGTAGACTAAAAACAGTTTTAGCCCTTTCACTACAGCAGTCATGACTGTTAGGGATCCCTTTTAATCGTTTACATAAAGAGCATGCCCAATGCACTTCTCAAAGGAAAGGTCATCATATAAATTAGAGGTGGTATCAAAATGACTTTGCAATACAAACCAACGTACAGATTTATGAAAAGTAATTCTTTTTAAGATTAGACTGAGGTAAACTGTTCCTATGGTCCAAAATTGAGGTGGTGTGTAGACAGCAAGAAGTGATGTTGTGACTGTAGTGCTTTTTGCCATTTATTTGCCAAGACTGGATGACCTTATTTAGATTGATATTCCTAATTAAGCTAATTTAAGGGGAGCATTCCTTATTAAGGACAGCATTTCATTCTCATATGGTAAGAATTTGTTTTACTGAACAGTCTAAGTGCAGTTGTCACACTTTGAGTGCAATGGAGTACTTTTTCTTTTTAAAAATGCCTCATACCGACGGACAGATAAATGCTTGATTCTGTGGTGGTTATCTTGGAAGACTTCCATGTTATGCCAGTAGTGAGACATCACCGACAATATGCTTCTTAGTAGGAAAGTATTAATTTTGGTGCCATTGTCTTTAAAATGTGATAAGAATTGCCCAGAATCTCATTATTTGTGACCTGTACCTTAACTGATTAAATACAATAATGGATGTGCATTGAGCAATATCAATTATTCAAGGCTCTTCCCTCAGAAAGTAGCTATTGGGTATAAAAGTCTAATAATCCTGTTTTGAGGAACGATAAAATTCAGTGTTGTTCCACATAGAGAAGAAAAAGGTAAGTGAGAGTACAAATTATGGAGATCTGGAGCTTTCAGCGTAGGTGGATTCAAACCTGACCGCGATCAGTCATGGATGGACAAGTTTGTTCTTAGTCACGTTTATGGACGTTCCCATTGTACCTACTGGTGGCTTCCGAAGTAGCACTGTTGAAGAGCGTATAGATCAAATTGGGGCAGCTGCGTCCTCTGCTTCCTCTACCTGTATTTATTCTTTAACTGAACTGCATGAACGTGATGGAACTTTGTGTGTGTGAATGTGTGGGGTTTGTGGGTTTTTTTTAAGTAGGAAGAGGAAGGAATAAACTATGTACATCAGTTAACATAGCGGTGACTATGCATCATTATGCACTTGAATCGTCAAAATCCTTTTTCATTTTGTTCTTGCTTAATGGGAGTCTTTGCTTACATATTGTGTGTTGGAAAAATTACTTGGCATTTTCAGGTCCAGTATGTTGTCAGTGAATGGTGTGTGTTTTTCTCATCAGGTGCTGTTATATTACTTGGAAGAACCAATATGTTTCGATTTAACCACCCCAAAGAAGCTGCTAAGCTAAGGGAAAAAAGAAAGGTGAGATTAAATCAGTGTTTTGGGAAATTTAAACCTGTTGTTAAAATAGACATACCTTGATTGTTGTAGAATACTTTTTTAATTTGCTTCACATACATTAGTTAATATTTCATCAAGTGAAATAAAATAAGAGTTTGTAAGCACATGAGTGTTTGCCTAATACATTTATTTTATGGTCTGTTGTTAGAGTGGACTGCTGTCTTCCTTCAGCTTATCTATGACAGATCTTTCAAAATCTTGTGAGAACCTGTCAGCAGTTATGCTTTATAATCCAGGGTGAGTATATTCTAAAATGCGGTTATTAAAGTTGTGACCATTCTTCATGTTAGTAGTTTGAATGTTCCAAATGGCAGTAATAAAAAAATATTTTGTTCTTAGGTTAATAGTATATGCTTGTGAAATAATGGGCTTCTGAATGAAGCCAGAACTTTTCAGAAATGTTATTGGAACTAGTCCATGCTAGAAAATGGGGTGAGGGGACACTGAGGAACTTTCCGTACTGCTTAAAACTTTCTTTTATCTGGGATTTCTCTACTTAAATGCAAGAAGAGTGACTGCACCAGCAAACAGCCACACTGATAGATCTAATGCAAAGGCAGCTGTAGTACCTGGAGCCTGGGAGACAAGGTTTGCATTATAACCCAGGCAGTTCAGCACAATAATGACGTGGCACATTTTAGGTTTGTGCTTTCTTCAGAATTACAAGTTAACTATTTTTCCTGAGAAAAATGCGTTGTAAACTGAAAATTAAGGTTTCTTGAGTTCGTATAATACCAATGCAAGCATAAAAAGGCTGGGAAATGAATGTCTCATGTTCTCACCTATATACCTCCTAGTAGGTGGCCAAGTTAGGCTGTGGAAAACAGTTTTATTATACAGTTACAATGACACAGACTGCTTATTGTGGAGAAGCTGTTTTTAATGTTTTTAGCAGTGTTCTTAAAACGACTTACAGAGAATTGATGGTGTTTTGTTCTAATGTTTTTTTTTCAATATCTAGTGCCTATGTTTTGAATTGAGCGTGAGATGAGGCACTTTAACCACCTATGTGCTTTTGAAAAATTGGCCATGAATTGAATTACAGGCTTGGATAGTGCAGCTTTATTCCTGAGTTTTACTGTGAGGTTGCTCTTTATCCATTAGAACTTGGGAAGATTGGACAGGTAATAATAACTTCAAGTTAAACAATGTCTTAAATACAGTGAATATGTGTAATAACACTGCTTCAAATGTGATTGTTACTCTTTTGCTACTGAGCTACCTACAGAGATTTCAAGACAGCGAGCTAGTTGCTTGTAAATTACATCTTTTTTCACAGATGAAAGAGAAGGTTAAAAAAGTATATGTATATTTTTCTATTTCTTTACCTTTTCAGATAGTTTGATTAAAGACTTTTAGTGACAGTTGCTGGTATTATATTTTCTGTGGGCTGGGGCAAGTTCCTGGCTGTTCTTTGTTACCTCTTCCTATTGATCAGCTATTGTGGGCTTTTCCCCAGCTCATAACGTTACTCTCTTACAATACTGTTATCAATAATTGCACAGTACTGACCTTGGCTTTGCAGTCAGCATAGAGTAGGACAGATTGTTTCAGCACTGCCTCACTTTTAGTCTTTCAGATTTGCAGCAAAATATAATGGCATGGGCAAGGCCCCATTGAAGGTAGGCTTAAGAATGATTCCCTGCCCAAGGAGTTCATGCTGTCTTCAGATAACACCAAATTGTGTCTTAGAGGATTTTTGCTGTGACCCTTATTAAAAAAAAAAAAAAGTCTGGAGAGTTACTTGATTACTTGATTGTCTCTATGATGGGGTAGATTGCAGCAAATCCTTCTAATGTATTTTGTGGCATATTGCTTCTTTCTTCCTTATCAGTTCTTCAAACATCTTGCCTTGCTTTCCCGGAAATCAAACAGTATGAATAACTTAATTAAGTTATCAATGTATGCAGCAATTTTTAGAACTACTACCATTTTCCCATCTAATACTTCTTGTAACTTTTATTTTCCTTCTTTGGGTGTGATTACGAGAGCACTCTTGCTGCTGAAATTGAGGGTAAGATTAGGTGAAATATTCTTTATATTCCCAACTACTTTCATGGCTGTGCTTTATTAGACTATAAACTAGGAGCAGAGGGTTAATTATTGATATTCTCCTGCTAGTCTGCATTCAATTAATCTTTGTGAACTGGCTTGCAGGATAGATATTTTGTCCTGCTTAATTTGTAAACACAAGAAAGGATTATGCTTAAGGCTCACAGTACAGGAGGAATGCAGGTCTGCATGACTGTCACTTGTTTGTGAGCAATAAAACCTATCTGAGGTTGTTTCATAGTCCCTGTTGTGTATATATGTTTTCCTAAGTGAAAGCTCATGGTTGCATATTCATAATTTAAACTTTTACCCCTATCTTTAGATGCTTTAACTATGTTTAAAACAATAGATGCCATACCTAATAATTACCCATGCAGTGCAGAGGCAGGTGTTGTCCTAATAGATCAGCAATTTAAAAAAAAACAAACAAAAAACCAACAAACAAAACCCAAAACAGACCAAGAACTCACACCCAAAACCCCCTCAAATATGACTGTTTTATACTGCTTTTATAACTGCTGCAAAGAGAAGATAGGCTCTGAAGTTAGCACTTCAGTTTAACTGAGCCCTGGTCTTACAATCAGTAGAAGAAAGCATCTTCCACAATTGATGGATCATTACAAACAGCAATTTGGCAACAGCAGCTTTTCAGCTTAGGCTGGGGTTCCATGACAATTTTAAATTTATTTATGTTGCTGCTAACACTGTTTTCTTTCCGTCTCCACCTCTGTGACAGCACTGGGGTTTTTCTGATTGTGTGGGAGCTTATCCCAAAGACGTAATTCAGCAGAAAGTGTTACTTTAAGGGGAAGAAGTCGCTGGGGGAAATGCAAGTTAAATAAAAGAACATGTTTTGACTAAAGCAGACCCCAAGCATTTAGGTCTTAGTAATAATTCAAAGCCAATGGCATTGGATTTGTAAAGAGTGAGACAGCTTGCAGAGTACTCGAGCTCTGTACTTCCCGGTAGGAATGCTGCTTAGCAAGTACAGTGCTGCAGTGGTTATTCTTCTGAGTGGTGACTGTTCAGCCTAGGTAAAACATTCAGTAAATCCGATCTCTGGATAGCAAAGGTGTTAGGTGGGGGCGAGCATCTTGCTTCTTGGAAGAGAGCAGGTGGAAAGGAATATCCTACACTAAATTTGGGCTGGATTTTTTTTTTTTTCATCAGGAGCAATGTGAAACGTGGTCCTCTGGTATGACCCTTTATTACAGTAGGTGGTAGTATCACTTTCTCTTAACATAATGGTATATTGCCCACCAGCACTGTAGATGTAGATTCAGTAGCTGGCTCTCTGGGTTTTGGGGTTTTTTTTGTGACTTCTGTAGCTGACTAGCATTCTGCTTGTTAATTTAGCACTTTCAAGACCACCTTTTCTTCCAGTTTCAGTATTCCTAACCTAAGGGTTGGCAGCTAAATTTGCAATTTCTGTAGGTGCAATAAACAGCTTGTCAGTTCTAGCATCTTTGGCAATCAGTGGCAGAAGAGCCATTCAGGTGTTGTGAAAGCAGATAAATGGTGGATCTTGCTTACTGTATCTGTATCTTTCCCATGTGAAAATTAGTGTTATCTCTGTGTTTTCAGATGGGTGTGTTTTCTTGTGTGTGTGTGTGGTTTTTGTTTGAGACTTTCCAATATGTGGAGATAGTTGCGTAAAATTTTGGCTTAACATGCAAAATTCTTTGTTCGCTTGTTCCCAGTCTTTGTCTTTAATCTGGTGTCATGCAACACTGCTTCAGATAATAAGCTTTGGATAGAATAGAATTTTGCACATAGATTTATGCTGAAGATTTCATTTGTGGACTTTTGTAAGCTACATTATGCTGTAACTCTAAAACCACTCATGAGAAACCTTGGTCTTGTCATGGATTTAGCATGGGGTTTTTTGTTTTGTTTTTTAAAATTAATCTCATAAATTGAGCTACTGAGCGGCATTGTAACATCTTTGTAGTCCTGCCAGTACTCAGTCTTTCCTAATAGATGTAATACCAGATCGTACTTTTGTGCTGTGTAAATTAAGCTATTGTAGTACTGTGCTAGTAGAACTGACTTCTTTTCTCTGCAGCTTATCTACACTGCTCTTATCACTAGATATGCCACATTTTCCAGGAAAATGGTGACTGTTTAATTCAAGACGGATCAGATTAAGTTCCTTTGTGGTAGATCTACAAAAGAAGAAAGAGTGGGTATTAGTCTTTAATATCTGTATGGTTTTTTCTTTTTAATTTCAAGGTAATATTTTTTTCTATTCATGGTAGTGCTCACGTTAATAAAGGGAGTAAAGGTTATGTGAAAGAGATTTTTATTACGGATAGACTAAACTGGAAAACATCAGTCTTCCATGTGTGCTGAGTAAAACTGGCAGTGATTTGTTACAGCCAGTGATTTTTTTTTTTTTGGTGATGCTGAGATTTTTTTTTTTTTTTAGTAGCTTCTTAAAGAAACAAGGTAACAAAGTTTCTGCAATCATTGACTGCCTGTCCTGCCTCCCCAGATTCTCTCCTGTCCTGAAATAACTTTGAGCCCATAACCAGTTTGAAGCAAATATTGCAAAGGTAATGGTCTCAAAAGTGGTGAATTCCTAAATTTGTTGAGAAAACAGGTAGCCAGCTAAGGAAGACAGGCATCGTTGTTACCCCTGCAGAAATAAAGGCTGCAGCATGAGTGCCTTTGGTAGAGAATAGAGATGCGGTAAATAACTGCATGGTAGGAGAGCCTTCAGTGGAGCTCAGACTGTCTTAGGCACTACCGAGTCTATGTTGCAGAAAAACACCAGCACTTCTCTTAGGAGTATTTCCTTGTCTAAAATGCATAAAATGTGAATTTTTAAAACAGCTAGGTGTAGCATTTGGAGGCTGTTGGTTGGGGTGTTGATGATGATCCATATTTGGCTTTGGAAATAGCTATTTTCACTGAAGAAAGAACCAATACTGTACAGTTTATTCCTCCTTCCTGAACAACCTTTTGAGCACCACCAGTTTCATTTCAGTGTAAGGTAAAACTGATTGTCCTTACATCAATGTTGAAGGTATTGGAGGCACTTCCTCAGAGAGGAAATTAGAGAGTTTTCACCACTGACCTGTTTTTATATCAGACTGATTGCGATGACGGCTCATTTTCCTTGTGTCAGATCTCAATCAAAAGCTAGTTACCATTTTGTAAGTTTGCAGGTGACACCAAGTTAGGCGGGAGTGTTGACCTGCTTGAGGGCAGGAAGGCTCTACAGGGGGATCTGGACAGGCTGGGTCGATGGGCCATGACCAACTGTATGAGGTAACAAGTAATATGACAAGAGGAAATGGCCTCAAGTTGTGCCAGGAGAAGTTTAGATTGGATATTAGGAAAAATTTCTTCACTGAAAGGGTTGTCAAGCATCGGAAGAGGCTGCCCAGGGAAGTGTTGGAGTCGCCATCCCTGGAGGTATTTAAAAGATGGGTAGACATGGTGCTGAGGGACATGGTTTAGTGGTGGACTTGGCAGTGTTACGGTAATGGTTGGACTTGATGATCTTAAAGGTCTATTCCAACATAGGCAATTCTATGATTTTTATGCTTATATAAAACGTTTTTGCCAAATTATGTGTTTTATAGGACAGTCAAAATATCAAAAGCTTTTTGCTCTGGGTTTTGCACATTATATTAGCTGATCTGAAACATTTCACTTCATTGTGGCTTAACCAAGCATGGGAATACTTGTAAATCATCTTTGCCAGCTGTCTAAGCAAAGACGGTCTGCATCTGACAGCACCCAACGGACATCTGCATTTCCACAGACCAGAGCTATATTCCCCAGGGTCTATATTATTTTGGACTGAAGTAATGATGAATAATAGTGGCATTTGTCATCCAAGCCCTAGGTAAGAAGTGATAACTAACAGCTCTGAATTTCAGACGTAGACCATAGCCAAAGCAAGGGCTTTTGAGGTATAACTTAGAAAAAATAAAAAGCGGGGGGAAGAAAGTTCATGTTAACCATTAAATTAAGCTTTTGCTTTCTCATGGTCCCTTAAGATTGCTTTTTATTCTCTTTGCTTAACTTTGTGGACTTTGCATTGCTGCTACAGAAATTATGATAAAATTAAAAATACCAAGTTGTTATCTCTCCTTGTGCTGTAATGTTGAGATAGTGCCCAGAAGTGCCCCTCCTAGACAGTCTTAATGCAAATGTGAAAGGGCTCTTGGTGAGACATTTACATGAAGGCTCCAGATGTCTGGAGGCGTGTATGAAAATCTACATTTGATAATCTCGTAGGCATCATAGAAGGTATTTTTTTTAAATGTATTTGTGAGAAATAGGGAAAATGGGATTTGTTAAACTAGTCTTTCTCCAGTATTGCAATGGTTAGAAAGATGCTTCTTGAGCACGTAAGAATCAAAGTTCATTTAAATTGCTTTGTAAATGTTAGATTATTGTTGGGTTTTTTGCATGTATTCATGGGCAATTCCTTTTTGTTGTAGGCATTTGTATGATTTTTAGAAAGAAATATTAAAAATATCTTATTTATAAAAAAATCTGTGTACATAACTGTGGTCATGACATCTTAAACTGCTGTTCATCACGTTTTTGAAGTTAACTTGTGGGGCAGTCCTGCATTCTTTCAGCGTTTATGGACTGTCTCACTAACCTGCAAAATCCTTACGCTGTAGCAGGCCTGAAATAACTGGATATTTGTGTATTTGGTTGAATATTTCAGTCCATATGTAGGTTCTCTATGCTTTTTTTAATACTTATTTAGAAAAGTTTCCTTAAAAAGAATATAAATCTTTCAAAGGAAGATAAAATATTAGAAAGACTTCTGTGCCACTGTAATAAGAGCTGATATTAAAAATGATGAAAAATACTCTCCCATAATTTTTCAGAACCTTATCAAACTCAATACATTAAAATCTCTGTATATTTTGGGTAAATGGGGTTGAATTGTGTTCTGTACTCAAATGTTGCACTTCACAGGAATTTGAGGTTTTTCAACCTCACTGATTATATCATAGCAACGTTTTTTCTTGTTCTTGGGAGGAAAAGGAAGGGACTATAAGCATGCTGTAGTGTAGCTTCATAGCTCTTTCCCTTCTCAGAAGTGGCCAAGTTAATAAACCATAGGAAGATGAGCATCAATTTAACTATCATTGGCATTTGAAAAATGTGTTTAGAAAGAGTAATTATTTAAATTTTACTCTTGAGTTGTAATGTGACAAATGTTCTACGAATCTCACCAATTTAACCTGTTGTTGACTTTAAAATACTCTGTACCGTTAATATGTTTTTTCTATCAATTCCTTTCTTAATTGATCGCTCTGTTTCCCCCTGCCTCCCATGGCAGTCTTTTCCCTGTAAAAGGACCGATCTGTCTAAGGTAGAGAAATTCAATTTCTATCTATTGATTGCCATGTCCGCATGTAGTTAACTTGCAGAGGCTATGCTAATCGTTTATCTGTTTTGTTTAACTTCACGTTTTATATATTTTTTTTTTTCCCCAGAAATTCATTTACTTTTCTGTTTGCACTTGTGTCAGACAGCATGATATCTAATTTGTAACCCTAATGAAGGAAATATTTTCTGTTACTGTAGAAAGTAGTTTTATAAAACTCTTGATTTGTACCATTGTTATAATCTTCTAAACAGACAGTCAATTTCATCATATCTTTCTATTTTTTGTGATATTCAAGAAGTAATAAGCTTTCTATTGTGTTGGGTGTTTTTTTTTAAACCAGGCTAGAATTTGAGAGACAACAACGAGAAGAGCTTGAAAAATTAGAAAGTAAAAGGTAACATTCTCTGTGGTCTTTACGTGTGTGTTTGTGTATATACACATGTTGTAGATTCATTTAAATTGTTAATTTGAAGTCATGGTGTTACTCAGCAAGCAGAGGATCCTGATATAAAGAATGTAATTTTTTTGTCTTCTATGAAGATTTTGGTTGTTTTCTTGAACTGTTCATTCTTATTGGTTAGTAACAGATAGTCAGGCTGAATTGTAGCTGTGATCTTTAGCAAAGAAAATACCAAACACAAAGTTATGAGGAGGGTAGATTATACAAATGTAGTATATTACTCTCGCTCTTAATTTTCATGGTATTATTTTAAAAGATGGCAAATTACATTCTTTATTTAGATCTTTTTTATGGTGTAGTTGCCTTGGATCGAATCTTGATTGGAAGAACTAACGTTACAAACTCTGCTTCTCTTAAATAGGACTGAAGTGCTGGTATGGGCGTACCAATCACACTTACCAGAACATTATTTCGAAATCAGTTTGAAATGCAAAAGAAAGTATTGTTGTCAGCTGGCAAACTGAGCTGACTGTTCTGGCTCATCATACCTGCTAAGGTTTACAAGTAATAGCTCTCACCTTGTTGCAGATCACAGCATTGAATAGATTCATAAGCGGAAAGACACTTTCTGCCATCTCAGCTTCAGATTGCGTGCTGCATTTTGAAAGAGCTGTTTATATAGTTGGACTAAGTTAAGTAAACTCAGAAAAACCCTGAAACTCTGAAGCATTAGAAGATGTTATTCAGAAAATGATGCAACAGAATCAGTGATATTTATCCTTTGTTGTGTTGATAGGATTTGAATTCACTGAATTTGATTAGACTGAAGTTGCTTTGATTGTGCTTTAATTCATCTGATTTTAACTTCTCACAAAATAACAAGCCAACTTGCAGGTTGTCTTTACATGTATTCAGGCGATTGTATTATGAGGATAATGGTGACCTTCAAGTCTCAGTCTGTCCTCGCTCGGAATGCACTAGAACCTTTAAAGGAGAGATTGCGCAGGATGTAATAATTTATCTTAAAGTAATTCCTCTCTTAAATACATCTGTTCCTAATCTTATAATCATGTTTATCAATAATTCAGTTGGGTTCACCTAAAGAGAAGACATTGTTATAATTCATCTGTTGGCTTAAATTTGGTGAGGCAAATTTCTGATCAAGTCCTTTTATACAAGTTTGTGTATATGAGAACATATGCATGTATAAAAATATATTATTTACTCTTCACTGTGTGCATGCATATGTTCTATCAATATTTTTTTTGGATTTGACAGAACTAATACAGTCTAATTTTCTAACGTAAGTGCTATATAGCATGTCTTCCTATAACTTCATATATCCTTGACTTTTTGTGTTGAATTAGACTATTTGAATCCCTTTACCATTTGTCTCAATCATTGAGTCACTTCCAAGCAATGTAAGATCTTAACCTGTGGCAGGGCAAACCTATTAAAAAAAGAAACCATTATATATACTGCAAAATCTCTGTCCAAACCTTTTTAACTTCTAAGGGATATGTTGTTCTTTGAGGAAAAAAAAAAAAAAAGTTTGAAATATTGCATGTGAATGTTTTACTGTAGGAAACAAATAGAAGAGATGGAAGAAAAGCAAAGATCTGACAAAGCAGAACTTGTAAGAATGCAGCAAGAAGTAGAGTCTCAGCGCAAAGAGACAGAAATAGTGCAGCTGCAAATTCGAAAACAGGAAGAGAGTTTGAAACGGAGAAGTGTTCACATTGAGAGCAGGTTAAAGGATTTGCTGGCTGAGAAAGAAAAATTTGAAGAAGAGAGATTACGGGAACAACAGGAGATAGAGCTTCAAAAGAAAAAGCAGCAGGAGGAAATTTTTGCCCGAGTCAAAGAGGAGTTGCAGCGACTACAAGAACTCAATCATAATGAAAAAGCAGAGAAAATGCAGATTTTCCGTGAACTAGAAAAACTTAAAAAGGAAAAAGATGAACAGTATATTAAGCTGGAATCAGAAAAAAAGAGACTTGAAGAACAAGAAAGGGAGCAGGTGATGCTGGTGGCTCATCTAGAAGAACAACTTCGAGAGAAGCAGGTCATGATAGAGCTCCTGAAGAGAGGAGATGTACAAAGAGTTGAAGAAGAGAAAAGAGATCTTGAAGATATTAGAGAATCTCTTTTGAAAGTCAAGGAAGCCCGGTCGGAAGGTGATGAAAACCGTGAAGACTTAGAAAAAGCACAGCATGATTTCGTAGAGTTTAAAAGGAAACAACTGCAACAGTTGACTATTTTGGAAAAAGATTTAGTTGAACAAATGGATCACCTGGAAAAGGAAATAGCAGATGAAAAAAGAGCTCTGGAACACTTAAAATTTGCACATGATGAACATGTAAATCTCCAGCGAGATGATGAAAACTTTGTGGATGCTGTACTCAAGACTGAAGAAGTTGACAAGATAAAGCCAGCGGAGTACAGGCTCCAATCTAAAGTACGCCAGCTTGAGTACCTGAAGAGTAATCATTTGCCAGCTCTGCTGGAAGAAAAACAGAGAGCTTCTGAAGTCCTTGATAGGGGCTTGTTAGGGTTAGATAATACTCTCTATCAAATAGAGAAAGAAATAGAAGAAAAAGAAGAGCAGCTTGCCCAGTATAGAGCTAGCACAAATCAGCTGCAGCAGCTTCAAGAAACCTTTGAATTCACAGCCAATGTAGCTCGTCAGGAAGAAAAGGTTCGGAAAAAGGAAAAAGAAATCCTTGAATCAAGGGAAAAACAGCAGAGAGAGGCGCTGGAGCAAGCTGTTGCTAAGTTAGAAAAGAGGCACTCTGCTTTGCAACGTCGCTCGACGATAGACTTTGAAATTGAAGAGCAGAAACAGAAGCTCGCCACCTTGAACAACAGCTGCAGTGAACAGGCAGGACTGCAAGCTAGTCTAGAAGCTGAGCAGAAAGCCCTCGAACAAGACCGAGAACGGTAAGTGTTGTGGTAGCTTCTGTTTATTAGAACCTATCCACAAAAAGTGAATCATTTTATACTGTAGGTGTTAAGAGCGTGACTTGTTTTGTGTCCCAGTATTTGAATTTCTTGATGAGTCTCAAGTAGTGTACCAGGAATTGTAACTCTCTATTGCTTTTTAAAGGATTGTTGCTCACTCCTGAATTTCTGTTGTGTTTGGGTACTTATCCTGTCCTCAGCAGTATAGTATTTGCATTCGCCATCACAGTACTGAAATAGTTTTACCTATTTAGAAAGCTCAGCCAACCTTGTGTTCTTACAAAACCATGTACTATCTAACAACTTTTTTTTTTTTTTAAATATTGAGGTGTAACATTTTGTTTCTGTATCATTAACAAGCTAGATATGTGTTCAAGATTTGGAGACTGATAGTTATAGTGGACTGCCAACTCTGTGTCTCAACTGTCGATGTACTGGACACTTCTGGTATTCAAAGTAAACTGGTGCAATGTTTAGTTTTTTGTTACTGGTTTCAGGGCAAAATAAAATAGATTAGCCATATATCCATGTAAAATTTGATGGTGGTTTTTAAGCTTATTTGAAAATCTACAGAGGCTTTAACACAGTCCAATGTGATGACAAACCCTTTTAGATACAGAAGCAACTTCATCAGTTATACGTGTGATATCTGGTAGCATAACATTCAGCCTAAGTATGGGATACTCAGAGAAAAGTGATTCAGGTAAGGAAGGGTCTTCCTGTGTGGAAGAGGAGGAAGTCTTTTGTTTTATTTTTCACCTGAGCAAAAATCCACTGGGATTAATGCATTTAATCCATGCAGAATAGAAAAAGGGCAGAATTGCCACTTTTAAATGTGTTGTCTGATTTGCTGATCCTAGGGCTTTAAAACCTGTCATTATTGGTGAAACAATGATGTGGGTTTTTTTTTTACTTGAGGTAGAATTTGTCATTTTTTTTTAATATTGCACTGATTATCTGACTCTTTTTTTTTGTAAACCCTTCAAACAGATGCTTGATTAGAAAAAACACCTTAAAAAGTAACTTGCTTCTAGCCAAATTGAAGAGCTCTTCTGTATTCTTTTCCTTTTAAACCATTATCAGAAGAGAGCAGTTGCTTTCTATACCCTGTGTAAAGGTCACTTTTTCAACATTTAGAGCCGCATTGTGTGGATTGTAGTCAAGGATTTTCAGTACTGATTTATCATTTTGTTGTGGATATTGCCATTATTTTTCATAATTGTCTTGAACATCAAATCTTGTTTTCTACACTAAGCATCTCGCTTGACTGAAGTCAGCTATAAACAACTGGAGGTTCCATGAAAATAGACAGCTTGCTTAGCCCTCAAGAGATTGCTGGGTTGTGTGATAAGAGAAAAAATATGTTGTCAGCTAGAAGACTGAGGTTTGGAAAAGATACCAAGGAAGTGAAAAGGTCTCTATTTTTTTCTGTGTTTTTTTTTCTTGTTTACTTTGAAGTCCTCTTGCAAAAAACTAAATAAAACTTCGAAGTCTTCTAGTGCATGGCTCAGGGGCCTGAATAATTCAGTTCAGAGTGTTTTTATGAATGTTGTGGCAGACGAAAATCGTAAGATACCTGATAGTATGTTAAATGTTTCAGGCTATTTATTGCTCCTGTGTTTGAGTTTACACTTCGCAGTACACAATGTCTTGGGCACTATAGTAAGCATATGAATTGTCTATGTATCTTATTATTTATCTAGATACCATTATATGATGATGTGCTCTGGTTCAGATCAGTGTTAACTCTGAAAATATTTAAATGCAATATTAATTTGAGATGCTTTGTGAGCAAAAGTCCATCATAACTGGATAAAATGTTTTTTCCAATTTGAATAATTTGTTAGCTCAAATTCTTTCACCTACAGGGTGACCCCTGAAATGACAATTTGGTGGTAACTTATACTGGAATAATGCATGCACATTTTTGTCTTTACTGGCAGAGGTTTGTGGCAATAGAATGAACATAAAGGAATTTTAGAGTCATCTTTGCGACACCGGTGTGTATCGCTCACAAGTGGCAAGGTGCAGTTTAGTGTACTTACTGGTGGATGCATCACACGGCTGATAAGTTTATAGCTATAGGATGTGATATCTTTTGATAGTAGGATGTTTACAAATCGAGAGATAAGCTTTGTTCCTTTAATGTAATTCTGATTTTTGTGGTTAAATTGATTTTCCATGGATGCAAACACTCTCCTATATCCACCAGACATCTTCCATCCATTTTCCCTCAGGATACAAGATTGTTTTGCTGCTAATCAAAAGAAACAGATGGCTTCTGGCAGTGCTGCAAAAAGTACTCTAAAAATGAAGTAACAATTCAGCCTGCTTTACTCCAGCCTAAGCCTCAGCGTTCGTCATCTCTTTAATTTTCTGTTTTAACCTCTAGAGTAAAGTAGTTGTAGCATTGTACTTCAGTTTGAATATATGCAGTTGTAGGATAAGCGGTAGAATCTCAGCTTGGCATACTTTCCCCTGCTTTTGCAGGAACTTTTTATTCTTTAATTTTCCAGTAACCTTTAGAAAAACAATTACCTTTAGAGGCAAAAGTTGTAATGGAAATAGGGAAGATGATTACTATGTTACTAACCTAATCTCAGCTACTTTACAAGTGAATAGTGTGTTCTGCATATCCTATTCTGTGCATAAATCTGGCTGGTATGAGGTGTATTTGTTAAAGTTAGGAAGTTTCCATTTCAAAAGATGATTTAGTGGGTATATAAAATAAATCTTAGATATTTTATTTTGTAAGTAAATTTTCATAGATATATATACAGACAGAAGGAATAACTGGAAAATAAGATTTATATGTATTATACACACTTTAAAGATTTTCTTATAGATATGTTTTGCCACTTCATTGGTTTAGGTTGCCTTTGTTTTTTTGGACTAGTGCTCTATTTTGCTTTTGTAATTCCACCCCCCATTTATTCATTTACTTCACACTGGAAGCTAATAAGTGAGGTCATTGATAGAGTTCTGTAATGAGGAAAGTTTATTCAAGTGATGCTAATAGAAATGTTAAGTCTTATGAATTAATGTTTAATGTGCTGAGTTAGATACCTTTTGCATTGGAAATTATTGAAGTTGTTTAATTTAATACTGCTGTTGTAATGTGTTTTGGGGGCTGTCTCTATTTTCCTATCTAAATATGCTTAAAGAACAATTACGATTTTTGTATTGTCATAAATTTTAATACCTATGGTCTTACATAAGTGCATTCCAGTGTAGGTCCAGTACTTTCCATAAGACTGATGGGAATCAATGATACTGTAAAACAAAGCGAATTACATTTAAAGATCTCTTTATAGCCTGGACCAGGAAATTCAGCAGCTGAAGCAAAAAATTTATGAGGGTGATGGTGGTCAGAAAGGAAATCATGGAACGTTAGAAGACAGACTCTCCCATACCACTTCCCCTACCAGCCCAACAAAGCCGCAGCCACCCGCCCCTCCGCTAGTCGATGGTAGGTAGGTAACCTGCATTTCTGCAATATTTTGATAGGAATGCCACCAGTAGCTTCAGAAAAGAAATATTTTGAAAGACTGTTCTGCCAGGGCTGGATTGTAATTAAATACTGTAATTGTATTTAAAGACTATTGTGGAAATAAAATTAATTTGCTGCATTTTATTTTGAATAACCAACAGGCTAATCTGTTGCTCGTGTGCAGTTTGTTTTAGAATAGAGGGTTGTGAAACTGTAGGCTTAAATGTATTTAAATTGGTTTTGTGTTTACAGTTACTGGACTATATGGTATTGCTTTATATACACTTAAAGCAACAAGGTAAATGAAATTGTGTTAAGCCTTTTTTACTAGGGCAGCTGCCTGGTATCACTTAAAATCTGTTTCACAGAATCACAGAATGGTCAGGGTTGGAAGGGACCTCTAGAGATCATCTCGTCCAACCCCCCTGCCAGAGCAGGGTCCTCTCTGTTCTTTTTACACTTATACATGCAGTTTTTAGTATCAACTCTTGGAACATTCCTTCTGTTTGAAGACCAACCTTTGTTAGCCCGAGTAGCTGATATTGCAAAAGTGATAAAAGCGAACTGTTAGGTAGCTAAAGATGCAACCCTGGCCTTCTATTTCTTCTTCATCTCTCTTACCCTCTGCGCCACTTGTATGTACAGCTGTACGCATAACAGTGGCTTAACCTGTGGTCCATTAAATTGTCTAATTGCAATAACAAATTGTTAACCTTTGCCTATTAAATGAACACTTGCTCAAAAGTCTGTGTTCCTTAAAGAGGCATAAAACTGGTCTAACATTAAGCCTGCCATTTCAGAGTTGTGCAGTACTTAGAGTTCATAAGCATTTCAAAGAGCCCTTTAGCCTGTCTTGATTTTTATCTAAGAGTATACTTTTTTAAACTTTTCTATATCTTGAAGGATAAATGCCTTTATTGAACAAGAAGTGCAGAGAAGGCTCCAGAATATTCAGCATAAAGCTGAGGATAATGATGTTAGCCTGTCCTGGTCTACAGAAAGTTTAAAGGTGAGCAGAGATGAGTAGGAAATCATGACCTTTGATGCACCGTGCGTAACCACTGATTTAGTTTTGTTATTCAATAATTTTCATGTTTTCCTATATTTACTTAATTTCAATTTACCAAAAATTAAACAGTAAATTGGGGATATCAGTTTTTTTTTATTTTGCTCGTCTTTTTTTCCCCAGTGGCTGTTTTATGTTGGATTCCATTTTTTTTGCAGGGATTAGTGTGTAAATGTCAATAGGAAGCTTGCAGATAAAATAAAAATCTTCATTTTATGTCTGTAAAATACATTGATAAAATTCCATCTGGAGGAACGGTAATTGTTTATATTTGCAAACAAATGCTCGTTTAAAAACTGGTGATCTGATTCATCCAAAGACTGGGTTGATTGACTTCTAAGCCAGTGGTTTAATAAATATCAGTAAGAAAATAGTTATTTTTGGCTATTAAAAAGAATGTCTCTTCCTAGAAATACTTTTAAATGAACTTATACAAGAAAGGCTCTTTTTAAAAATAATCACCTGTACCTTTTTTGTTCTTAGGATAATGAGAGGCTTAATAATGGCACTGTTCAACGCAAGCTGAAGTATGAGGTAGGTCATAATTTGTCAGAATGAAATGGTTGTCTTAAATTATGGCATGGCCTGTAATTAAATTTCTTAATGTTTAGCTGCATAATTAGAGCTTTGAATTCACAGCGAGATTAATGGCTAATAGAGACAGCAATGCATTTTGCCAGCTGGAATTAAAGTGATTTTTTTTTTTCAGATTTGGCATGGCTTTTTCCTTATTTGAAAGGTGTGCTATTATTGTGGATGTTTCTTCCTTGTTTTGTCATGATTCTTATTTGGAACAGTATCCCTTTCCTGACTTTTAGACGGTAAAAGCATTTCACGAGGAGAGATTGTCTGAATTCAGAACTTCACATTTGTGACCCACAATGAACTCCCTACTGTAAGGGCGTCTATAATATTAACAGCAGCTTCAGGCAAATTTGCCTTTGTCATGAAGGATTCGTACAAGTATTTTTAAGATGAGGCTTAGACCTCTCCCACTGTATTTGGTTGCCTAAATATTGCTTGAAACATGGTTATTTGCTTGTTTTGGTGAGTAAATCCGAAATACCTTTATGGATTTAAACCTTAATAGTAGGAAGGCTACAACATCTCCAATTTGGACTTTTTTGGACTTTTACATTGTTAGTTTTGAACTGTGTCAGACTTTTTACACTATCTTTGATAGTATAGGATAATTTTTTTTTTGTACATGTGTGGAAAAATAATAAAGGGCTTAAAATTTCTGCATCTCTCTTTGACTTTCCTGTCATTTTCGAGTAAAGCAAATATAAATGAAGTGAAATGGATACTGTACAATGGAAAAGCAGTGGTGGGCTGGGAAGATCAACCATTCCTGAATCAGACCTCAATCACTTCTGTTGGATTCTCTCTCAAAATTAGAGAGATTGTAGAACGATTGTACCAATTTTGAATGATTGTACAAACCTAATCAAAATCAATCCTCAATTTTAGAAATGTTCAAATTAGAAGGGTTTTTTTTAAAGATGTTGCTATTTTCTTCTTTTGAAATTTTTAACAGAAAAGTCAACAGTGGCAGCCACATTATGGCTTTCCATTTATGTCTAAAGATAACAATTGTGCTTCTGAGTTGTGTGGAGAAAACGCAGGAGTAAGAGACCATAAAAGACAGAAGGAATATACAGAGATGTGGGATTTATTTTCCAGTTCTGGAAGAATCTCCTCCCCTTTTACATCAGAGAAGGCATTTGAGAATGAAAAGAGTAATTCAGAACAGGAGAGCTTTGCATGTCGTTGTGACATTGAAAGTAGTTTAATTCATCCCAAAAATACTAATACTTTAAAGAGTAAGAATGTTCCTTACCAGAATGTTTTACCTACTTCTATACCAAGTCGTGACTTAAATAACGTGGCTTATTCGCTCTGCAAGGTTGAAAATTTCAATCATTTTGATGATAAAATAACGACTTCCCAGGATTGTGACAGCTCAAGAACTGAATCTGATTGTTCCCACTTGAAACAGCTGTCTCCTGTAGGATCCTTAATGGGTGCTAATGAGCAGGCTGGCTTTAACAGCATATCGTGCCTTCTCTTTTCTCAGTCTAATGTGCATTCTGAAATAACAACTTGTAAAGAAAACAGCCCATTTAAGACAGCGCACCCGACAATCGAAGACCAGTCTACTAATTCTCAGATTCCAACACAAAAAGCCTCGGATTTGATTTCTTTTAAGTCAGTAGCTTCTCGGTTTGCCGTGAGCCCAGAGCACGCCTATGGTTTGGGATATCTTTTCAGTAAGCTTTCCTGTCTTTACAAAGATACCAGTAGTCAGCTGCTCAACAGTACGGTGGTTTCTAAACAAATTAAGGAGTTGGGAAGTTTGTGTGACAGAAGCGAGAGGTGCGCACAAGCAGTTTCATTAATAAAAAACCTGCCGTTTATAAGAAACTTGCAAGTAAATGTATTCTTCAAGTCAGATATGGATCAAGACATGTCCCACTCTACCGATGATGCCAAAGCTTATACTGAAAACGTCATTCAGCCTGAATCCCCTGTGCAAGAGGCTATCACGATGTGTGTGAACACAGAAATCTCCGATGCCTGTGCGAGAAAGCCCTCTGAAGGCTTTGCATGCTGTTGTAAAACCAAAGAGCTGGAAAACAGTCTTGTGTTAAGACAGAAATTTGTGCATTTTCCTGATGTCCTTCTGAAGCTTCAGGTCTGTTCTTTGGAAAAAGTGCTGGAATTTTTGACCTGTGCCTTACCTCAAATTTGTGTTAGAACGGAGGAGTTGAAAGGTATATACTGGCTCGCTGTTGGCAATTGCAAAAAACCCGATCCAGAACCTGCTTGCTTGCTTTTGTTCAGCTCCGTTCTGTATGTTGTTGTTTCATCAGTCGAGCAAGACATCTGCCAGGGTTCCTTGGCAATGTTTCATGAGGTTCCCATTGTCACTATAAAGGAGATTCAAGTTGGCTTCGCTGGACAGAATATTAGTCTTCTGTGTTCTGCTGAAGATGGTTTACTCACAATATTTACCTATAACAAACACTTCACTCAAAGAATTTGCCATGACATAATGAGCATTTTGATTTCTACAACGAATGATGCTGTTTACTTAAATCACCAGCTCTTGAAAGATGATTTGATGCAGATTTCGCTTGACTGGACATCAGAAGTAAATGACTTAGTTTTTTCAAATGGAGTGCAATTGTCCTGTAAATTTAGAACTGAATTAGCCGATCTGGTTTACTTACTCCATGAAAATATGGGAAGTATTAAACCTTCATTAGGTGACATTCATGTACTGCTATATACCTCAGTGAAAGTAGACTGTGCTAAGCAGACCATGTATAGAGCTCTTGTTCTTACAACTACTCATATAGGTCTTTTAAGGGAAAACAATGTCTTTTATCCTGCTCCTAACTTTTTGGATGCTTCATGCCAGCAATCACAATTTGACAGCCTTCAATTGTACAGTTTGAATGATATCCGATGTGTAGTTTTGCCAGACAAAGAGAATTTCACAAAAATTGAGCTTGTGTTTTCTAGAAGGGGCAAGGTTGGATCTGATTCAGGAATTGGTTTTTCTAAATACTGTGAAAAAGAAATAAATACTCAACTGACAGTCATCCCATCAATTCTTCAAAGCAGTTTGCATCTCCCTTCGGAAATCTGGAAATTAACATTCAGTTCAAGTGAAGAAGCCATTTGGCTAATTATGCATCTGACTAGGTGTTGAAATCCAAATACATTCAGATACATTCAAAATAAGAGGCTAATGAATATTGATAAAATCCTTCTCTTTTTTTTTTTCCTTTTTTAAAAATGTATCAATAAGCAAGAGAGTCCTTTGAACCTCTAAGGAAATAGCGTAGGGTGCGTACACAGATTGTAGCAAAAATCATTATTACTTGAGCTCTTACATTTTGTGAGTCTCTAATATGCTGTACATACATCTGCTTGGGAAGGTTGGGAAATTAAATGTTTCTATCTTATGTGGTAGGTGGATCAAAACTATAATTACAGCTGTGTCTTCTGATTTCCATTTTGGCTGTTGTTTCTGGCTCCCTCCATCTCCTATCCATCTTCATTAATGTCTTCTCCATCCCTCCTTGATTGCCTTTTCCTTAATCTTTCTGAACATCTTTGTTTTTCATGCTTCTCATCTGTTTTGTGCCCTTGATCTCAATATTTCAAAACATCTGCAATATATTTTTTTTTGTCTGAACTGTAAGGTGCTTTTAGGTTCCTCTGGTACATTCACTGTGTGCTTTTAACACTGAGGATATCTGTAGCTTTTATAGTTAGAATTTTGGGAAGAATAGGATGTACAATGCTTCTGCTTCCGAGTTTTACGTTAAGGATTATTGCACTCTCGCATTAAAGTTTGTCACATGTGCAAAAGGAATTGTGTGTGGCTTATTCTAAGTTGTGTTGGCCGAGGTACCAGGGATTGATGGAGTTGCCATATCTCTTTTCTCCTGGGTTTACCCTCTTTACCTAGAGCTAAGATAGTGTAGGCTATGTGGAAGCAGTGCAACAGGAACAAGAAAAATGCAGAGAATGTCCAAGACTGTTTAGATTTCCCCCTCCCCACCTTTTCTTGCAGGGGGACTCATGGCTTTAAGTCATTCCTATTTATTTTGTCAAAATAGTTGACTTGTACTCCCCCACAACAGAATAAGACTTTATATTCCCTTGATGCGAGCGTTTAAGGAAAATGTGATGTGAAAATGAACCTGCCTAAAGGGTGTAAACAGGTGTTGGTTTTGCTTTAAATAGCATTTCGACCTTTGGTCATGCTACTATACCTGTGGTAAGACAAACATTTTGGGATTTATGATCTGTGTACATGTTTCTCATGCTGTTAAATGGATAGTTAGCAACTGGGGGTACTGCCTGAAGGATGGAGTAAGTTTAACTCTAGACCTCTCTCCGTGTAATGTGCCTGCCTTGACTTTCCTCTTCTTCTGCTTGCTTACTAATGGGCTTGGTGATGCTGTGAGATTGCATCTCTTACAGTCTCTTTACTACTACATTCCAAGAAATAATGGAACTATTGAACATTAGTAAAAGATTTCTAGTCAAGTCTTACCTTTAGCTTAGTACAAGGTTATTTGTTAGCTGTTACCCCTGTCACATGTTCAAATAATAAGCTGTTGTCTTCCATCTTTTTGTTTCTTCCCTTGTAAAGGGAGCTAAATACCTTTAAATCCTGTTGCTTGAATGTGCCATCTGCCTTGTTTGAGGAAGACGGTCTTTGGCAGAAAGAACAGTGGTATCTGATCTGAAATTCTAAATTCTGCAAGCATATTTGTGGTAGAAGTGCAGTCTTCTACTAGACAGAGTTAGACTTCAGTCTCTCTACTAGTATTAGAACATTTCCAATTTGTTCTTGCCATATGTTAAGGCAGGATAATGTAATTCACGTGGGATTTAAAAAGAAATAACTTGCATTGGATGGGGAAGTTGTGTCTGGAAGGATGAACGCTGGTTTGGATAGAGAACCAAGGCTTTGGGTTTTACTTCTTATAACAAAACTTTCTACTAACTTAAGGAAGTCCAAAGATGGGCAAAATCTGTCACGTTATTTTGAGGTATGGTTCGTCTTTGTAACAAAAAAGTATACACAAATATCTCACAGAATATGGAGCAGGCAGAGTAGTTGTGAGTTGGAGCGTAACTTTGTGTCAGTCTAGTTGAAGAGTGGCTTCCTCACTGACATCAGTAAGGCATTTCTTCTGAAAGTTAACATGGAGTGGCACTCTTTGGGAGGACTGTCTTAATCAAGGCTGTTAAATGACAGCAGTTTCTGCAAATAATTTCTTTTTGGATTGTACCCCAAAGTTAAATGTTTGTGCATGTTGTGTTCCAGATAACACGGTTTTCCTCTTTTGTGTTTGTTTTCAAATCTAACTCGATGAATATTCTGCACTTTTATCAAAAAAAAAAGACTTCACAGGAATATCTTTTATTCTACTGTAAATGAAACATAACATAATGATGGATGTTTATGACTGTCAAAGCATTACTTAATGTATTAGGGCGTGTTTTTCACAGTACTTTGTGTTTGAGATGATTTTCCTCTCTGACTATTAGCTGTTTGTAATAGATCCCTGAAAATGACTGCCAATAAATTACATGCTGACAGAGGTGGCTTTAAGAGTGACTTTATGGTTTTATTGTTGTTTTAAAACAGATGATATTGTTGTCAAGGCAATGAATTCCACTTTCCCCCAAGGAAAGAATTGCTTACATTTCTATGCTCTAGAAATGAGTTTTAGTTGAAAAGCCAGTAACTTGGGGAGAAGTGAAAGAAGGGCAAAATGGAGAGGAGAAAATATTTGTTGTGTGAACAGAATTTTGTCACTAAAAATATTTTTCCATTCCAATGCAAACCTTTTTTTTGTATTTTGACAAAAAAAAAAAAGTTTGTGGAAAACATCTTCTAGAATAAAGTCAGTTAATTGGAACTAAAATTCACTTTCTTTGTATTTTCTTTTTCACTACTCTTAATGGTAACGTTAAGGGAAATGACATTGGCATTTATAATTGACTAGTAATGAAATAACAGCCTCCCCTTCTCGATAGCCAAGTGAGGATGCCAAAAAGCTGTCTGTAAGAAACAATATCCAGAGAGGCGTTGAGGAATGAGTTTCAGACTTTTCTTCAGCTCCTACACAGTATCACGTGTACTGGGAATCACCAAGAGTTGCTACAGAGAGCGACCGAGTGTCAACAAGCAGAAGCGTGAGCCACGTTCACGTGTGGGGATAGTGTTGGTCAAGACTGAAGAATTTTGACCAAGCAACGTGTTTCATGGTAGTTGCTAAGGGATTGAAAATGTGTTGAGAATACTGTATCTATATAGAGGATGGATAGCATCAGTAAATACAAATATATAATATGGTCATAACTTTAAATGATAGTTTTTCAGCCTTTTTTGTTATCGTTAACTTATATTTGTCATGGTCACCACAAAGCATTAATCTTTTCAGTTGCAAAAATATTTTAATTTTGACATAACTTCAGTTACAGATTCCATCTGGCTGTTAGTCAGAGGAATGTGCCCTTATTACAAATACCTTTTTAGACTTTTTTTTTGGTCAAGACCATGAAAATATTTCTGTTAATTTGATATGATTTAAAGAAAATAGTAGGAAACTGTTCTGACAGTGGATTACTATGTTATCTGTACCTTATTTAATTATCAAATGAGATTGGATTTAAAAGTCTAAGATCTAGGCAATTTCTGAATTGCCTTGATCCCCTGCAGTTTTGCGTGATATTGTAAACAGGCTTGTTATAGAAAGATAAGACAAGACATACAAAAAATATGGCTGACTGTGAAGGCTTGATTCATATATTTATTTTTTTCAAAGAGGGTCAATACAAAGTCTTCTGCGTCTCCTTGTTTTTGATAGCTGAAGCTGAAAACGCCTTTTCAAAGAATAAGCAATAATTTTTGAAGACACTTCACCTCAATTTTTTCCTGCATAACAAAATGCTAGGGCTTGCTGATAACAGGAGGTCTGCTTTATTTTCAAGTAATTCCTTCATTTTTGAAATAACTTCTGCCTCCTCCATGCTCTCTTTCCCTGCTCTTCTGGCCAAGAACTTTTTCTCATTTTTAGTGAAGTTCTCTTTTTTTTTCCTTATGTAGTGATTTTGGTTTTCCTTTGTTCTCCCTATTTGGTATGCACATGAAAGCGGATGGTCTGTCGTTCTCTGGGAGCAAATCCAGACGACCTAAAGGACCCAGTTAAAATTAGTATTCCACGCTATGTCCTGTGTGGGCAGGGAAAGGATGAACACTATGAGTTCGAAATAAAGGTAAGTGCTTTTCGGTTCCTTCTCCCTTAATGTTTGGGGTCTCTGTAGACATGTTGCTTGCATTTGTACAACGGTAGCATCATAGTAGCAATAATAATAGAAAAATGCCTTTTGTTTAAAACCAAGTAGTTCCTAGTTTGCTCTGTCCAGCTGTCGGTGTTGACTGTGACAGCACCACTGATAGCAAAGATGGAAACAGCAGCTGGAAACGCACCTGAGAATCTGCAGATTCCAGAAATCACCTTACTAACCCCAATGAAATATAGTGGGGGTTTTTCAGCTAAGTGCAATTTTTGGTTCTGTCTCTTTCTGTTGTCTAAGTGGCCTCAGTACTGCTAAATAAGAGAGGTTGTGACAAGGCACGCGCAATCCAGGACACTACAAAGATTGGTGTTTTCCAAGTGGATTGATTTGTACACAGGAGGTTGGTGATCAGACTCTTGGGGTGAGCAGTTCCAGATCCAATATCAAATAATTCAGTTGGAAGTGTTGCATAGATGAGGATTAAATGCATATTACTTGTAGGAAAGCCCTTTATTGAGATGCGAGTGCCAGGTATAGGAAATTATTAGACTTGAAATATTTTCCTGTCGTAAAGAAAGCATAATTAAAGTACTTTGTGCATATCCACAACAAAGGCTTGATTCCTTTTGGGCTCTCTGTGTTGTTCTGATTGTTCCCACCCTGCTTTTCCAAGGTCTCGCTTCTCCAAACTGTTAGCGGTTTCCACTCCGTTCTAGTGGCTTCCTCAGTTGATCTTCTCTGCAGAAATGCTAGAAAAAATGTGTATTCATTATGTTTCCTCTGGTACTAAGCCAGTGTTTTTTCAAAGCAAGATGTGAAGTCTAATTGGAAATGTGTTCTCAGTGCATGTGGACATGTAGCATAACTGATGTACATGGCATCAGAGACAGAACTGGCAGCCTTCTTCACTGAATGTACTGCCAGATACTTCGTTAGCTGGTGTAAGTTTGGAGGAGTGACCTGCCTTCACAGCGTGCAGGACCGTTTTTGAACTATGCTCACATTCTCTTTTACAAAGGCTTTTATTAAGATGGGCAACCTTAGCTCTGTTTGAGCTAATTAAATATTCATCTCAAAATGTATTGCCCGATTTGTGGGTGGAGTGCTTCCTTTTGCCTTTTGAACTTCGAATTTCCCGGGCTAAGCCAGCGAAAGCCCAGAGCCGTAGAGATGCTGAGAGAAGAGTAAGCGCATACAAAACTTCCCCAAGGACTCTTCTAGCTGCCAACTGTTTTCAGCACACAGGATTTACTAAACTGGGTAATGGTTAGTGAAGGTAAATACAGTGAAAAGGTATTTTCTCTTTTTAGTTAGTTGGTGGATTTCTTTTCCAAGTATTCTTCCTTCATCCCTAAAACTCATATAAGCATCTGCAAGATCTTAAAGTGAAGGGACAGTTGGAGAGTATGTGCAGGAAGACTTGGACTTACCTGGAAGGAAATGTAATAGAAGAAAAATGTTGGAAAGGGTTGGGATTCATAAGCAGGAAAGAACCGGAGGATGTGTCAAGGAGAGATACAAAGGCACATGAAACTAGGCTCCAGCAGTTCTCTTGCTTGTGTTTTGTTTCTGTGAGAAGTAAGGCTTGCAGCCTGACCTCAGTAATGGCATGGAATGGGCGGATGCTCTGGCTAAGAGTGGGGTGTATGGAATGCCTGTTCTCTTCTGTTGTACTTGCCGGTACCATCTTTTCTCTCTCTCCTGTGCCATTTCTAGGCTGCCTCTAAAACTGCTGCTTAAGTAGCTGCTTTGATAAAGTTCAAAGCAAAGAAGTAGATGACATATGGGGTAGGGAATGGGTTATCACTTTAATAGTTGTATTCCATTGCTGTCCATTCCTTAGAGCACTAGATATTTTTATTGAAGATCCTATGGACCTTAGTTTGGCAGTCTTTGGGGTGTTTCTTACAGCCATTCCCTTACACAAATCAATCAACTGTTTATGCTTTTTCCTTTGCCTCCAGGTCTCTGTATGTCACAGTGGGCTGCTTTTGCTGTGGTCAGGATTTGGCTCCAAGCTACAATCCACACACCTTCCACAAACTTTTCTATTTTAAACCTTGCCCCTGCAGAGCTCCCAGCTCTAGTTTGGTCTGTATTAATCTTCAACTGCTGTTACTTTTGTTCTACGGGAAATCAGAATATATGGCATAGTGATTTTTTTTTTGCCTTAAAAATCAGGAAGGTAGAAAGACAGGGGAGAGAGAAGAGAATGTGTACCTGTTTATTTCATCCCTTCTTGATAGGTCAGAATACTACATCAGTTGTTGAAGTAATTTCTTATTTCAGCCTTACTTTACTTTGTTTGAGTTTATTTTCAGGTGATCTCATACCAGAATATGTGTCAGTCTTAGGGAAGGACTGGGGCGCTGTTAATCTCATTTCCTTTGCCAGCTCCCAAATAAGCTTTCTTCACCAAGGTTCCTCTTGCTCTTGGGAAAATGGGTAACTGTCCTATTTGTATGTAACAGCACTTTGAAATCTGACAAAGGGACAAGGGGTGATTGAGTGGAATTGTAAACCTTTGAATCCTAGGTATCTCAGAAGTATTGTCTTCAGCAGATGTTTCTAGTAATTGTGTTTGTAGTTAAATCCTGCCATATTGCTGTATAAGAGGAGCAAATATAACAAATTTGTACATGTAACAAATATATAAATTTCTTTTTGTGAGATGCAGTAGTAAAGGTTACTTCCTTTATATGTCAAAAGAGAGAGAGTGAGTTCCACTTTTCTTGGCAGCATCACGGTCAGTTCATAAGTCTTTCAACCCTAACATACCATCCAAAAATGTCTTCTTTTAGTTCAGGTTCAGCATCTTGTCCATCTAGACATATATAACATTTGGGAATGGGCTGGCAAGATGGTATGTTCACTCAGGTTCTTCCACTGGATACAGATCCTACTTTAAGATATTGAGTGACTCTCATGAGAACCTATTGGAGAGAGTTCAAAATAGAAACAAAACCATACTTTATTAGAGTTAAGATGCTGCCTTCTCCTTTTGCAGCAAGAGATATCACAGAGCTGTTTGTGCTGGTCTGCTATTAAGTATTCAGTATGAATAGACACATTTCCAAAAAATCCTTCCATTTGAGTGACAGGTTTATGTGTTGTCTTTAAAGACATGATGGAATGGTAGTAGCTTAATCAGGTCTAAACATGTTTATGTTAGAGCTGAATCAGAGTCCCAACAAACTATTCTTGTATTCTCCTCTTCCTTTCACGTTGTGGTGATACACGGAATGTTCAGACAGGGCTGAGCTAGAAACAGTGTGTGGGAAGAGCTTTTGCCTTGATGAGACCGTTGGCATCTGTTACAGACAGTGCCTGTGGCTGCAGACGGTACCTACGGACGGCAGAAGCGAGGCAGCAGGGAAGGGGGAACACCAGCTCACACAAAGGCACGCAGGGTCTCCCGAGAGCAGGTGATGGAAGCAAAGCCTGGAATCAAGCACAGCCCTGCAGGGGATCCTCTGACAAGAGGGAAAGTTTGTAGATAAGCCTTCGCATTTTTATGCAGCTTTCCCTTGTTGTTCCGAGTTCCCTCATTTTATTTATCCTGTTTGATATTCTTTCAAAACTGGCTTTTTCTTGTGTTTCAAAGCCTTTCAGTCATCTTTGGCAAGCTGTCTGTAGGAGAAGATCCAGGTAGATGCACCCCAAAGCAGTGCTTTTCTCCAGGTCTGGTCACAGTTCTATTTGGCCAAATGCTGTGGTGGGTCAACTCAAAATGTCCATGTTTCTAGTCAAAGTGTCTTTCTGAGCTCGGTGAGCTATTGCAGAATTGGAGTAAAGCAACAGCAGTGCTTTTTGGTACATAGGTCTTGAAGAAAATGATGCATGCCCTATATCCGCTTAAACTAGAAAAAAGAAAAAGCCCCATCTTCCATCAAATCTATCAGATTTAGTACCCTCAATAACGAATAAAAAAAGGTTCCAAGAAATGTTTAAGCAAATTTTTGTTTGTCAGATGTGAAGAACAGTTTCAACAAGGTCTGTTTGGAGAAATAAGAATTTTCACAATTACTGTAGGCAGTTTAACTGTTTAACCAGCCCAGATAAGTAAGGTGGGCATATTCTGTTCTATTTGAGTGCTTCAGTATCAGGTGGATTTATTTTTTTTAACCCCCCCCTAGTTTTACTTCTATTTCTGTGGGGCAGAACGGGAAGAAATTCCGTGACAGACTTCACAGTGACATAAGTTGAAAATGTCTGTTAGGTCATTTTCTGTCAGTCATCGTGCAGAAGAAAAGGAGACAGGATTGTAATATTTCCTTTCAAATTTTTAAGTTTTACACAGAAAATGGTGAGCTTGAAGAAAAAAAAGTCACAATTCTGAGGCAAGTCTGGGATCCCTTACATGCCCAGATGAGAGTATTTTGAAAATCTGTCTTACAGATTTACTCGACCATATTTTTTTTAATTAAGAAAATATTTTAACTACTGTATTAGCAAATTACAAGTAAAAAGTAAAGGGCTTTTCAAATCTGCTTTACTTGCTACTGCTCAAAAGATCTGCATATGTCTCAGTCCCATACATACGGAGCCTTTGTAGCCTGTCATATGGCTTTTTTAAATGAGGGAGAAGAATCCCAGCCCAAACTGGTTGGATCAGCTGTAGGAGTAAAAGGCCCTGTTCTGGAAGTGCTATTGCTATGCCTAAACCACAACCCAGGTGCGTTGTAATTCTATTGATCCTAATAACATTATTGTTGAGCTGTGGGGATGGGTTAAGATTTTGTTTAGCTTTGAAATTCATTTTCCAATAATATCAGCAGTAACAATGATACAATTTTGCAATGCATTACCTGCTAGTGTCATTACAAGAATTAGGAAAGTAAACGAAGAGGTTGACAGTCAGGTCAAGCCAAGCCACGAGGGAATGCTTTAGAGACAATCCTTCAGTTTTCCTCCCTGTCCATCTCTAACAAGTTTGGTTTTTTATTTTATTGAACTTTGTAGAAGAAAGCTAATAAATAATTGGCTGCCGGCAGTTTGATTTGGGTAAGTTTGGTACCACCTTATCACCTAGACAGCTGTCAGATGCACAGCTAACAACTTGATTGGCAACCTGACGTACGTGCTCTTCTCCAGGCTGTGTAGCTGGAAGAGTCCTGGATGCTTTGTGCTCGATTGCTGCCCTAAAGCCATACTTCTGTGAACAAACTAGGGGAAAAAAGAGGTCACTATTGAATAAAGATCATGTACAAATGAAACTATCACAGCAAAATTTCATGAGCCAGAAATATTCAAATACAGAATTAAAGCAAAAAGAAAAAGGAGTAACATCTCTATTTTATCATTATCTATTGCACTCTAATGTTTACTTGAACATTGCAATCTCAAAGCCCTTTACAGTAAAGTAATTATTCAGAACAAAATGGTTAATTGGTTAATCAAGATCAGTGTAACTTGGATATTCCTGAATTGTTACTTTTTTAGTGAAGCCTGCCTATGCTTGTTAAATCCATTCACCTCATTTGAAAAGTTTGAGACACTGTCAACAATATACTGAGGGAGGGCAACTGTGTGAATTTTTTAATAAGGAAATAGCATGTCGATGTCCTAGTAGCAGTCAAGCTTATTGGTGACATGAACAATGACTTTTATCAGAAATAATGAATTTACTTTGTGGAGATGTGCTAGAAGAACCGATGTTTTAACATTCGTGAAAAGTTTTGAGAAGGCCAACTTTGTTTACTTATATCTTTCAGTTAAAAATAGAGGTAGAAATAGAAAAAAACCCCAAAACAATAAAAAAAAACAACTTGGTTCCTGATGACATAAGATGCACAATAATTTTTGGTTTTCAAAACACTTCCCCCAGTTTCCCTGTTTTGTATGCACCAGCAAAGGCAGCGGGGATGGGGAAGGGTGGACCAGAGAGGAGTTTGTTGCGAGCATGAGGTAGGAGTTGTCAACAGTGGTGTTCAGGTGCTGGTTTCCTCTGGCTTTTTTCTCTCCTACTCAGTCACCCTGCTCCATTGTGGCTTTCTGTCACTCGAATTTTGATACGCTCAGTAGCGAGGGGTCTACTTTAGGATTACAATCCAAGCCTGTGTCTTTGTGAAAGGCATTTTTTGAAGACACTTATTTCTGTTCTGCGTGTATAAATTCATGGGTAAGCAGAGGTAATATCACGTATTAGGCCTGTTAGATTAAAAAAGCAACAGTCTCTTCAGGTTTAGGCAAATCCAGCTGGCTTTCTCCAGCTCTATTAGTCGGTGTAGAAGAATGCCCCCCTCCCTGCACCATTGCTTCTCAGCAGCCTTGGACCACCTTTACAGAAAGGCTTCACTGTAAAATCAAAGGCTCCAGTCATAGCACTTTTATGACTCGCTTAGAAATGTCTTTCATTTCACCCAATTTCAGACAGCGAAAAAATTTCTTTCCCTGAAATTTTTGTTGGTTTCTCAGTTTCAGTCAGAATTTGGTGAATAACTGATGGGAAGGTTGGCTTGTGCATCCCCCCCTCCTCCCGGCTCCTGTTGCTATGCGCTTTATTCACAGGAGTAGTTCTGTTGATTTTAATGAAACTTCCTGTATAAATGGGATGTTCATCAACATATTGATAACACAGGCACAGAATGTTTTAAAGGAATATCTTCTACTGAAAGCTGGCATATGTGATTTTTTTTTTTTTACCCTACAAATTGGAATCCCGTTCTACATGGTAATGAACTCTGTGTGTCCGAGAAACATGTATTTATTATTTGTGTGTGTATCTGTGTATACATATGTGTGTATATGAGAATATGTACATTTCTATGAATGTATAGGGAGGCTACACTATGCTTGTGCTGGGTGTTATTCCTTCATTAACGGAACACCCACTGATCGTGATGCTGTGAGCTGCGTAGCTGCACCAAGGAATGATTGGGGATATCTTAATGTGTTTACAGCCTTGTCAAACCACTCCGGAATAAGGAATAAATGCATGTTGTTTTTTTGCTTTGCAATCAGTGCTCCTTAATAAATATAGTTCTGTCACTGTAATGGAAGAAAAATTACGTAGACCTATGAAAGCTTATGAATTTAAGGGAACTAAGAATTGCCTGGTTTAGTCTGATAACCTTGTATACTGCGTGGTTTTTAGTGTTACGCATTGTGTGGTTTCACTTCTGTTTCTTCTTTTTATATTGTCTGATATAGATAACAGTCCTAGACGAGACGTGGACAGTGTTCAGGCGGTACAGTCGTTTTCGGGAAATGCATAAAACTTTAAAACTGAAGTACCCAGAGGTAAGTTATGGTAAAACTTCTTTTGCAGAAAAGGGCGGAGGTAGAGACTTGAAAGTAAGTTGTTGGGTTGGGGTGTGGTTTTTGATTTTGAAAGATGTTTACTCAAAACCAATATTCCTCTCGCCCATGTGCTTCTAGTAAGATTGGCAAAGCCCTTCAGCAGTTCAAAGCTCCAAGGCTGCTAGATACAGGATGGATGTTGCAGTGATACGGTGTCTCTGTGTGTTGCCTGTAGGCATTAATTCCCTTTACTGCTGCCTGGCATCGTTCCCTGGGGGTTGCTGTTTTGTTCATTGCAAGATACTTGCAGTCAGATCATGTCATCCTGACAACTCCTCATTTAAAAGAAGAGCATTGTTCCACAGATACCCTTTTGTAATAGCGGCTTCCAGGTTTCTGCAAAATGGAAAATTGATCTTTCTGACCACCTCAGAGACTCTGGGCATTCAGGCTATGAGGAGCTGTGCCTGACAGAGCTTTAGTTCATTGGAGTGAGCGTTTGTAGAATTACGGTTCTTGGTTTCCACATCTAACTTTTAATTATTAACATTTTGCTTCCTTTCTACTTGTTCCCTTGGATATTTGAAGAAATAAATTGTTCGAGCAATGGAAGTGATCCTGATTTGAGAGTTAGGACAAGTAAAGAAGCCTGGGCCATATATTCATGAGCAGTATATTAAAACACATTAATATGTTAAAGAGAGACATGCAATAACGTGCAGACGCTTTCTTGGTCTTCATTGTCATATTCTTTAAGCTAAAAACTAACTGAGCATTGTGTTTTGTCGAGATTCAGGGAGTTAAGATCATTCCTGTTCCATAACAGTTTGAAACCCAGAAATTGAAACTACCACGCACCAAATATGTAAGGAAAAGTTCGGGTTTTTGTTTTTTTTTTTTAAAAAAAGAGATAAAAAAAGGAAAAGAAAATTAGATCATCTTTTCTGATTGTCAGAAAAATTGTAAAGGTAAAATGAGTTTTTAATGGAAAACTGAAATGTTTTCTTTCCACAAATGCTTTTATAAATATTACTTGTGAATGAACTTCAGTATCATATTTTTGATTCGAATGAATTGCGCTTTCGTCTTGGATATTAGAGTTATAGTCTGTCAACAGTAATATCCTAATTGCATCTAACTGTTGAAAAACAGCGAGGCAGTCAACCAGCTGAAGTAGAAAAGGGCCACCTGAATCCCTCTGCAGACTGATCTTCCTCATTTAGGAAAATGTGTTTGAATAGTCTTTTTCAGAGCCTGTTATTGGTCCTAACAATACATCGAGGAACAATTTAATTTAGCTTTTACAGTTATGTCAGAGGGAGATCAACTTCTTTCTTGTATGTAGTAATCACATTCAGGAGAAATCCGATGTTCTTAAAGCCACTATTGAAACGTCCCGTGTGCTGCAGCATATTGATGTCCCCTTTTTGAATCAAACACTTGTGATTCACAGTACAAATTCAGGTTTTTTGGTGTTACAGGAGGGAGTGGCGTTTTTTTGGGTTTTGTTTGTTTTGAAGAACCATGAGAACATAGGAGTGGTATTAATAGGTCAAATGAAGTCCAGGATCCAAGAGCATAGAACTGAGAAAAAATCCCAGCCTAAAGCAAAGGTTTTCTTCATCTTGGAGTCTACCCAGCTGAAGTTGTTTTTATTGTAATTAATAGGTCATGGTTAATAGTCTTCCTGTGGATTTTATCTATATTTTCTGTTCTCTACACCACTCACTTTATCTTATATAGCCAATTTTCTTTTGCTGCCTTTTTTGGTTTTTTTAGCTTCTTTCCACTGTTTGCGGTCACGCTTGCAAGGTTAATACATTCTCTAGTTTAATGTGCCAGTTTGTTTCTTATTGACACTTCTGTGTTGCCATATGTCTGTGTCTTAGGTAAACTTATTGAGATTCACATCTAGTACATTAGCGGAATTATTGGTTTAACTATGCAGGTGATTAAATTTCTAATTTCCACATAGGACACGCATTATAGCATGTTTTATTAAGTTACCTGTTCCCTTCTCAACAATTTTTGTAAATATTAAATATTAATATATTTAAATAAATATATAATAAATATTATATATAATAAATATAATATATTATTATAATAATATATTATATAAATATAATATAATATATAAATATTAAATATTAAATATTTTGTAAATATTGCAAATATTAACTCTTACAAGTTTGCCAATATAACTTTCCCTGAAATATGATACTCTGGAGAAACAGAGCAACGTGTTTTGGCTTCTAATATACCGGAGAGAAATGTTTAGTCATGTTACTTTCTGAAACAATAGATCTATAGCTTTAGTGGTATCTTCTTCCAGCCTTTATGGAGCCTCCACTTCACAACAACCTCCAATAAATTATCAGTGAGGTTCAAATATGTGTATCTTTGCCAAGTACAAAGCACACTAAAGTTCAGGACAAGCAAGATGAGCATTTGATCATGTGATCTACTGCTTTTAGATAGGTACTGTCACTGAAGTACCTGTTTTGGAAACCCTTGCAGCACTGATGTTGTCTTCTCTGTTTCACATGGTACAGGCTGTTGTGTTGTGTCCACTCCTGCTTTGAGACTCAGGGCACCACAAGGAAACGGCAAGTTTGTGGGCAGAAGAAACCTAGCTAATATGCAGTTGGTTTCTTCTACTTGTCAGCATTTCTACAAACTACTGTGTCCTTGTTTATCAGAGAGGAAGTGCACATTGTGATGGATGAAACACATAATATCGTGCACTGTGTTAAAGATTTGGTGTTTGTTTGCTTTGAAGGAATTTCATTATCGATGTTACATATGTGAATGATTGATAGCTTCCCATATTTTTACCTTTATTTAAAATAGCCTTAATTTATGGTAATTTTGCATTAGTTTTGCAACGTGAGTAGGAGTTCGGTTTGTTTGGTAAATTGAAAATCATCTATCTGCTTCTGCTCATCTGTCATTGACCTAATTTGGGATTCACTGTGACGCTAAAATGCATTTTAATACCAAACTTGGCAAAGTTGCATACTTAGTTACTGTATATTATTCCAAAGAAACTTGATCCTTAAAAGCAATGTTATCAGAATCCATCAGAGTTGAATTTTATCTTGTGTAGTTCACCTTCCAACTCTAAATTAATATTTATAATGAACAGCAAAAATACTGTGGACGTGTTTAATGTATGAGTGTCCTGCTTTTAGAAGTGAACTTTACAGCTCATTAGTTGCTGAGCTCTGAGTTACTACATCAGTATTTTAATAATTTGCTGATCTTGCATTTCATGTTGCTGCCACTGAATTCCCAAAGGAATGTATTGGCAAACTGATTTATTAGGAAGGTCTTAAAAAAAAAAAAAAAAGAGTATCTCTTTCAGAAGCAGAAACTATCTAATGTCTTCCAGTCTTACAATATGCCATATATTTTATATACCTGCACATTTCTTCTAATGTAGTTAAGACGCTGCTGACAACTAGGTATCTAATTGAAATGTGTAACATGCAAATTTTGAAATACTGAAGAAGCTGCAGCAGGGTGGGGTTGTGCCAGTGGCAGATAAGTACCAAGTGTTTAACAGTGCCTTTTTTTTTTAGGTCTGCATAATTGTCATTTGCCCAGCTTTAGCTTTCTTACGCTGCTAGATTGTTAGTGACTCTCCTATTATTTTTGGAATTTTAATTAAGACCGTACTTGGCTTTCAGTTGCAGTAGTCCCTGTAATTAATATACTTTTTGTTTGTTATTAGTCAGAAACAGAAGCAAATGGGTTCTTTAATAGAGAAGTGAGAACTTTGAGCAAGACTCTCCTTTTTTACCCTCCTTTATCTTTTTTTTATCAGTTCATGGTTTTGAAATACTACTGGGGTGCTGGTTTCTGCAGAAACCCTTTCCTTCCTGATCCCTGTCTTGCTGTGAGGGAAAGCTGACTCTCCCATCTCCCTTAGTTCAGCAAGTTTGAGTGATGGGCAGTTGTGATGGCCAGTGGTCCCTTCTTAACACTTTTGTCTCTTCCCTCTTTCAAAGGAGAGCGGAGGAACAATTGTCTATTTGTCTTTCCTTACCCAAATCCAAGGTTTTTCAAGTCCCTCCTTCACATGGGAGTCCTTAATTCCCACTTGCATCCAGGTATCTAAGCCGGGTTTTGCGGGGCTTTCACTGTGGGCTCTGCTTATGGAGTTCCCTGTCAATCTTCTTGAAACCTTCATATGTGCATAAAAATCTCTACTTGGTGTTAAGGGAAGCGCTTACTATTGAGGTGTTTTTATTATTAATAGTGATTCTCAACTTAAAATATTAGGAAATCCAGACTTAAAATATTAGTAAATCTGAACCGCTGCCAAAGAGAAGCTAAAAGGTGTGCTTGCATTTATAGATTCATTCATGAAGATAAGGACATGTCTGTAGGCAAGATTTCTGCAGGAGTGCCAAAGCTATTGACTTCTGGCTTATTCAACAGAATACAGTAATTTGTGTATTTGTATTTGAGGTATGGAGGTCTGCATATAAATATATATTTGTATGCTTCACAGTCTCATAGAATAGTTTGGGTTGGAAGGCACCTTTAAAGGCCATCTAGTCCAACCCCCCTGCAATGAGCAAGGACATCTTCAACTCAATCAGGTTGCTCAGAGCCCAGACCAACCTGACCTTGAAAGTTTCCAGGGACGGGGCATCGACCACCTCTCTGGGCAACCTGTGCCAGTGTCTCACCACCCTCATTGCAAAAAATTTCTTCCTTCTATCTAATCTAAATCTACCCTCTTTCAGTTTGAAATTATTACCCCTCATCCTATTACAATATGCCCTGCTAAAAAGTCTGCCCCCATCTCTCCTGTAGGCCCCCTTTAAGTACTGAAAGGCCACAAGAAGGTCTCCCGGAGCCTTCTCTTCTCCAGGCTGAACAATCCCGACTCTCCCAGCCTGTCCTCGCAGAAGAGGTGCTCCAGCCCTCTGATCATCTTTGTGGCCTCCTCTGGACCCACTCCAACATGTGGTTCCTGTGCTGAGGGCTCCAGAGCTGGACACGGTACTCCAGGTGGGGTCTCCCCAGAGTAGAGTAAAGGGGCAGAATCCCCTCCCTCACCCTGCTGGCCGTGCTGCTTTTGATGCAGCCCAGGATATGGTTGGCCTTCTGGGCTGCGAGCGCACATTACTGGCTTATGTCCAGCTTTTCATCCACCAGTTACCCACAAGTCCTTCTTATCAGGGCTGCTCTCAATCCCTTCATCCCCCAGCCTGTATTGATACTGGGGGTTGCCCTGACCCAGGTGCAGGACCCTGCACTTGGCCTTGTTGAACCTCACGAGGTTCACACAGGCTCACTTCTCGAGCTTGTCCAGGTCCTTCTGGATGGCATCCCGTTCCTCAGGTGTGTCAGCTGCTCCACTCAGCTTGGTGTCATCCCCAAACTTGCCAAGGGTGCACTTGATCCCACTGTCTGTGTCGCTAATGAAGATATTAAGCAGTCTAAAGCACAAAAGGACCATTTATAATTTTAAAAGAATTTCAGGTCGTAATTGAATCAGCCTCCCCATCCGCTGGTCTGGTTTTTGTCGTCTTACATGACTGAATAGACCCATAATATCCATATCTGAAACAGCAGGAATGTCCACGTAAAGTTAAACCTTCAAGCCATGTGATCTGCCTTTACCCCCATCTGCTGTCCCCACCAGGAAAATGAGTGTGCACGATACATTGCAGTAACCCATCAATATCCTGAATCTCGGAGGTTAGGATTAGAGACTGTTGCTTGGATGACAGGGTTTTTCAGGTACATTAAGTATTAGACAGTAAAGATTTTATTTTATAACTGTTAGGAAAAAATGCTGTCTGGTTTCCATATTTTATTTTTTTTTAGTGTAGTGTTCTGGAGGAAAGGCTCTCATCAGTAGTGTCAATGAGAGTTATATTCCTTCTTTTTATTTCTGAAGATAATATCCTCTGCTTATCAGAAATCTCTTTGACAGTATCATTCTATTTGAGCGAACTCAAGTCTTTTGTCAACTGGAGGAGTTAACAGGCTGTTCTTTGCTTTGCACGCTTGTAAGAATTGCATGAAATTCAAGGAGCAGAAAATATTTCTCAAGTTTTTCAGAAATAGTGTGTGAATGGTTTTGAAAATATATTGAATTCAAAACATTTGTTGCGAGCTTATTTTAAGAATGTTTTAAAATATTTCAGATTTTTCAAAACTCAAAAGTAGCCTGTCCATTTTTTGCTGGAAGTATTTTGCATCTCAGAGATGAGAGACAAGAAATGTTTTGAGTCTCAGTGAAGGCAGTTCCTGTTTCATCCAGCCATACTGCCTGCAACCACCCAATATATTATGTATATGTTTGCTATTAAAATACAACAGATGCTAGTTTTGTAATCATTTCTCAAGTTCTTTTTAGATTCTTTTCTAGTACTACTTACTGTTTAGGAGTAATTCAGCTCTGTAATGATGAATGTTCATCATGAACTGCTCATGTAACCACCCCTGACTGATCTCGCTGTCCTTCTCTTTTGCCTCCGTACTCCTCTTTTGGGTGACTGCCAGGGAAGGATCTCCATTTTATTTTTAAGTGGTCCATACATCTGGTGCTCTTGATAAGTAATAAGTGGAAGAAATCTTCAGCACGAAGTGCTAGCATAGATAATGGTGAGGGGATGAGTTTGAGGTGAAGCCATTAATTTTAGGAGAGCACCCTTGGATTCTGGAAGAGATTCTCTCCAGGACAGCTGTCTGTGATCACTGACAGAGAAACACGATTTTTGACTAATATTCAAGGCATGGTTGGTGGGGCTGTGGGGATTTTTATTCTTCCACCCTGATAGTCTCAAGGATAATTGGGCAATTTCTGTGTATTCATGTAATTATTAAATTATTTTAAAACGTCATACCAGAAGTGCAGACTTTTCCTTCCTAAGGAAGAATACAAGCAGAGAAATAAAACCAGGAGCAGAGTGATAGGGCAGCAGACTTGTGCAGAGCACTTAAGGCAGCGTTTCGGCTGGGATCTTGGCTGTCTGGCTGCTCTGATTCTGGTTCGTAACTGTGCAGCTGTAGCATTTCATTAAATGTAAAATTTTTGTTAATCTCCTGGGATTACTTTGAAAGGGGAAAGGAGGAGGAAGCAATAACTTTGAGGTACTTGGCTTGCAGGGCCGGTGAGCCAGTTGCCATGTAACTGGTGAGCTCCTGGAGCTTAGGAGCTGCTTTGGCAGCAGAAGTCAAATACTTGTTGCATCAAAGCTGACTGGCCTGAAGCTATGCTGGTTTTCCATTGGATTTTTTCATTAGCTCGCATCAGTAACTGTGTATTTAACTAATATATAAGATTTAGGTAGTACGCTTACATTGAATGCAAAATTCTGGACATTTGGATGCTTCTAATATTCAGTTGTAAATAGTGTAAAGCACTATAGCTGTAATTAACTGTAAATAAAAACTTCTAAGACTATTTAAAATGAGTATTTAAAATGAGTTTGTTCTGAAACCTGCAATGCTTGTGCCAAAGCCTTGATCCTGCGGTGACTGAAGTCCCAATCCGTTCACAAGTTCAATGGTTGTTGAGATTGACGTTTAGAAAAAGGAGTAACAAATTTAATATGACAACCTTAGGACAAGCACCAAGAATGCATAAACAGTTTAAAAGCTTTATTTTTTTGGCTGGAAACCGTATTTTTGGGCAGAGATTAAAATGAAAATTGTTTGCAACATTGATGTGCTTGTAAATAGCAAATGCCATGATGTCTATTAAAATAATATCTCTGGCAGAATTATAAGTCTATAGAAAAGCATTTCAAAAGTAGTTTTTGAGATATATATCCTAAACTAATGGCAGACCTTAATTTTTACTTTCTAGCCTGGAATTTTGCTAGCCTTGGTAATGTATCTTCCCATAAATATTGAAAGAAAAATAAAGTAGTAATTTTGAGAATACAGATCTGTGTGTAAACCTTATAATACTATTATACAAGCAGGTGATTATAGCCTTCACCTTTATTCAGTACAAATTACAGTAATTATGATATAGATTATTTTAGCATTCATATCCTTGTCACCTTATAATGGCCAGGAAGTACATACACAGGAAGCATATGTTGTCACATACACGTTTCCAGCTCCTACTCCTAATTATATTATGTTCAGAGCATTCTAAAAGCCTGCAGGCTTATGTATGTAGGATTTCCATATCAGCTTTAGTTTGCCACTAGGTGCAGAAGTGATTTAAGAAGTAGATCCGTAAGTGCTTCATCTGGCCTTTTTTTCTGCAGCACGAGACTTTTGACTGCTGATATTTTTAAAAGAAGTTTTAGGACTTTGCTCAGTCTACAAATGAACAGGAGAATTTGTTCCCCTAAGGAAAGTGTGAAAAACATCGCTGCTAACCATATCGTGTACTTCAGTGCAAGTTTGGTTACGGGGAAGTGTATTTATTCCATGTGGACCCTCTGAATTCATAGTTGCTAACCAGGACTGCAGCACCTGAGACACAGCAAACCCCCTGGTGTATTTTCTTCCAGCAATAATACGCAATTCCCAATCTATTTCTAGCGGGGAAAATGAATACTGTGTGTGAATTTCTTGTCGTAAAACTGAATCTGAATGTTGAAGAGCCTTGTGAAAGCTCGGCTTTGGGATTAATTTGTGATTATTGTTGATTTGGGTGCTAGATTTGTGCAGCAAAGTTTTCTTGGCTTGGTGTAGGCAATTCTGCAGAAATACAGTTTCTCTCTGTCTCTCCTCCTTCCGCTTCCTCCTTCCTGTGTTTCGGTCAATGATGAGACCTGGGTGGTTTTTTTGTCTGTCCTGAGCAGCTAACAAAACCTGTGAGTTTCCAAACAGTTCTGTGGAAAAATGCCATTAGCTTTATAGGTCTTCTGATACATTCAGCACGAGACGAGATTAACCTGCAGGCAGACATCAAATGCCAGGGTTCATTGATTGTGCTGTGCAAAAGTCTTATATGTTAGTAATGTAGAAATCGGAGAAAGAAGCATTTTGAGAGGGCCAAGTCCTTCATCTCATAATTCACGCACCATTTGACAGAATAATTGCTTTGATTATGTGATAATCAGATTTTCAAGGCTCTGCTCAATTATCTAGTGAATTTGCATGATGTCAAAATATTCACATTGTTTTATCAGTAAACTAGTTTAGGTGGATAACAGCTACCAGCAAGAGAGGAACACCTCTGAGAAGAACCTTTCCTGGACAGTGTAACTTGACGTTTAGGTGCTCACTGAGATTCAGCTGTTCCTTAGCTGCTCCTGACTCTCTTTAGGCTTGGGGAATGCCTTAGGCTGCAACTCTGTGTCTCTATTTTCTTCCTGCTTAGTGAAAGGCAGAGGAGAGGATTGGACTTTTTGCAGTTTCTTCCTTTTTTTTAATGATTGCCTTACTTTGGAGGGCTTTAAGACTTGTTCTTCATTAATCATTAGCTGTTATTGACGGTCTCGCTGTCTTCTAAGGGTTTTGTGAAGAACAACTTACTCTCACTGTGTTGGTCAGGGATATACTGCAAGATTAAGTAGACTTTTCAAGTAGAATCCTTTGGTTTTAGTTGATTTAGGATATGATGACCCAGCTCAAACCCTAGTTTTTATGAAAATACCCAGGTTAATTTTGAACAAAGAGCATAGATAGTAGCAAAAACTGTCTGGTTCCAACTGTGCTGCCTGTTGCATTTTTTTCTTTACGCATTTAGACAGTATTACTGACCCAACTACAGATGTGAAGCTATTGTGATAAAGTTTATTCACTGCCTAATCTGGAGGATTAAACCAAGCTTCTCTTGAGCCTCACATGGCAGCTTTTGAGGAGGATATTACAGGGTTGTCCTCTCTTTGGAACCACTGAGGGAATGAACAGGGAAATGCAGGTTGCGGGTTTTGCAGTACAGTAAGAGTATTTAGCGGTTTATTTTGGCATTGCTGTATTAAGCAAATGAGTGACGTTATCTAAACAGGGTTGCGATATAGGCGACTGTTAATTGATGGAGGCCCCATTCAGATAAGACTGATGTAGTCTGCAAGAAAGAAAAGCTCCTGAAAAACAGTTTTCCCCCCTCTTTATATGACAACAGTTGTTACACATTTTAATATACGTTTTTGGTTCATAGTTTATCTAGCTGCTGTTGAAGGCTCAAAGATGATATGTATTTTATGCTGAGGTTTTGACCTTGTCATTCATGTTTTTGGGGTGTAAAGGTTAAATTGAAGCACGGTTCCTTGTCTCCATAGGCCCCATTTGCTTCACTATAGAGACATCAGTGCCTTCACGTGGCATTTCAGAGCATCTGAGGTGAGTCTGCTTCCTTGAGCTTCTCACTGGAGGATCCTACACAGCTGCCAGGGAGCAGCAAGACTGGGGCTGTTCCACAAGGGAAGACAAGCTTGGAGCTGAGGGTGGCTGCAACACAGGTCGCAGTGGGGACTTTGGTGGCCAGGGCATGGTCCAACAGTACTGGAGCAGGGCCAGGACAGTGACAGTGTTCGCTCCGGTTGACAGTCAGGGATCAGCCAGCAGGGTGAGGTGACAAGTCAGGTCCAGGGTCCATCTGAGAGAGGCCAATTACTAGTGAAACATTGAGAGCCACTAATTGGAACTGCAGTGTTCTGTTGTAAATATCCCCCTTTTTAATATGTTAGGTTGGTTAAATGGTCAATTTGCTTTAAAAAAAAACCAAACAAAAAAAAAATCGCCATCAAAACCAACCTTATGGCTAGCATTTTTACAATCTACAAGAGACACTTTTTAAGGATATTTCATAAATATTATTTTATCATGTTCCTGCTAATGAGCTTTCAGACTCGATATGGTGAAAGTAATACTGTGTTTCTTAATTAAAAATTGGTTGACTTTAGAAGAAAGAGAGAAAACAAATTCCTCAGACCTGTGCAGCTGATAGTATAGTTGCTAAATGAGTTTCTAAAAGCCTTTGGTTTTGTATTCACAATGAGATATTTGAGTAAGGCTCTCAGGATATTTTCTTGACTGCTGTAAAGTAAATACATTAAAAAAAAATAAATCTGGAAGAGTCTTTTACCATCTGTCTCTGCAACACAGAAGATACAGAAGGCTCCATCTTACAAGAGAGAATTGTCTATCCCACTGCTGAGCCCAAAGCGAGAAAGCCCAAGCAGTAAAATTTATTAGACATCCCTGCATGACAAAAATCAATAAAATACAATCTCTTGTGGTTTAATATGAAAATAAACATAAAGAAGCAGTGGCTCTCAGGAAAGAATATTGAGCTGCAGGTATAGAATTGAAAATGTCAACAGGAGAAGACTGAAAGTGGAGAATGTTGTCCAGTTTACTGTAGGGTGTATGTCAGAACCAAAGCCAGAAATAATAGTGCAGAGGGCAAGCTGTCTGGCCACATCTGAAAACCAAAATTCATTATGGGGATGTTGGTGATGTGAGTGCAAGGGAGATGAAAAAGCACACTTCTCATGGGTGCCAAACTTTGGGAGCCAGTGTTAAAGCATTCAGTTAATTCATGGTTATCTATAAATGGTTATGTTGCTGCGAATTATAAAAAGAATCAAAGCTACAGTTCTGTTTGGCCATTTTTTTCTATGTTGAGTATTATTTTCTATCATAGTTAGTTGTAGGTACTACTGGGTATTAATGGTCCTTTAATGATTTGTGTTGTGCAGTGCATTTGGCAATGTGGATACTCTGAGGCTGTTTGAGTGCACACTCTGTATTTTCTATTAAATACTTTGAATTTCATTCAAACTGCATCTGAACGCTTTGTGTCCTAGTCTCGTTATGTCTTTTTTGGGAAAAAATGCAGCAAAGCTTTAGCAGTAATTTAAATTGCTCACTGTACATTCAAGTCTAACTCCAATTTTATGTTTATTTTTGTTTCAGGGAATAAGTAAGAATACCTTTACTTTTAAGTTCAGTTCAATTTTTGAATATTACCAGTATTGTTCAAGTAATTGCAAGCAACTGTATTGCAGGGCTTTATTTACATATGTAGAGTAGCATCATTTCCATTCTGATTGTACCTGAAAGCTCTTATGTGCTATAACTCATTGTAAGGATGCTATAGGGGAAAAAAAAAAAAATTCACGTGGTCTTTTAGCTTTTCCTCTGCTTTCCTGGGTTACTAAAACTTGTGTAGGTGGAGCTGCATCACTCATACACAGACTCAGTGATGCAGTGCTTGTTGGGGACAGAAATGTTATGGCCTTCTAGAACGCATCTGACAGACAGTAACTGTGAAATTACTGACATGTAATCCAAACCCAAATACTTGCAATAGTTAAACACATCCCTGTTTTCTCCCCTGCCCTGAATAATGATGTTGACTTCGATACTGTGGCATTTTAATCTAGTGTGTCTTTGAGTTTTCCATGTGTATGTGATATATACATGGGTCTTGCTTTCTAAGCATTTATCTTCAAGTGCTTGATCAAGAAATTTTATTATACTTGGAAACAAATATCTATTCTCACCCGCCACCGTGACTCTAGGATCTCAAGAGCAGTACTAAATAGGGTATTGGTTGTAAAACTGGTAGTAACAGGGAACTTCGTGGTCCCCATAGGTGTTTTTTTCTGTCCTGCAGATTCAAAATCCTTTGCCAAGCAAGCTCCTGAAAATGTATCTTTTATTACATTTAATTAGTTATCTGTTACTTTAAGCTTTATCTAGTGACAACAGTGATGGCGGGACGAAAATCCCGAATTTGTATGAGGCTTACGGCTAGTTTTTAATTGTGTGATAGAGCAGCTAGTTCTATAACACCTGTAAGAGTAGACATAAGCGAAAAGTTGTGTATAACCTGCATGACTATCAATCACTCTCACTGTTGGAGGGGGGACTAAGTAGTTCCTTGTAAGCTTCCCATTTGCGTACTTGTGCTGTGTTTTCTGTGGTGTTATCATTTGAAATGACACAGAAGGCTAGCTAACTTCTTGTAATCGGGCCAGTCTGTCGTGAGAGTTGCGGCTTTTTATCTATAACAAATCAAACTCGGAGGCATACTGCGGATTTGTTTGCAGGTGTATTTCTCTGTGACAGCTGTTCTTTAAGACCCTGAGATCTGCCATTAATTTTGAGTGGCGAGAAAGGCATCCATCTAGTCAGCAGTAGAAATTATTGCTGCTCTTTGATGAGTTTTCATTATTAGCATCTCTCAAAGGCGAGGGTGACTGAAATTTATGGCACCAGTTGGCCACACGAGACAGGGATGTTTCATAAATGCTGCCAGATGTCACTGAGATGAGCTCGTATGCAACAAGCAAATCTTTTTTTGGAAGAGCTGTTAAAACTGCTATGGTGAGTTCTCCTCTCTGAACCTCTTTCTGTTGCTGAAGTCAAATGGTATTGTGACTTCTCAGTGTGGAATCAAAGTGGCCTGGTAGCCAACGTGGCATCGGCAGGAACGTGGTACGGAGTGGGGCCAGGCTGTGTGCAGCCACAGCGAAGGTGGTTTCTGCTGTGTGGCCCACCTTGTACCATTGCAGGGTCACTTCCTTAACCTAGCTGGAAATCCCAGTGGGAAGATAATGAATCAAATCCCAAATGGTTTTATAAAGGAAAATAAACCCTGCAGAGAGCACCAGAAAATTCCTTTTTTTACCTTCTTTTTGAGAAGTGGGATTTGAGCCATGCATTGACGAAGATTGATTAACGAGTTGAGCTTTGAAGACATGACCTTGCAAACCCAGCAGTTGTTGCCATTTCTTTAAAGAAATAACCAAGCACCATGACCTGAGACTACATGAAAAAAAAAATAATGTTTAGTTTGCAAAATCATGAGCTAAAAGGCGAGAGAGTATGTGTTAAACTTGTCCATAGACTGTCTAGGTCAGCACAAACCCTTGTCTTAGACCATGGTCTGCCACGCGGTACTGGTATTTTTCCCCCAGAGAATTCTCTCTTGGGGCAAGGGATAGACAAACAAGCGAGCAAAATCAAGGTTGCAAGGACATGGTATGTTACAGTTTTTTCATGCTTATTTTCCAAATACGTGTACAAATCTTTTTTTTTTTTTAATTTGTTTTTGACTGGTTTACATGTGAGACAATTACATCCTTTGGATTGGTGTATGCTATTTCTGCACCATCTTATTCTGCCTTTCTAGAGCTTGCATAGAGAACTTAATGTATTTTCTTTGCCATTTGGGCCAATTTTTGTCCCTTTTCCCTTGGTTGATAATTCTGAGCTATGTAGGTAGCAGTTTATATTTAGAAAGATGCCCTGGCTATATTAGTTTCTGTTTTTCATAAGAGAGATTAAAATCCCTAAGCTGCATAATTTTATAGAGCTGTGAAAGGTTTGCATGAACTTTGATACATCCTAGCGCTCATTTTTATAGTTATCCTGTATTTAAATGCTATCCTACTGCTTATAATGAACAAAGTGATGAAGTAATTTGTCAAATACTATATTGACCATCGTTTATGGCTCTATTTCAGTATGTTATTATTCTGACTAGTCTGGAAATTGCCTTAAGGAAAAGAAAAACACCTCTGTAATGCAAGGTAACTTCTTTGGCTGCAGTTAATTTGATTTTTCTCAATAGCAGGAGGCAGACTAAATGGAGTTAAAATAATGCGATAAACAGTGGCCTGCACACCTCGCCACAGCTCCAAAAATGCATCTTGAGGTCTAGGTCAGCCTGCTTGTTTAAAGGAGAAACTTGGATATGAGAACTCTCAAACATTTTTGATAATTATGGATGATTGTTTGATATGCAAGTGGGCACGATTCAAAAACAGTAAGGCACAGTTGGTGAAACGCAAGAGAGGAATCTTTGGTGTACAATGCTACTTGGTAATTTTGCATCGTCAGAGGGAGGTTTCAGGGAAGTTCACAGGAAGTGGATGTCTTTTTTTTGTGTTCTTATCCCTGAAGAGGATGAAGTGACGGATGAAGTTGAAATGTTCTTTGGAGAAGCAGTTAGGTCTGCCTGAGGAAGGTAACTGGCAAGCATGCCAGGAAGATCTTAAAAGTTCAGAGAGATACCCAGAATTAGAGACAGCAGAGCTGTGAGAACTTGTGCGTCCTGAGAAGATGCCGGTGTATTGGTGAATCCAGAGAAGATGAGCTGTGGGGATTAGTCACAGCATCCAGACTTTGAGAGAACTCACAGCAGAACTGCATATATATTTATGGGAGGAGATGTAAGTGCTTGTGCTTCTTGGCAAGTCTTGGTGTCAGTATGGCAGGGGAATGGTGTAGAGGAGGTACCTATTCGTATGTGGGGGATGCTCCAGAGAGATAAGTAGGAAAAAGGCAAGGAATTGTAGCCAGACTGAGTACAGTAAGGAAGCTGCAGAATTGCTTTCCCAGTGGGTTAACCCTAGCGGGGTCTCCAGTACACTCTGGCCTCAATGGGATGTGTTCTGGAGGGGATAAAGTAGACCTGGCTGACTGGGGCTGGGCAAAAAGCAACATGCAAACCAGGAGATGTTCCTGCCAGCCAGAAATGCAAAGGTTAACCCAGTTCTGTGGGCAAGTAAAGCTTTGGCACAGACCAAAAAAGATGGAGAGCAGGAATAAAAGAGTATTCTCATGTATGTGGGGCAGAACAGCTTCCTCTCTGAGAAAAGGCTGTGCTGTAAAGGGATGGGAAACCAGGCTGAGGCATAAACTGTATTCAGGGGAGACCAGGAAAAAAAAACAACCCCCCCAAACCCAAACCAGCAGTACATCACTCTGCAATATGGTCTCTTGTATTTCTCAGAAGGGAAGTTTGCTGACCAATTTATTTAGGATTTTTCAGAGTAGATTCCATCAAGGAAGGAGGGAGGTGCTCATTCCTTTGTGCATGTTTGAGTGAGATCCAGGCACTACAGCCTGTAGCAGCAAGGAGAGACGACAACAGAAAGCTGGGAACCCGCGGCTGTGATGGAGGAGCTTCGAGACAGCAGGGATGAGCCTGGAGCAGCTCCTCAGGTCTCAGAAACACTGCAAAAACCTGGGGAGCAGAGGGGCTGGAGCCAAGTCTGCTTCCCTCAAAGCCAGTGAAGGACTGACTGTGTTGGGCTAGTACCAGGAACCTTCTGTGGAGGCTCCTCTGTAGGGACCCTGTGCATAGGAGGAAGGTTGCATGTAACCTTTTTCCAGTTCTCTTTCCTGGTCGCTTGAGTTTTCTTTGTTTTAGGTGATTAATTATCCTTGTTTGTTATAATAAATCGTGGCTTTTGTTGCTGTTTAAAAGCTGTTCAGTCTTCTCCAAGGAATTCACTACGTTAGAAGGTTGACATGGGTCCACGTCAGAGCTTTGGCTGATCCTTGGTTGCTCAGATATCCTGCCTCGCAGAATATTAAATTCCTCTCCCCTTCTGGCAGATAGTAGGGAGGATGGTGTGGGAGCAGGAAATTTGGTATGGCTAATGGACAGTGGAGTAAGAAAGAGTTAGGTAGGTCATGGGGCAGGGCATCACAATAGAGACAAGCTGGGAAGCTGGAAAGTCAGGGAGAACATGTTGGAAGAGGTGGAAAAAGAAGTAAGGAGAGAATATTAGAAATGGAAGAGAAAAAGTAGGTGACAAACTGAATATCCAGAAAATAATCTACTGGATATTCCCTCTCCTCAATTAGTTGATAATGGAAAATACTGTCTTTAATCTTCCTGTCCTCTGAAGGCATCACTTACCTATAGCATATGTATTGGGGAAGCAATGTAGGGTTTACACGATGGAGGACTATGTTACTATTTTTTTTAAAGGAGATTAAGTTTAGAATTTTATTCACTCATATTTGGGAAAACTTCATTTGAACTTTAAATAATTTGAGCTGTATCACCTGAAAATGCAACTTAGGTGGTTCTTAAACTATTTTGTTGGTTACTTTTTTAGTGGATAGTGTATGTTCAAATTATTTATCTTTGATCTTTATTTGATCCGTTTTTTGGCAGAATTTCTAAAGCAGCCTTTAATCTGTTAATTAAGTGTTAACTTTTTCCCTTTTCCTAAGGCTCTCGTGAAATTGTGTAGAATAGGTGATTTATTTCAGACAAAATACTAGTAAAAATATCAAAGTTAGTCTTCATCTTTTTTACCTTGTTGTCAAATCTCTAAATATTTAGTGTAAGTTCCTAGTTAAGAATACAGCTTTTGTCCAATTTCTTTAGAGTCTGGGAGTCTTAGCACATCTTGAGAAGTTGAGGCTTAAGTTACTTTGTTTAAACTTCAAAAACTAAAAGTAGGACAGTTTTTTCTTTCATTACTCACTGCAAAATCAAGTCAGGTGCAGCCACACCAGCTGCAAAACCGTGCCACATTCTCCTCTTTGATTTTTCTCATCTGTGACAGAGATTTCTGGTACAAAGGATCAAAAGTCAGACATACCCTTTGAAAAATGAGAAAATTCAGAGTTGTAAAAGTAACATGAGAGTTAAAGACGACTGACTTTTTAATTGAATAGTTAGCATTTCCTTAATTTTCTTTTTTCCCCTTCCCCCCCCCCATTTAAATATATCAAAACATTGAAGTATAAAGAGAATTTGGGATGAAGGACTAAAGATGACTCAGCCTCCATCAATGTCTGCCCTGTTTTTCTTCTTAAAAAAACCCCAAACTTTTACCATATTGTAGGCACTAAAACATAGATTTTACCCACCAGAAATAATGAGATGTTTCAATCCTGTAGATTTTTGCTTGATGTCAGAAAATGGCACTTTTTTAATGTTTAGGGAGCATAACACTTCGAACAATTTCACGCTTCAGAAGTGACAAGCCTACATGACTGTATTATGTGGTATTCTACTTTGGTCCACTACATATTGAAATATCATCTGCAAAGTACCGTACAAGACTTTTTATTAACATGTTATGTTCCACTGTACCATAAAACCCCTGAACTGAATTAAATCCAGCAGGTACCTAGCAAATTTCAATTAATGTCAGTGAAAAGTCTCCAACTGAATATAATAGAAATTAAAGGATATCCTTCAAATGCTGATGGCTTCGTTTTCTAAAGGTCCTGAAATGAGAGTGCACCCCATCCCAGGCAGAGCCTTTTGTGGAATGGGAGCCTTCATTTGCACTCCCTGTGCTTCCAAAAGGCCACTATCCAAATTTGCATCTCTTCCTGGGGCTCAGTAGTTGAAGGCTATGAACGTGTATGGTTTCACTTTTTAAGAGTATGCTTTCATATAGATGTTGATAGGTATATGCTGTTTCCAGAAGTAGGTGAATCTTAAGGTCAAAGAGTTGTATATAAGATAAAATAAGTGACTAAAAAAAGGGTCACTTACTGTACTGCCATCTGCTCTTACCAGCATTAAACACCTGCCGATAACCTTGTTAAAACCAGTCTCCTGGCTGAAATGTGAGGGAAGTATAGGAAGCTATTAAGCTCTTTAAAATTTACTAGCATAATACTTGCTAAGTATGAAGCGCCTTCCCCTTGAGGACCATTCCTAGTACTGACTAAACCTGATCGTACTAATCTCACAAATATTATATCATGGTAGGTAAATATAATTTCTTACAGATAAGGTTGCTGAGATGCAGACAAATAACATGCCCCCGGTGATACATGACCCAGAAATAAAACGCAGCCTTTATTTATTATAAAGAAATTAGGGAGTAAATTGCAAATGACTGTTTGCCTCTCCCTAAGACTGCTACTGCCTAGCAACGATTGCCGGATAGGATAAACATCGTTAACTGTAAAAAGTGTAATGTCTAAAAGACATTAGGAGTGCTGATAGGCAGTCTTGAGGTGTCTGCGTACTATTTCAAAATATTATCTGGCTTTGCATTTTGGGTCTGAGAGTAGTCCCAGCCTTGCCTGTGGTATGCATATGCACACGTGCGCACACTTGTATGTATGTGATGGAAGTTGTATTGCAGCGATGCTATAATTACGTAGAGTGGGGAAATGCTTCTGCAGCCAAAATAAAAATTAGAAATCTTGCACACTACATGCAGAAGCTTCTCAGGAAATCATCTGAGCTTTCTCTTCCTGTCAGGCTGGGGAATATGCCACTTAATTTCCCCTGACAGAAAACATATCATCTCATCAGCAGCCCTAAAAAAATGACAAAACATCCCTGCTGAAAAAGACTGACTGCCAAACGCTTTCACTGCCACTGCAGCAAGGGGGACAGGGAGAGGAGGGGCGCGCTTCAGAAATTTCAGGAAAGTAGAATAGTCTTCCCGGCTACCTGTAGAGTTCCCGCTGTTGTGCTTAGTATTGCTGCAAAACATTCATTTCATAGTCAAGGTGTGACCCTAGAAGAATTAATTTGAGCCAGAGAGTACACGGCCATTTAATTCTAAAAGAATAATTTATACTCCTGAATCTGGGTAGTGTGAAATTCTCTTACAGTGTTTGAGGCAAGGCAAAGATCTTGATGCAAAATCCATACCTGCAGATCTCTTACATATTTGACGGAACAAATGCAGCTCAGTCGCATACTGTGCTGTATGCATTAACCTGTAGCAGTGGTGACCTCATCTGAAGTTACTGTGTAGTTTCTTAAAGGCGTTGTAGCGCTGCTAATAACAAAATCTGAATTTATTGAAATACTTGCTACTGCAATTTGGCATAAATGAGTAAGGTGTCTTAAATAAACCTCAAAATTCTCTTGAATTGTTGTGATTCTGAATTGCACACAATTACATTCAGAGTCTGTATGTCAAGTGATACATCAGGATCTTTATAGGCAATCATTATAACATTTATCATTACTTCAGTATATTTGTATTGCTAGGCTTTTTTATTTTCTTTTTTTATAAACCAAAATTATGATGAGATGAGAATATTTTTATTGTCACTGCATATTTGTGGAACTCCTGCACCAGCGTATTTTTCCCCATGCTAAAGGAGTAACTTCACTAGTCAACAGTGACAGAGATAAGTGGCATATATATATAAGCACACTACCTCTGGTAAATATACTAATATTGCATTTTTATATAAATATACTATAATAGACCAGCTTCCTGTTACAGTGAAATTACACAGTCACATAGAGGACTGCATAATTCATGTTGCTGCATGAATGGTTCTAGTTCTCACGTTGCAAAGATAATTTTCAAGCTGCAAACTGAGTGGAAACTGGTGCTGTCATGTCTGCGTTAAGTGTTCGGACAGCCTGAAACTCAAGCCTGGGGAATTTTGTATTGTCTTTTTTCATTTTGATGGGGATTAGACTTTTGGCATGTAGTGGAGTAGAATGCATTGGAATAATTCCGGGTTTCCAGGAGTTGCTGATGCGATGATGAAATCTACAGCTGGAGGTTTTTCTGTCATATAGCTGGGTGGTCATCTGTTGTGTGACAGAAATGGTCTCCATTTTTTATTTGAGATGGACATCTGCCAATCATTTGGCTTAAAAGAGGAGCCGGAGGACCCGTGGGAGAGAGTGGGACACAAATGTTCCAGCAGGTTGTGCGCCTTCTGCATCCAGCCCCATAGAGACAGTGGCTGCAGTACGTGGTCAGTCCTTTGTAACGTACCCTCTGCAGGATGCAAAATCCTTCCAAGTTACATATATGTATGTATAGGTATATTCTGTACATGCATATGTGTATTACAAACATAAGTAACATATACATATGTGTGTGCCAAATATAGTTTGGCACATTGGCATTCTGATCTGGGTGGAGGTTTTTGTTATATTTAGTTCTCTAAGTCCAAAGTATTCAGATCCAGGTCTTGCCCAGCAATGGAACTATGATTTTTGTTTAGGTACATGTTGTGACTTTGAACATTTCAGAGCCAAGATGGCTGGCTGATGCCTTTCACATATTAAATTCAGGACTGTAATAATGGACTTCCATTGGCCTGGTTTCAAAGATTTCTGCATCATAGTGATCTGGGAGTTAAGAAAAGTTAAAACTATGTGAGTAGCTACTTCCGTTTGAATGCCAGGAGGGGATTGCGGTGGTAGTGGTTCTACCTTGCTTGTTTCTGGCAGTGACATGATGCAGTACTATTTAATAAAATATAATTTCTGCAGGGGTGGGATTTTGAAGTCCTTGAAAACATTAGCACTTATAATCCTGTATAGATTAAGGAGTGAGTAATGCAGTGAAAAAAAGTCCCAAGGACGTAATTATAGGATACTGTTTAGTTGTGTACTGCTTGTCCTGCCAACGTGAAGAAGCAGGCACACCGAGAAGAATAAGGTTGGAGAAATTTGAGGAATATAATTGGGGCATGCTGGTGAGACTGATGCAGAAAAGACATCTTTTCCATCTCCTCTGATGCCCCACATCAGCTTACATCGCTCATTTGAAGATGTCTAGGCATTTCTTTAAATTACCCAAGTTGGAGTTGAACCAGAGAACGGGAATAAATTATTTGTATTGCAGAATACCTCTGTATTTTAAAGATGCTTACATTCAATGTTAATGATGAATCTCCTCATTTAATTCAGAATATTGCTGCTCCTTGTAACCAGCCATAAATTCTCTACAGTCCTGTATGTGCTGATATACTAGAAATTGATGCATCTTGTCTATTAGTTCAATATCATCAAATAGCCAGGGGAATTCATGTAGGAGGTGTTTTTACGCAGGGCTTTCGCCTGCAAAACAACTCCAGCAATGCCAATGGGAGGTTGCGTATTTCTGTCTCATACAGTGAGCGCTCAGGAGAAACTGGTTTTGATATACCTTCAAGTGCAAACACAAACTATGTGGAGAGGACTTGCTTTCTTGTGCATCACTCCCAGCAGCAGTGGCTTAGCAGACCAAGTTCATTGGTATTTGTTACCTACTCTTGAGCCTTTTGTGTGTTTTCCAGATATAGCTGGCTGGAACTTGTTCAAGCATTTTATTTGTTGGTGTATAAGAACAGAAGACACTTCCCTCACTCTCTCCCTTACCAATGTAGCTTGCTGCAGTTCCTACAGGATGAAAAAGAAATGTGAAGATAGCTTTGAACACCTCTGTGGAGGAACTCCTAAAAGGACAGATCTGAATAGTTGGGTTTAGGAGTTGTGCTGCTGCCTTGTTTTCATTTTCAGTGTGATAAATGGGATTTTGCCTGCTCGTGTGGTTTCTCTTCAGAAATTAAAGCTACCAGCTTCCAGCGTAGACACGCATTTGAATATGATTGAGCTACAGTTGAGTTTACAGCTCAAGAGGTCCCACTTCCCATCATCTTAGCTGCCATCACAGCGTAGGTGCATGCTGTTAGCCTGTCCCCACTGTGAAGGAAGAAGTCGTATTTCAAGGCACAACAAAAGGTCCCTCAGGTCCAGCTTAGATGTCAGGTGGAGTCCAGCCATGCCATCTTCCACAGCATAACTTCAGTGATAGTTCTTAGATCCAATGATCTTGCGTTTACAATACAACATAAGAAAAGACAAACAAATCACACGAGAGTATGGTTGGAGACCACAGTTTTTGAGAGACTGAATGCAATCTTTTAAGATATACAGAATTTCTGAAGAGATCTTTCTTACTACTTAGTTGGTGCTATCACATGAGATTCAGTTTTCGACTTTGTAATCTTTATGAATCTAATTCCTAAATTTGTTTTCTGTCACTCATTTATGACAAAATGTGTTGTTATCTTAGCAGTATTACAGACCAGATCGTAATAACATCAGCCGAAATGTGTAATGTGATATTTGCTAATAGCATATAGTAGTGTAGCTCATGAGTATTTGGCATTTTGTTTTCCCAGTTGCTTCGTGGTTTAAAGAGAATTTTCTCATTTGAGCTTGTCACTTCTGATGCCGATTCATCCTTTAATGTCTTCCAGCTTGCCACGTTAGAATTCCCTCCGAAGAAGCTCTTTGGAAACAAGGATGAACGAGTGATTGCAGAACGACGGAGTCACTTAGAGGTAATGTCGACTTTTTAACAGGCTTCTGCGGTGTATTTAGGTGGAGTATTCTCTGCTTGACCAACAGAAACCATTCCCATATGGTGAAAGTTAAATAGCCTGCTTGTAAGTATGAAGTTACTTGCTGCCTCATTTAACACAGGAGATGGCAGCAGTAGATTACAAAGTAATGAAACATGCCTTAAAAAAAAAAAATTAATCCTAGTCTAGGAAAAAAAGTATCTCTTCAGAGATATTCATAGGAGGTACATTTATTTAAGGGGGAAAGGTTGTGGATGAGGTAAGTGTTCACTGTAGACAGATGGTGTCTGTGCAAGACAAGATTAAAAAAAATATTGTTGCTTTAAACGCAATTTGTTAGCTGAAGATTTACTATTTTATCATAGTTACTATATCCAAATATCCCATGACAGAAGGAAAGCAATATTTAGGCATCTTGGAGCTTTATTTTGTAACCCACCTTTCTGAATGTATTTTTTTCTTCAATTAGTTTTAAAAGTTAATTTTATTGTGGACAAAGTTACTGGGAGTATGAGGGTTGGGGTTTTTTTGCTTTTTCTGCAGTGCCATGTGGATGGTATAACTTTCACTCGTATCACATATTAGGTCTTTATATTTCTATGTTAATGCATGTGTTATTGCAGCCTGGGGGCAGGAGGTGGGGTTTTGGGAAATAAAGAAGAGGCGTGAACAAAGATTAAACCATACACCCCGCAACTATATTGTAGCCACATGGGGATTACCTGATCATGCAAGTCATTAAGAATTATATTCGTTGTAGAGCTAACGTAGCATTAAGTAGAGTTTTAGAGAAATGAATATAAAAGTAGATTGCTTCCAACTGGAATCTTTTCTTGCATGTTTTGAATTTTTTTCTATGTACTTCACCTTTTCTTTGATCTACAAACAAAACATCCACCCACTGACTTTTGATGTGAGCCTGTCTTACGTGTAGCTCAAAACGCAATCTGGTTTTTGTTTCATGTCCTCTATAGAGGGCATAAAGGCATGGCCACATTCCAGTCTAGTACTCAATTTGCATATTTTTGTACCAGTAAGAAATTTAATCCCTTAATCTTTCTGACCTTTCATTGATTTACTAACAGATTTTATTGTAATGTTAAAACTGCTGTGTATAGTGATGCTTTGATCATGGTCATGTAGTACTTACAGCTCTCTATATAGCCAGTTTTTAGTTTAAAATTAAATTGTATCTATTTTAACTAAATTAAGTCATTAAAACTTTATTACCTATATATTTTGCAAACATAATAATATAATATGACCACTGTTCACATGAATGTTTTGCCATATGCCAGATAGTGCACTTGGCCATGCCACTCAATAACGCTGACAAATCACTCGGTGTTGGGGAAACTGAAGATCCTCCATGGCTAAGGGAAAGTTAAATAGGAGAAGGAGTGAAGCAAATGGTACTATCCTTGCCATGAGGACTTTGATGGAACAAGCTGGTCAAAACCCCCTTATGTCTGGGTCTCTAATCATGGTGTTTTCTTTTCATTATATATTTTGCAGTGGTTTGCTCTGGTCTTGCCAGCGGCTGGAGAGTTTCAGCTAACATAGCTGCAAGCCTCGTTGGTGAAGAGTGGGAGAAACCACCTAAGTAGTGATGGTTTCCAAAGTCACATAATGGTTTGAAGGCTCAAAGCACGTCTTGAGTTATACTGGGAAAGTATTTGGCAGGCAGGGAAAGTGCGATAGTGGAAGATGGCACAGGCACCAGTTCTATTTAAAATACTGGCTGTTACTGCCTCGTGGCTTTCAATCTGGCATGAATCTTGGGCACACTTCAGTGGGCTAACTGGAAAGTAGTAAATGGATGGATTGCCTCTGTAAGGGATGTGGTTTCTTGGCATTCTGATGACAGAACGTTTCTCAGGTGTGAATTTGGTCAGGTAAGGGCATGGGAGCTTGGTAATGAGCAGAAACATGACTTGTATTCAGTTGGCTTTCGTACCTGATCCTGTACCTTGATTTGCTGAAAATCCATTGCAATCTCTTTCAAACCTCACAGATGATGTGTTGTTATAGCTGCAGTATGGTATAAAAGCTTATTTGATTGTTCCACAGGGTTAGTCAAGAGCTAATGAGCTAATACAGCATTTTTAGAAAAAACGAAGCACAGCTTCCAGGCCAACAAAAGTGTATATTCTTATCCAACGGCTGTGCTGGCTTTATTGACTGAAAACAGATGACAGCCTGACAAATATCAGCCTGATAAGTGTTCTGAACAAATATTCTGTATTGTAAGATAATTAAGAGGGCTGTCATCCCGGTGGAGGATGACAACGAAATTACTCTGCTCTTCCAGTTTTTACATCAGGTATTTATACATCTGGAATATCGTGACTTCACGTTGTTTTTCCTGAACTTTTTGGATTGAAGTGGATAATACAGCTTTGACTAGTCTAGGGCTTTCTACAGGTCATTTCTGAGCAACAGCAGTTTCTTTTTTAATTTACATTTTTTTCTTTTTTAAGTATGCACCACATAACAAATTAAAATTCAAACTCCAATGTACACCTGTGTGAGGAATAAGGCAACTTAAGCTGTCATATCAGCTAAACAGCCTGACTAGATTATGTGCTGGAATTAGCAGTTGGTTACTGAAATGGCCTTGCAGGCTCTTTTTCTTTACATCAAAACTAAATTGCAGCTTTCAGTCTGGTCTGGGAAAATGATGCAGATCATCTGGGAGTTACTATAGGAGCAAAATTACTCTTCTAATTAACTAAGCGCACAACAGTCAGACAGCTGGTCCTAGTGCAGATATCTAAACTGTTATTTTATTTGACTCCAGCTTTAGTCAGGGAATTTTTCCTTGCGCCTAATTATGAAAAGGTTTGTCCAAAACATCCTTTGTGGGACAGTTTAGGAAGAGTTTGGTTTTTTCCTACACATCACCTCTCGGGTTCTTGCCCCAGCGGGAGAAGTGCTGAGGACAGCAGGGGGGTTTGTGGTCCCTCTCAAGGCAACTAGAATCGGGGGGGTGGCTGTAGGATTTGCTTTATTTTAGGGTTTTCATGTAGAGTTATCTTATTTCAGCTTGAGATTAGAAGTGGGCATATTTCATCATAATGGAGGTGAAATTACTTTGAGTAAAAGACTCCGGAGAGCCCCAAATTATGAGGATTGTAATTTAAAATCACAATAAATACAAAGTTTATGTAAATATGAAGTTCCTTTATTTATCCGTTTTATTGTAGCCAGTGCAAATGCTTAGTAACCAAAAGCTTCACAATACCTTGTTGGTCAGAAAGCACATTATGTATACTATTTTCGTGTGAGATGAACTTGAAGAGAGAAGTCTTTGATCTCTAGTGTGATACACAGTTGCAATGTAAACACTTTTGCTTTGGTGTTTGTTGGTATAATAGAAAGTCTTTTGACCAATATCTTACATTTCCACAGAGGTTTGGAAAAATAACATGCAAGTTTGCACAAAGGCTTTCCCTAAACATCTTAAGAGAAAACACCTAAATTGTATTTAAAATTACCTATCCGAAATGCCCTGTTGCAATCTGTTAATTTAGTATTTCATCAGGGACCTGTTGCAGGGCAAAACTCTAAATTAATTGTTCCACAGTCTAAAGACTGTAATTTCACTTCAGAGCCAACCTTGCTTGATTAAATCCGCCTTAAATGAAACAGCCAAGAATTCTTTTGATTAAAGTTAATGAATAGAAGTTAGTGTGTATCTATCCTTTCATGCAATTAGAAATCAGTAGATAAGGGTATAGGATCCTTTTTTTAAAATGAAACCATATTATGTATATTTTATTTTTTAAGCAAAAACTTTGTAAAGGAAACACGTGTCGCAAGAGATACATGAATCAGTGAGTGTATCTGTTCCTGTTTTAACCGCAGAATATCTTTTATTCCTTGGCGAGTTGCTCAATCTGTGGATGACAGTAAAAAGAAGTTTTCCTGAAATCCCAGCTTCTTTGGATATTGCATTGCTGTATCGCATCATTATGTTTCTTCTCCTAGACTCATGCTTTGTTGTAGTAACAAAGATTATTATTAGCCCCATTTTCCCATTGTGCAGCCAGAAAATCCGGGCGGGAGCGACTGTCTAAGCTGACAGGGCAGATTGAGTTGTGTTTCTTGACTCCTTGGTCAGAAGCCTTGCAGCCATGGACCCACTAGGCTGTCTTTTCTGCTCTTGCTGTCACCAGTGTGCTTAGGAAAAAACCCAGTTGTTATGCTGACAAAATCCCAAGAGGTTGTTGCTTAAAGGAAAAGAACTCCTCCCCCCAAACCTCAGCCTGTCGCCTTGTCTCTGTTCCCTGTTTCCCCGCTCTCTGTTCCCGCTGCTGCATTTCCTCAGGTTGATTTGTGGACAGCAAAGGGGAACAAGCAAAATCCGCAAGCGGGGATGCACCAACAGACAGCTCGATGGTCGGTAGGAGTCATGTGTGTCCTTTTGCTGCCACTTACAGAGCTCAGGGAATGAAAGAAAGTCAACATGGAACAGTATGGTAAAGCAAGCCTACTTCAGGTTTTATAGGAGCACATACATCTTCCTGGCGTTGTCTCTGCTCTTCTTTTTTCTTGGTACTTTGAACCTCTTTAAAAGATAGACACGCTCAATTTATTTAAAATTAATAATACAATTGTCCTTAACCTTCTCACTTCCTGATGTCGTCTGATGAGGTTTTCAATGATAGGTGTTAATGCAAGAGGCAGAAATAAATCTTGTATGAACTGCATAATTCAATTATGCTCTTGAGTCTGTTGAACTGGCCGGGGAAAGCATTGTAGGCACTGAACTAATGGAAATATTGCTGATGCCTCCAGTCAAAATTAAGCTTCTTGAACTTCTTTAACAAGATTAAGGTTATTTAACTTTTTGGTTTTAGTTTGTATCCTCACTTGAGTTCCTTTGGAGGTGATAATTTCTAGGGGGGGTTATGTATAGGGCTCTAAAGCTAGCTGCTCCGACTTTCCCCTTTAAAAGTCAGATTCTGCTGGTTTTGCACGGCTCCGAGAATCTGATTCTTAAGAAGAGCATGCAATAATGGAAACAGCACTTTCCTTGAACTTGAATTCATTCTTGTTATTTGAATGTATTGTTAATTTCAGAATTAACACCCATCAAAAGAAATGTCTGAGGAAAAAAAAACAAAACCAAAACAAAATATTTGTCAAAAAATTTGGACAAACAGAATGTTTGAGTCTGAGACCTCATTTCTTGACGTTTTCTTCATGAGGGCAGAAACTTTGTAATGAGATTTTAGATGATTCATCACCTGAATATTCAGTATGGACTTCATGAGTACATGCCACCAGCCTTCGTTTCACAGCTCCATCCCTCAATACTTTTACCTGAGACAACCTGCTTCGTGCGAGCTACAGGTGAACTGGTATTTCTTGTGCAAAAGCCCTGTCGGGGGGGGTCAGAGTTACCATTTCTGTTTGATTTTTATTTTTTTTTCCTGACTCTGATGCTGGCCACAAAGACCTTTCAAAGCTACTGATTAGGTGTCAGTTCAAAGTGATTATTAAAAGGAAATTATTAGACTCCAGTATCAGCTTACAACAACATCCCTAATACCAAAGCATTTTTAAGAAGAGCTTTAAAGCCAGCTGCTCGCCAGCCTGGCTCTTGCAGATTGAATGTTTGCCTCTGACAGTGCGGTTGTAAATACTGTTCTTAGAAGCATCTCAATGAGGAGGACTTCAGAGAGCATTCAGAATACATTGGATAATCATTGAAAGATAAAAGGAAGCTTTTCCTTTTGTTACAGACATGAATGCATGCCAGATATGACTGCTAGCGCGAAGCGAACCACTGCAAATGTCAGTGTTTGGTAATCCTAGAGAAGATCATTTCTTACCCATGGCTCAAACTACAGAATGCAACATCTTGGAGTGATGGTTTTAATTTCCCACTAGACCAATAGGGATGCAACGGGAGCGCAGGGGGAAAGAGCATAGATGCAGCCACAAAGACAAGAGGAGAGTGTGTGTGTTTGGGCCATATTGTGAATATCAATTATATGAAATCCCCGTCAAGGGAAGTTTTATAGATTAGGCACAGTGCACCAAGTGCCCTTCATAACCTCTAATAACTGCTTAAAAATATTTAGAAACAAAAATAACTGCTTTTCAGCAGCAACACTAAAGTCTTGCCTTGCCTGCAGACAGTCAAACTTTGCAGTTAGCCATCTGAGAGCAATTTCACCCGTCAGGTTCCCAGCCTTCAGTGCATCATCGGGGCTGCCCAAGGCACCTGGCTTTTTCTTCTTTGAAGCGGCAGCCCTCAAAGAGGACTTGTAGCAGCTCTCAACAGTGAAGCATTTTATCTTTTTTGGAGTGGTGCTGCTTCTCTTGTGAGGCATGGTGGCTTCAAAAAGTGAATAAATAAAATTAATTTTATATATTGATTGCAGTCACTAGATACAAATAAGTTGAAATTAGGACTTTGCGGACATCAGCAGTTGATCCTATACCAATAAAATGTTTCTTTGATTAAATACTGTAGACTCTCAGCCAGGCCCACAGCAAATGCAAGACATTATTTTTATAATAGCAATAGAAGAGAAATATGGTAGTTTAGAAGGAGTGAAAGCCTGGGGTTATTTTCTGGATGAGTTAATTTTAAGCTTCAGTCCAACAGGCTACTGGGTGCAAAAGGAGCAGTGAGCGTAAGCAGCCCCTTGGTCTCGTTTGCTCAAACTCAGTGTCTTATTCAAATCAGGTCTGAAACCCCTGTTTGCAGAGTTTGCTATAGGCAACTTTACATAATATGCATACCCCTTTACAAGAATTTTGGTGTGTGTTTCTTTAGATGTGTAACTTCAGATTCCTACCTCAAAAACTAGATCTTTGGTGATAAAATGTTTATCTCCATTACAACCAAAGAATTGAACAGGATGTGCAATCCGGAGACTTTTTTTCTTTCCTTTTTAGAGATTTCAGAGTATCAGAAAAAAAGGGGGTGTGTTCATCATGATTTAGTAAGTTCAGAATATGTGACAGCATATAGTTTGAACTCTAGTTTAGCTCCACATCATAATGTGTTTTGCCATCAGTTCAGAATAAATTTCCCAACATCCTCCTACAAATCAAGTTTTGAAGTTTTGTACCTTTATCGATCTTCAATAATGGCTCTCAACATCCAGATGTGAGCAGATGAATAAAGGGAGCGCTCGACCAAGGACACTGGGTTGAACTCGGTGCTATCCCTTTTCAAAGGAAGCGTATCCGTCGTCCTCCAGCATCTGATTTCACCAAAGGAAGCGGGAGGGTGATGCATGTCAAGTGCTTTGGTAGCTGTTTGCCAAGGCCACTCCAGCAGACGACACGTCTCTGCTGGCCCAGGGATGCGTGGTGAATTCAATCCCGGTGGTGTTCTTTCTGAATAGATTTTTGACAGGACTTGTTTTGACTTGTGCTCCAGAGAAAAGATTGGTTTCCTTCACTAGTCAGGTCTGTTTTGATCTTTTTTAATATGGCCGTTCACTTCCAGAAGAAGGCTCACACTGATGGAGTACCTGTAAATCATAGCCCTTGCTGGTATTTTTTTCTTCTTTTTTTCTGCCAGCCTACAATTCAGTTTTCATTGGAGTTACTTAAAGCCAATGAATATAAGCTTTTAGCATGCAGGCGTTGTAAGAAATATTAAGTCCTGTGGATTTTAAATGAATTTCAGGCAGAATAAGATTGTAATTTGGGATGTAGACTGACTTCAGAAGTTAATTCAATTGATGCGGCATAATAGTAATTCAACATAATGTGCTCATGCCATTAGACTGGCACAGAAAAACGCTCTAAATAGCTATAATGAATAGTTTGGATTTTGAAAACCTAGGAGAGCAATTTCACCTTGAATCATAACTGGCATTTCTCAGAATGCTTGTACATTATGAAAATTCAAAAAGGTGTATGAATTCAAGTAAATTTCAGTACCACCCTGGGTAAAATTAAATTTTAGTGGCACTCAAACACTTCTGGAGATGTAGTGGTAAAATCTGCTTTCACCTGTATAGCTGTGAAGGAAACTAATCCTGATTCAAGGAACCTGCATTATGCTGTGCATAAAAAACATGGGGAGAGTTTCCCAAGGGGCTAAAAATGTAAGTCTGGGTTTTTTAATGGAATTTAGCAGCGTAAAGATCACGATTCTTACCCGCTTAGTTACAGAGTCATTTAGTCACCTCTAAACATGCCCAGAGGAGTGGTGTGTATGGCATTGCTGCTTCTCTCTCTGCTTCGGGTTAAGTCCACCACCAACACAGTCTGTTGCCATGCCAGTGCCACTGCAGTGGCAAGAACACAAGTCTCTATAGTTCAGTTTTGCAGCTCCAACAAAAGGAAAGGCTGAACTCTTCGCAATCAAAGTAAACTTCTGGTTTTATAGATCCAGCATTTACAGCCATGTTAACACTTGGGAGCTATATAGGTAAATCTGTTCAGTAATGAATGAGCTACATTAAATTTTTGGTAGGAGCTTTCAGTCTCATCTCCTCCTATCTATCTCCTTAGCAAACAAGCTCAGTCTAACAAGTTTGGAGTTTACACACGTGTAACTCAGTCAACTTGGCAAGATATTTGCTAGTATATTAAAGAAAAAACAACCTGCATCCCCAGCCGTACTGGTTCCTGGGGTGCCAGGCTTGCATGGGTAAGAGGACATTTGTGCAAGCAAAGTTGGCCAGTAGGACAGCTGGAAGTTTAACATAGGTGTGCTTCGGGGGAGCCACTGATGTGCGTTGTGCATGGCTGTAGAATTGTCCGTAGAAGCTACATGTAGAATTTGTTTTGGATGGAAATCGGTGCATAGGGTGGAGTTGTTATGTAGAGGTAAAGACATGCGAACACAGGGTAAGGCGATACTGATTGGGAAGGTCTTGATTTATTTATTTTTTAAAAAAACTTCTTTCTTCAATGACTGCTGGGTATTATCTGCAAAGAACCTTGCTTCTGATTAGGCCTAATCAAAGTGAACAGGAAGGGTTTGATTAAAACGAGTCAATCCTTTATTCTCAGCTTGTGTAATGGGAAGCCAGTTAATCCAGCCTTGAGCCTAATTAATGCCTGCCAATCTGAAGCAAATAACTCCCCCCCCTTTAATATTATGACCAACGTGGTATTGACTTGTCATTTGTAAACATGTGTGAATCTGTCTTTGTTCTCTTGAAAAATGTCTCCGTGCTCACGCGAGTTGTGTGCAACTGGAGCAAGGTCTCTGGTACCTGTGGGATAGATACGTTCTGGGGGCATTTGTTTACCTCTGACTCCTCAAGGAAGCTTTGCACAACTTTGACAGTGTCTAATACTGTAGTTTTTGTCAGGAGAGCCCAGCCATCCTGGTCTTTCTGCCAAAGATAGCGGCCCAGGTGATCATGTCATAATTTTGGAAGCTTTCTCTCCAAATTTTTCATAGAAATAAGACTTTTTCAGGCACCGGGTAGTCTCCCAGACAGTAAGTCTTTTTCTCATCGCTATGAAATCACAGCTGCACGTAATGACCTCAGGGTGTGTGCAGAAGATAAATGTGTATGAATCCAGAGGTGACATTAGGTACTTCCTGAAGGGCCTAAAATATCACTGGAGATATTGAATATCACATGCTGTCCTGCTCACATATTTTACTCAGAACTGCTTTATGATATCTTGCAATATATGTTGAGGTGTTGGGGAAAAGAATTGAAGCCTCGTGTTTTCTTTATTAAAAAAAGAAAAAGAAAACCCCACACAAGACCGAAATGTTTCTGCGCTAGTTATATCTGGTGAGCGGAGAGTTGATCCTAATCTTGAATGGCTGGCGGTGAAGATATTAGTCATAGTCTGCGTACGGTGCCCCATTCTTTTGAGTGGCTGTACTCCAAAGCAATGCCACCTTGTATTTTATGATCTTGCTATCTGTCAATTCTTTCCCTGCTCACTCAAATTTAATAAATTCAGAAATGGATCTGAAACTACTTTTAGAGTGCTACCAGAGCATTAATGCTGGCAATTACTCACTCCCAATTAGCCAGTTCAGCCTCAGGTGGTCCCCAAGGGAAGGGGCGATGGTTTTGGTGGCAGGCACAGGGCAGAAGCTGAACTGTGGTGAACTGAATCGTGACATGGGGGGCTGAGCTATCCTTACAGACCACAAGAGGAGCCTGCTGGGACCACTGCCTGGACAAAACATCTTGGTTTGGACAGTTTGAGTACCCCTCTCTGTGCAATGTTGGTATATTTGTCATAAGAGAACCCAATCCCTTGGAACTCGGTTCATAAAGAAGCTTCCTATATTGTGGCTAATGGCTTTTCTTGTCCTCCACACCTGACTCGGATAATCCAGTCCTGTGTGGGGTTTGAGATGTGATGTGTGTCCTGGATGAGGCTTAGCTTGCAGCCCTTTTCCTAAGGGTTCTTGTCTTCTGTGCTCTCCCAGTGGTATCACAGGCTGCAAGCCCAGCTTACCTCCCATACAGCGTGTTAATTCCCTCTGACTTTTGCCAGGAAGAAAAAAAAACACAAGGAAGAAGCAGATCCAATGAGTAGTTTGAATCCTGTTTTTCTTGGGAAAATGTGCAATCTATTCTCTTCGGATTCCGTATCATCACCCCAGACAGGGCTCTTTGCCAGCCTGAAGTCTCTGCGGGACACCATTGCCTGTCAGTGCTGTTTAAACTAGGCGCTTTTTTTGTTGGTAGGGACTGTCGTTAGTGCTGTAGCTGGCATTTCTGCTGTGTTTCGTATTTGAAAAATCACCCTGGAAGTATTTTTATTTTTTTTTCTCTCTTTAAGACACCAGTGGAAAGGTCCAAAAAAGAGAAAGTTGGTTAATTTGGGGAAGGATCCCCAAATGTTCATTTTCCTTTGTATATGCCCAAGACATATTTGCCTCTTTCTAGAAGACAGAGGCAGGAGATGCACTCCCATTCCTGTGTTACAGCAGGCTCCCTTTGCATGCATTGTCTTCTGAGCAGATCCTTATTTTTGCGATCACAGAGTGGAAGTGAAGCATGTTCCTGTCCGCTTGTTTTGGGCTAGTGTCTTCCCCAGGAAGATCTTACTTTGCAAATATCTAATTGCAGCATAATGTGTTTTTTCAGAGTCAGGGAATGTGCTTCAATCCGTCTCTCTTTTTGTAATCAGATTCCTATCCTATAGAAAACAGCTGTTGATACCTGCATATGCTTTGCTCGATGAATAATTCAAATCAAGATTTGATTTAAAGCTTGCAGCACTTAACACGAGTCAACAGAATGATTACGTGATTGGTGCTGAGAGAAACAAGCATCTGTATTAAAGGGAGAGAGGAGCCAATGCTCGAAGTAAGATGAGCAAGTTAATTAGTCCTGCCTCTGCCACCGATGACCTTCTGTGACCTTGTGGTAAAGCTTTTGACTGTCAGATTGATGTGTAGGTGTTGAGAGTGGGGGTGGTGTTTCAAAGAAAAAGAGCTATTGTTTCAAAAATCCCCAAAGCCTTGTAAGGCTTATCTTACTGAGGTTTGTGGTGCTTTCAGCTCCCTCAAATATTAGCAGGTGGTATTTATTATGCTAATTGTTAAGTGTTATATTTAAAGAATTTAAAACACTGACTTTTTTGAGGAAATTGCTAGACACAGCAGTAGGAGAGAGAAAGCTCAAAGTTTCTTCACATTCTGGAAGTACAAGAGTTGATGAGTTTTTAAACACACCGAAGTTTAATGAAAAATCCAATTCTTCCTAAGCTCTGCTATTGGTCTCTGAGGCTGTCGCTGTTTGTAATGGATTATGAGAACAATGTCATTGAACTGAATTCCTCTTTAATATGCCACAATTGCAAGGATGATAAGAACACTTTCACATTCCACAAAGCGTTTTGATTGTAATAACTTTAATAACTTTAAATTAAGTTATGGATTTATATTAAAATGTATAAAATTATGAGGTCCCCACATCACGAAGTAGTGCAAAAATCATTAGAATGACTTTGCTGTGCTGATGGATTGAGCACGAGATGAATGCTGGCCTACTGCTAAAAAGGTGAACCCTATTAAAATGATTTTTAATAGGCTTTTAAAATTGTTGCCATTTTGCTATTCGCATAATTAAAAGGGAGGGAAAGCTGCTCAAAGTAGTAAGTAAAGAAAAACCTTTTGGCCTCACAACACTTTCTCCAATCATGTTTCCTTTGCAAACACTTAGAATACAAAGTTAAAACTTACCAGTATGGCTGTCATCACTTTTAAGTTAAAGGCCACAAAGGTTGCAATGCATGCCAAGAGGGCAAAACTGCTGCTTTTCCTATTTTGGATTTCTTTTAACACGGCTTTCGATCTTTAAGAGTTTTATACATGCCACGAGTATTTCTATTCTCTAAACTAGTGTTCCTGAATGTGTGTTGAGACGGAGCAACCAACACCATCGGTGTGTAAGTTACCTGTTTTACATCCCATAACAGTGCCAGGATCCCATGCCCTCACATTGAAATGTTTACAAATTCATAATTAGGATGTTTTCCAGCAAACCAGGCGATGTAGTGGGTTGAACGCTGTTAGTGAAATGAAACTCCTAAGTGCATTTGGAAGAGCACTGATTACCAGACTAAATAATCCAGAACAAATGGCTAGAGTTTTGAAAGACTAACAAACGAAAATGAGTAGTAATCCCAAGCCTTTTGGAATATTTGTAGCAGTTACCTAGTTTTTTCTTTCCAAGGTAATCCTACCAACCTAGCAAAAGAAGGATTGCGATAATGTAGTGCTTGGCATACTAGGGACAATGATTTAGATGCTATTGGTGAAGTGCTGGTAGGAAGTCACAGCACTAATTTGTATAAAATTTGGACATGTTTCTGTGAAAGCACCTGGAGCTTGCCGCTGTCTGCTAAGAAATTTTTTTTTTTTAATGGAGCACATCAAAACATACCAGAGTGCTTCCCACCTAGTTTTAACTCAGCACAAATAACATTATTCTGTAAATAGAGAAAAAAATCATATCTGCTGCTGGAAATGGATTTAATATAAAAGCTTTGAAAACAACTCTCCCTCTGCCCAGAGTCCTGACACAGGAGATCCTTCCATCTAGCCTTGCTGCCGCTCCAGCAGCTTCCAGTGCCTTCCTGGGTTGCAACAAAGTCCGTGCGAGTCCCTTTGGGGTCTCTAAGAAAGTTTTCTTTCCGTCATCTCTGGCACTTGGTGTTGATGTGCTTCTGCCCCTTTCCCTGCTTGCTGTGACCCTTATTCTCTCCCCATCCCATCTGAATTTGGGAAGCGTCTTTCCACACACCGGTAAGGAGCACCACTCTTCCTTTTCTCCTACCGTTTCGTCGTCCACGTCGCAGCCACCAGGAGAGAACAACCTTCCCCCTTAGTGCCTGCCCACAGCTCTGTAATTGAGGCATATGCTTGTGGTGTGAGCAAACACTTCTGCCATCAATCCCTGTTTCCCTCGCTACGGGACTGAACTCCTAGCCAGCATATCTGGGCAGAGCAGCCTTTATTGCATCGAAGCAGCAGCTTCTTCGTGTCAAGGGCACATCAGCTCTGTGCTATGCTAACACATCAGCATTGCAAACAAGGGCAAATGCAGATATGGGATTTAAAAGAGGGCTAATTTGCTCAGAGGTGGTTGTTGAAGAGCACATAATGCCAAGCCATATGGCTGGAAACCTTAATACAATGAATTCCGGCATAATCTGGTAGGGTCTGCTTGTTGCCGTTTTCCCGAGGATCTTTTTCATGTTCAAAGAATCTGTGATATTCACTGAGCAACTCCTGTGCGCAGATCTGGGAAAATAAGTCTGTCTGCTGTTCCTCGTGTTTCCCTGTCAGATAAGTATACGCTTATAGCAGAGGATGCCAAAACAATGAGTAATGGCTCTACAGGAAAGGCATGACAGTCAATTATCTGGCCATACATACCAAGGTGAATGCGATAGGTCTTGTAATGTCTCCGGTGAGATATTTGGGTACCTTTGAGCCTTCAATAGCCATAAACTGGAATTACTGCAGTAACTTTTCAGTACAGCGCTAAAACTCTAACAGGATGCTGTGTTTTACATTTGATTTTCTACCATATTCATTCTTCAGGCATTACTGGATTGGGGCTTTTTTTTAAAGGGCCCTACTTTGTGAACTAATTATGACAAATGTTGATATGACATCTGTTGCTCGCTTTAAATTACCTCTTAGTCTGTTGGAATTCATCTTGAAGGCATTTTTGTAATGAAATTTTTTTCATGAACATTAATACAACCTGTGGGAGATCTAAATAAAAAAGAAAATTCACCAGTCCTGCCAAGAGAATAGCTTATGTGCCAGCTGCTTTTTTTTGGTTGTTTTTTGTTATCCTGCTTTCTGTGACACTAATACAGCTGGTTTCCAAGGCACATAAATAGATAACAGGTTTTTAGACCATGGAGGAATTCTCCTTGAGGAGAGAGTGAATAATTAGGACTGCTTCCCAAACATAGAACCACTTCCATGACCCCAAAGCTGCTGCATTCAAATAACTAAACCTTGTGGTCTTCATAGGAGATGGTGCTGTTGTGTCTTGCCGATACATTTCCCACTGCATCCAAGATTTGTGAATAATTTCTCGAGTTATCTTTTTGTGTGGTCAGTCTATAGCAGAGCAAGAGTTTATCCCTGCGCTGCATATGAGATTTGCCTGACAACTATTTGGGTGATGAAGGGTACTTTTTTAGTACCTGCCTAATCAACATTTTATCTACTGTGTTTCATTCAAAATTTATAAATATAACTTCTTAAATTGTGGTAAATTATTGTAATAATTCAACCCGTATGTGAAGGAAACCCCATCAGGTTTGTGAAACCTAGCTTTGTGTTAATGTGCATCTGCCACACTTTCTCCAGGTACAAATGGATGCAAGTCACACAGTGAATATTAACTTTTGGGAAGGGGAATGTTTCTTATGTCTAAGACTTAAAAAACCATGAAATTTAGAGGGCAACTCAGTGAAAAGATGCTGGTAGGTTCTCAGATAATATGGAAGTCATGCAATCTTTGTGCAGATGGCCTTGATCAAAACAAATCCTTTTCGATGCAAGGACTGTGGAGGCTTGATGAGGGAAAGATTTCTGAAGGCCTTTTGTGTCCATATGTAGTGAAATTCCTGCAGAATGGATTGGAGGTTTGCATCTGCTGTAGTGTTTGGTAATGCTAGACAGCGGTATTAGCAGGTCATGATTAGCAGAAAGCATTACATGACTACAGAATAAAGCAGAAAGCATCACGCAAGCACAGAATAAAACAGTTACTAAGCTTGGCAGGGGAAGAAAGTGAAAAATACTTCTTTTCTGCTTTTCCTGAGCTCAATACAGCTATTTCAGTAGCCCTGTTTTATGGATGGATTTAAATGCTGATGGTTATTAGAAGGACTTTTCACAGTCCGTAGAGATTTTTCCTTTTTTTTTTCATACCGCTGTTCACTTAATTCTTCAATGTGGTTATAATCAATTTGACCAACTAAACCTTATGACATTTTGCATTTCATTCCACAGAAATACCTCAGGAGCTTTTTCTCTGCAATGCTGCAATCTCCATCGTCTCCACTGCACATTGATAAAGTGGGGCTAACTCTGTCAAAACACACCATCTGCGAATTCTCACCTTTCTTCAGGAAAGGCGTTTTTGACTATAGCAGCCACGGGACTAGCTAACTTTTGGGCCAGGACCCTTCTGCCGGAGGAGCCCAGTCGGAGTTGTGCCTTCATTTTTGTGGTGCGAGAGAAACGGAGGGAAGAAAGACAGCTATCTTCCTCCATACCTGGGAAGTTGCATCCAAACTACTCCAGTTAAAGACAGCTACACCCCAGCGCTCGCCTGTGTCCTTTACCAGCTCTCGTATTAGTGCCTGCATTTGCCTGGCACGGGGTATACAGACATCTTTTGTGTAAGTTGCTCTGTTGATACTGTACAAAGATTCTGACTCTCATGCTGTGTTTGGATCCGCTCCTTAGCGGGAGTGCTTCCTTTCTATTTGCTCAGACAATTTGTTCTGGTGGTGCGAGAGCATCTCGCGTTTACTGGGGTGGTGTGTCATACTGACAGAGGGTTTCCGAGCAGCCTTTCAGTTTCTGTCTAAGCTCTTCCTTAAAGAATATTTCCTATTTTGTTTCCTTACGACACACTGTGGCATTTAAGATAATCCTCATACTCCACTGTTGTTTCTTTTTTCCCCTCCTGGACACACATTTTAACTCTCTGACTGTATAATTGTGTCGTTTTCCTCCGAAGAATTAAAGGGCCTGGGCAACTTGAATGTTTACAAAAATATATGCAGCAGAAAGAATATAAATGAAACTCCATAGAAGTCTTCCACACTTGGTTGTTTTGAAGCAGAACGAGTCACTCGCCATTAAGAAGCAGAGGAAGCAATAGTTACTGAAGAATGCGGTCAGCATCTTTTCAGATTTTCTAATTACCCGGACTGTAAGTGGATACTGTGCACTGTACAGAGCTCTTAGCTATGCATAACGCTAATGCAAAGTGCTATATTTCTTTTTTTTTTTTTTTGAAAAATAGCTTCTTCATAATAGCATAACACTGTAAAACCTGAGTTTTATTTCCATCGATTAAAATTTACAGGATTTAACTAATAGTACTTTAAAATTACTCAGGACTCATTCAGACTTGCACATGTATATACAGGTTGAAGTCATTTTATATTGCTGCGCATCCAAAAATATATATACACTGTGACTGGAATTGACTATGTGTACATGTTAATGTATAATTGGTTGTATAAAAATCAGAATCGAACAACTCCCTGTTATTAAAATGCATAACAAAAGGTAAGTTTTGTGTGCCATTTGTTAGGAGTGTGAAGCGTTATTTGTGAGTTGCCATCATTGACCACCGGTAGGTCTTGGTAATCAAAGTATTTCATGTTGTAGAAAATGATTATTAAAACCTAAAGTAACAACACTGGTGACATTTTTATTTCATGACCTAAATTATAGGAACAGTAGTGTTTTACATTTAATGTGATGTTATAAAGATAATTGGGTTCCATCACTAAGCCTAGCCTGCTACAGTAAGCGCTTCTAATTGGAAATAAAAAAAAAGGGAAGAAGAAAAAGAATTATTAGAATGGATAATTTAAATTTTGAGAGCATTTTTATTATTTTGATTCTTTTCAGTGAAAACAAAAGTGAGGGTAAAATTTCTAAACCACCGGAGCCCTGTTACCAGCAGGGTAGGCTTTAGTGTCTTTGGATGTGTCTGACGGTATCTGACTCTGTCTCACTTGGGCATCATAACACCTTCAACTGGGAGCCAGGTTTTTAAGCTAAGCGGTTCCAATCCAACCTGTTGATTCCCAAACTGGTTTTGCACCATGTCCCAGCCGTTCCCAGTCTCCCTCGTGCACTTTGGCACTGGAGCGCTGACTTCACCTGCGCTTCATCACTGACAGGGACCTGACCTCCTGATCATTACTGTGCCCTGTGCCTGTGTTGCACCTCTCCCATCTCCCCCGGGGCCTTTCTGTGCACGCATCATCCCCCGGCCCCGGAGGCCGCGTCCTCCCTCCCTTCGTCACCGCCGGTTGGCTTTGCTTGTGCTTCCCGAATCAGAAAGCGGAGGTTGGGTGCTTGCTTGGGTTCCTACGGTGAGCTGAGGAACTGGAGTTTGATGTTGCCGCACACGTTAACGGAAGGTTGGTAACTTCACTTGGCCATATTTACCCTCGTGACCCGTGGGAATGCTTCCGAGGCGGAGACTGGGCACGGTGCTGCTGGTTTTTATAGTGTCCTGGGAACTTTGACCCTAAATCTCACTTCAAAACCAGAAAGTCTTTTCTGTCTCTCCTTCTCCCTTGGCCTGCTCCCCCTCCTGCCTCACTGCAGCATAATACGATAAAGAATTAATGCTGAAGAGTTTTAAAAAAATGAGTTTTCCAGAACTGTGGAGCATTATTTCCTGCCTGCTGCTTCTTTAAAAGGACCTGGCAGGCCAAGAAACGGCAAGCTGCTTTATCTGCTGTGCAAACCCCGTTTCTGCAGGTCTCCGACCTGCACAAAACCGCAGTGGTGCTGAGCGCTTCCCCGTGGCAAGCGGCACAGAGCCTGAGGAGCAAAACTCCGTCGTGCCGCATGGCAAACACTAGTCTGCGGGCAGGGTTGAGCGCGCAGGACTCCCAGAGGTAAGTGCCACGCTTCGTGTCACTTTGGATTTGGAGAATCTGTTTTAAGAAAAACGCAACTTGACGGAGAGTTAAGTCGAGTGAAAAATATGAATGTTTGTATTTTTTTGCATGAATTTAAAAGAAGACATGTCCTCGGTTCCTGTCTACAGTACAAATTAATTCAGGGAGGACCAGATGCTCTAGTGGTATAAACCTGCCAATAAGGTGGCTAATTTATGTTGGCTAGTTTATCTGGCCTGCGGCGTTAAATGTGTACATTGCAAATAACAAAGTAAAGGCCGATTAATCACTCCATTTAAAATGTCATCAAGTTAAAAGCTACAGAAACGAAAGTGTAAGCATGCAATTAGGATGGCAACCCCAGGCTACCAGCTTTTCCCACCTTCTTCTGTATCCTTCAGTGGTACCCAGAGTTTAATCAATGACTGCAAGCTTAGGCTAGACTAAGAGGCATCTTTTAATAATTTCATCAGTAAAAAATATGATTGCTCTTTTTAACCTACAGTCTTTAAACCCAGAGTCTGTCAGAAGTTTTCAATAGAAGCTGAGGTGCGTGTCGAAATTGTTAGCCATATTCAAGATGTTCAAACTGCATTTCTGTAAAGATATCCTCAGGCTCTAAAATTCTCCATTAATTTTATTTTTAAAATATTGGTACTTTCAAAAACATTGTGAAAGTCATCTCCAGGGCTCTGGAGACCTTTTTTTTTTTTTTTTAAAAAAAAAAAAAAATCCCTCTGTAATTGTAGTTGTGGGCTTCGCATCAGTGAAGTCCTTAAGCAAAACCTTAACTTCTGTATCAGGACTATTTATATTTCAAGCAAAGTGTGTGTTTAAGTGCTTTACTGAACTGGGGCCATCATTCTTACCCATGTAACTGAAGTTGTGCCTCCATTTAAGTCACCAAACCGCTTGGCTCATATCCTTGTTGACCCTACAGCAGTTTGTCATCAATAGGGATGCACAAAAAAGGCCAAAAGGCACGCTGGGGAGGCTGCTGGGCTATTTTTCTGCACGATAACTTGGTGAAGATGCACAAAACCTCTGGGCAAAGCCTACTTGTTGGCTTTCACCCCTCACTCCTTTAACTGGAAGTGTTTTTCCTCTGAATGTGCTGCTTCACATAGGGAAGTGGTAGAGCAGCCCCCAAAGCCCTGCTGCTAAATGGAACCCAGCAGTTCCCTTGCTCCACACGCTGCCCTGTCCCGAGAGCACGCAGGGTCTGGCCTAAAACCGATGTCCCCAAAACACCTGCTGCTCTTGGAGATGATGTTAGAGATGAGGGTCTTCAGAATTGCCCTAAAAATGTGGTGGTGGGGGAAATCCCACCTGTGAAGAGCTTGGCTGGTTACTTCAAGTTTTTGCAGTTGTGGCAGATGAGATGGGCAACTGAAATATGTAAATTAAAAAAAAAAAGTGGGACACTAAATGTGTTGCTCCAGGCAATCAGACCCAATCTTTCCAGTTTAATCAGCGATCCTTTAAAAGCTATTGTGGAATTTCCTACATACTGTCCATGCGACCTCTCCTGTATACAAGAAGAAGAAATACGTTTGTACTAGACTGTGATAAAGCTTGAAATTTTATATGCTGCCAGCTCACCGAAGCCCCAAAATTGGAAGAAATTAATTTTTTTTCTTACTTAGCAAGATTCTGATGTCCACCCCTGGGTTTGTTTTCTCTTTGTTTCTTTAGATCCTGGAAAAAAAAACAAACACAGCCCACGTTTGATAAGCTGAAAAGCAAAAATTTGTTGGTTTCCAAGCCTCATCATGGGAAACAGAAGATGTTCCTTTGCAGGGAAGTCTTCAAGAGCAGTTAAAGATCCAAAGAGTTGCATAGGCCCTGAGACCCAGTTAAAGGGTTGAAGTCTGGCTATATTTTCTTGGCAGACATATGAAGGGAATTTTTGATATATCCTGCCACTTCTTTTTTCTTGCTGTTTTATTATTTTAAAAGAGTGTTTTGTTATAATTGGTTGCAGACCGGAATGTTCTTGTGGATTCACTTTTGTCAAAACAATGACAACAAAGTTGATCAGAAAAGAAACCCAAAACCAAAACATAAAGGAAAAAGCGAGCTGCAACCTGAATATGCTTTTGGGGGGGAAATAGGTAAACTTCCATGATGCTATCCTGTCTGCTGCGTTAAATCAGTAAAAAAGCTGGTCCAACTGGACAAGAATATCAGATCACAAAAGTTATGGTGCTTTTGTCTTCTTGAGATTGAGTTTAAAACAGTTTTAAAAGGAGTGGGGGTGTGGGGAAGCCTTATTAAGGGATTATGTTAATGTTTGATAAAATGGAGGCAAGATTTTGGATGAGAGGCTTTAGCCTTGTGTATCAGCAAAAGATGCTAGATCAGAACGGGAAGCCCTGTTTCTATTCTTTTTAATTTTATTTTCTTTATCAACACTGACATTTTTCTCCAATGTCATGCTGACAGCTGAAGCGTCAGCTCCCTGTAGCACAGCTTGTGCACTCATACAGAGTTTCGGCAGTATTTTTTGTTGTTGTTTTTAAGAAATTCATCTTAGAAAAAGAAATAGGTCTAAGAAAAAAAGTCCACAGACTTTTTCAAAGTCCTTCTTGGTTTCTTTTGATTGCTTCTTCTATCTCCTTATAATGATTTTGTCCAAATGGCTTGTTCTCATCCTTGGTAAGTTTTCAATTATTTCCTCTCTGTTTTCTTGTTTTACAGACGGTTTAGAAGAATGTGCTGGGAAGAGTTGAGGAAAAAGAAACCCCTTTATTATTTGAAAAGAGGTAGTTATCTGCTCATCTTCTGATCTAGCAAAGTGGAACATGAGTTTTTGATCTTTTTACATATTTTGAACTTCTGAGCCTTCAAAGGTCTTACATGCTGCAGCTTTTGGGGCATTATCGTACTTTTTCATGATCGTTCCTATATTCTTTTCCATTGTAATTAACATTTGACATGAGCCTTTCTTCAAACAATGTGTTCGAGGAGAGGGAGCCTTCTACTTAATGATACCTCCTTGTTTAGGTCAGGAGTTCTTTGTGGGACTCTGCCTTTTGTCACCATCCTTGCCCAACAGTGCGTTTTCTTCACATTAACTCGTTTTACTGTTGCCTTGGGACAGGGGTTGCCTCTGTGGTGATCTGTTTTTCTCTTTCCTTAAGATATGGATTGGGGATCATGGATTAAAACCAGGTTTTAGTTGCGTTCTGCAAAAATCAATGTTCTTGCTTTTTGCTATGGTGAATTACATCAGAAATCAGAATCTCAAAAATGAGGGGCAGGGGGGAGGCTATTGTTATTATTGTGTGTCCTGTGTTTTCAGGACTTCTGCATCACGGTTGTCTTTTACTCCCAAACGTGGGTAGCTGGGAGATCCATGGGTTGGAAATGACTCCTTTTCATAGTGCAAATGAGCATACTAATAATGAGAGCTTCAAGAATTGTTCTATGGAAACTGAAACCATCTGCATATCAAATCACCTGTTGTTCCCGTTGAGTTCAACAGGAGCCAAGCCTGAAAGAACAAGCCATGGCATATTTCCATCCGTAACAGTCTCTAATTCTCATCATTTTAGTAGCTGAGCAACAGGGGAGGAGTGCTGGACAATGTAGGAGCAATACAGCCCTCTGAAAGGTTAACATAAGACTGTGTGAGCAATTAGATACATATCTCAGTTTGTCCTGTATTCAAATCTGTCCAATTTTGAGCTTAGTGCAGTGCAGATAAAAGAAATAGCCGGTTCTGGGAGGCGAGCACTTCCAGGAGGTATGGCAGACGCCCTCTGTGCTCCGACACGAAAAAGGTTGCTCAACAGCGTGTGAAATCAGACTCTTGGACAAGCTTCCAATCTGCCCGAGCGTATTGATTCTGGCACCTGCTTTCCTAAGCAGGTGCTCAGGTTTATGTGTCCAGATGAAGTTACCTCTTAACATCTTAATTATATGCCAGGCTTTGGCTTTATCTGTTGTGCGAGTAGCACTGGGTGCTGTTAGGAAAAGAAATGGAGAATGGAAGTATGCCAAAAAATAGCAAGAAAATAAAATTAAAAAAAAAAACCCAACCAAACAAAACCCAAGCGCTTGTTCTAAAACCACATATATCACGATTTTCTTAATCTGTGGTAACAATAACATTTGCATAGCATTATCTACTGAGTGGAACCAGAATTGCTCAAATGTGGCGAGCCCACCAGCAAATGAGAGCATCCTTCAGCACATCTCACCTCATATGCAAGAGATTCTCCTGCAGTGGTGGAGCGAGGTTTTAGCGTAGCACTGAGAAATGCTGTGGGCTTCCCAGTCTTAACTGGGACCCTGTTAGGGTATATTTGCAACACGTATTTCATTCTGTGTGAATTAAATCGAGGGTGGTATTTCAAAGTTGTACTGAGTAGTCTGGCCTTTAAATTCGGGATGAGATTTTATGGGGCAAGTTTTGGCTGTTTTCTTGAGACCCATCTGGCATCCTGCACATTGCAGGACAAAAGGCATGTAATGATTTTCACTGTACCATTTTGAAGGCTGTTGTAGTCCCTTTCCAGCAAGAACTTGACAAGGCCGGTAAATGAGACTGCCTTGATCGTATTCTGGAAAATCAGTGAGAAAAGGACTTTCTTGGGTTGAGTGATTTATTACCCAGGTAGGAGGGGTTGGGCTGTGGTTAGTGAGGCTGCACAGAGCTCTCTGCTGGAAATGTCATGGTCAGTATCTCTCTCCTTGGAGATACGCTGAACTTAAAATAACTAATTTGTTTTGTGAGCCTGTGATCTGTCTGCACTTTGGCCAATATTCACTGTTCAGGTGGAAACTTTTCTTCTGGTGGTAGGTGCCCATTCAAGAAAGTAGTGGTGGCAAGAGGATAGAGGCAGAAGGGGACCAAGAAAGATGTTGGTGCCACTTGGGCACCTCGAGAGCCAAGTCTAACACCCCTTCCCCAGGTTAACCCACCTGGCAAAGCTCAGGACTCCCTGATTACTTCCTACGACTTCCCACAGGTTGTGGCAAAGGAGCTGCTCTGTGGTTTCTCTGTGGGTTCCCAGTGACATTCAGTTCCTCTGGTTCCTTTGTCCAAGCCATTTTTAAAGTAAATCACGTTTCAGTTGCAGTTGATTTGGAGATTAATGCACATGTTGTGTTGATCCTTTTTCACTCCCTTGGTGTAATTTGTTTACTGTCCTGTTAGATATTGCCAGGGATGTGGAAGAAAAAAAAAAGCAAGCTGAAGTACCCATTTGTTTTTGTATTTCCTCTCTGTTCCTCCAGCTTTATGACGTCCAAACCCCCCTGTTCTCACCTTCACATAGAAATGCACCTTCAAGGACAATTTTACACTCTGGTTGGTCTCCAGGTAACCTAAATTTTTCATTCCCTTATTATTAAACCTAAGCTTGTAACCGAAACTGAACTCTCATCCCTTTTCAAATTAACCCCTTGGTGCAAAATGTCAAGGATTTTCCAACTCTATCAAATGGAAGTCACTGAAGCTGGGAACCTATTGACACCAAGGGGTTAACCCATTAACCACTATTTAATGTCCTCAGCTTTAATCTACAGAATCACAGCCAGTGCTGTGACTTACTAACCCCGCCACAAAAAATGTCCAAGAACTGGTGTTATTAGGCCTTTTATTCAGGGATAGACTTGGGAGAAAACCAAACAACTTCACAGCTGTAAAGAAAAACGAATAAAGGGCCCGGGAGTGGAAACCAGCAGTAATTAGAGAGAGATGCATCCCATGTTAACCAGCCTTGGGGCAAAACCAACTGTTAATTGTAAAAAATTCCTCCGGGTTTCTAATCTCAGTGCAGCTGTGCTGGCATGGTGCCTGCGGTACCCGTGCACCGCAGGGGCTGGAGCGCACTGGGCAGACTGGTCTGGAGTGGCTGCCTGCGGGAGGGCTGTTGGGTTTGGCCAAGCTGTCCTGCAAATCTCCCAGCTCTGGGCACGTTTCCCCCTTGAGAGCCAGTCCAGCTGTGTGACCATGTGTACGTGGGGCTGCCAGGGACGAGCGTGGGCGCTGCTTTCGGTAAGGACACGTGGATGCTCCGGAGGGCCATGCCAGGACGTGAGAGCGGAGGAGGGGCTCTGAGGCATCCCGCCACCCCTGCTCCCAGCGCCGGAGCTGTTGACAGATGGTCCGTGTGTTTGAGAAATCAAAGCCAGGATTCCTGCAGATGCACGGGGTACCCCGGAGAGCCCCTCCTCGCCAGCTATTAGCTCAGGTAACGCAAATAGACCAGGGAGAAAAAAAAAAAAAAAAACCCCAAGCTTTTCCATCTGACTCCATCACCAAATGCTCCTTCCCTGTGGGGTGCGGGGTGGGAGCGAGAGCCGTGGCCAGCTCCCAGCTTCCCACAGAGATTCAGCTCGTTCCCCACACCGCTCGGGTATAGACTGGGAACACAGCATCGCCGCACAAACCAGGAGTTTAAAAAGCTAAACATCAATGTGACATAGCAGGGAGATGGGCAGGGAATGGGGCGGTGAATTTGGATTGGCAGAGGATGGTAAATCTTCAGGCATTCAGGTTTTTGGAGGAGCGGGCTCAAAAAAGATTCACGTGTATTATTTCTTCCTTGGTGAAATGTCGATTACAAGTAATTCTAAGGTCCGTAAGGCCGGAGACGCGCAGTCTCGCCTTATGTTATTCAAAATGCACTGTTTTCTTCTTGCCATCGCCTGGTTGTTCTTCTACAGAAATGCCTTGACAGGATATTGCAGCAATTTTCCCGACAGACCTGATAGTCCATCTCTGCCGCGGAGGCTTTAGAAGTTATTTGTTCAAGGAGAGTGCTTTCCCAGTACCACTAATTCTGTGAAAGTACTAAATTAGGATATTAGTTATTAAATTCAACTACACAAATTATCATTTATATCATTATAAATCTGTCTGTACTGAGCGACCATTTTTATGGTGATGATCCCAGTATTTACATAAAAATTGCAGTACACAAGGTAAATTATGTATTCCAACCTGCAATTTTTGCCGAGGATTTACACATGCAGAATAAATTATTTTCTCCTTCTTAAGCAACAGTAATCATAAGTAATGTGCAGAAACATTCATAACTGTGGTCTCACATGAAAGCTACATTTTTTTCCCTCCGTAACCTGCTGTAATTACAGGGTACGTCAATTCCACCATAGGTAGATACACCAGGGTCCCCCCCCCTCCTTTTCCTCATACAATTTTAATGACTATCCCTGCTTAGAATACAACATTTTAAATTAAAAAATTAAAAATTTAGAAGTAGATTGTTTCCCTGACAGAAGCGACGGCAACATTTAATTCCCCCCTGTGTCATTTGTAAATAAATACATACAGTTGCTGATACTGGTGAGATAATGTGCCTGAGGCTAATTGTGCCGTTACAAATATTTTGAGCGTGAGCTTGATAATGCAGGTCGTGGTACTTAAATATGTATGAACTGAACTAATTTAACCTTCTTGCCGCTTACCAGCGTATTGACAAAACCCTTTGTAACGAGGCTACATGGCCATCACGAAGCGGCTGAGCGATGCTGGGTTGGGTTTTGGGTGTTTTGGGGCTCCTGGTGGCAGCCCAAGGGAAGAGGCTCATGTGGGATCACAGAGGGTGTGGAGCAGATCCTGCCGGCTTCCTTCAGCCCCACAGATGTCTTCTCCTGGGGGCTTGGGGTGGGTTGTACTTGTGAGATGCCCCAGAACTTTCAACACATACAGTATGTTTGGAGGAGCGCCTGTAGGAGAGCTTTGTCTTCATGAGCCCTGCCTAAAGACAGAATCACAAAATAGTCAGGGTTGGAATCACCTCGTCCAACCACCCCGCCAGAGTAGGGTCACCTACAGCAGGTTGCACAGGACAGCATCCAGACGGGTTTGGAATGTGTCCAGTGTGGGAGACTCCACAACCTCTCTGGGCAGCCTGTGCCAGTGCTCTGGAAGACAGCAGGCTTGGCTCTTTGATTTATTAACTAGCTTCCAGGACCGGTCCCAGGAGAGGAGGAGCCGTGTGTCTGAATGGGTTTTGCTCAGAACCATGGGTGTGAGCACCCCGTGGTTGTGTTTGGAGTCTGTGGCTCTGCAGAGCAGCCACGTCGTGCTCAGCTCCCGACGGTGAGGCTGGCCGGGACGCGGCCAGAGGCAGGGTCCCCGCAGGGTGTCTGACAAAGGCTGGCCTTGCTTTTGGCGCTGCAAGTTAATGAGTCATTACAGTAGAAAAAGATGAGGAGAGAAAATGCCAAGTTGTTTGGTCTAATCCATGTGTTGCCCTGTGGCTATATGAGAAATCATTTAAGTTTACAAGCTCCCTCTTTGTGAGATATTCCGCCTGCTGTGAACACGGCTCTCGGCTTTATCCTACCAAGCATCAAGATCAGCTTTAGTGGAAAAAGTCCTTTTAAAGCCCTCCGTGAGCATTGCTTTTGGGCTCAGGACTTGCTGATGTAGCCTGTGAAGAGCTTTGGCTGGGCTTGGTGGTGCTGTGCCTCTCTGCAGAGCACAGCCGGAGGCGAGGACAGCAGATTCCTCCGCTCTGCTCCTCTGATCTCCGGGCTGAGCTGTGCTGGGAAGGGGAGAATCTCCTGCTGGGCTTTGGCTCGGGCTGGTGGCAAATGAACTCTTGCAACGTCGCTGCAGTGTCGAGTTTGGCTACGGATAGAGGGAAATGTTTGAGGTACAGGTTCTCTTAGATTTCTTGTCTCCACTCACCATGTTCTTTCATAGCTAATTAAGCAGGTGCTGAACCAAGTAAAAATTTACCGATGGGACAGTTAGTGCTAACCCCAACTCCAGCGTTAGGAAGCCCCCAAGACCAAATTGTGGTCGCCGACCTCTTGGTATGGCGCTGGCTCATCCTCCCTCAGGCTGCTGAAGGCAGCTGGTGTCAGCTGAAGGCTGCAAGCCAGCACAGCACATGGGGATTTGCTTGGACGCTTCGGTAGCTGGACAGGTTCGTTGTCCTCCTCACATCGGCAAAATCTTCAGGATGGTTGAGGCTGGCTCAGATCCTCAACCCGTGCCTGCTGCCGGGGCTCAGCTGAAGTCAGCGGCGCTCGGATGTTTTATGGATTCTGAGGCACTCGCTGTGTGCTGTGGGGAAATATAATCCTGAAAGTGGCTTATTTTAGGGGATGCAATTTCGGTGGAGCAGAGTGTTGCTCCTGCAGGGCTCTTAGCTGGGAAATGGGCTGCCACAAGTCACCTAATAAAGCTCGGGGCAATGTGCCACAATGTGCCATGATGAAGGGGAGGAAAAGCAGACATAAAGGGAGAAGAAGTAATGAGGAAGAAAAGGCTTGAAAACCAGACCATCGTGGTTCGAGCCACACTAAAAGGATTATTTGGTTGCGGATAACGGGGTCAGCAATTCCACATCTAACTGGAAGAACCATGTGCTGTCCCATTACAGCAAGCTCTACTTAAAGCTTGTTAGGTTTAATGTGTTGAAATAATGTTACGCATAGTCAGCCTTGGTCCATGCCGGTAATTAATGTGAGTGCAATTAATCTGAGTGGAGATGACACCTTTTGTCAGCAACAGGTAATCCTTTCTAGCGAAGGTAAAGCTGAACAAGCGGTTGAAAGGGAAATCATTAGCAACGTTCCTCCGCGATCGCAAAGTTTATCTTCACACCTTGTTACTTCCCTAGATGGATGAGCTAACAAAACAAGAAAAAGCCCTTCATGAGCTTCTGAAGCCATTCTTGCCGGTTGAAAGGGAAGCTTTCCTTTGTATACGTTGATATTTCTTAAATGAGATGCTTTGATGGTCCCTGAGGGATTTAGCTCATCTCACAACAAATGTGGAAATTATGGGAGGTACGCAATTTGGGAGACAATCCTATTGTTTGAACAAAGATTGGCTGCAAGTGCTTTTGCTCAGATTCAGCACATCTTGGCACGTTTATACCCGTTACTTGTTTGCTGGAGTCTCTGTCAGAAATACAGCCCCCGTTTGGGTACCGCGCAGGACGTGGTGTTAGACTGCTTCCCATGGCCTGGCCAACCAGCGCTGCCTGTGACTGCCTGGGGACCTCTGCAGAAATGTCAATTAGCAATAAAAGTTCTGCAAACAGGCAATATGCCGTCTCCTTATACCTCCCCTGCTGCTGCTCACAGTCACACGGTAATGTCCAGAGCTAAAAAGGGGCTGTCGTGGGCTTCTGCGGCTCCTGCCTTACTCTGAGTTCAGTGGGGTGTTTTTCTGGACATGCTCTCGCGTGGAAGTTGGGATGTCAAATTTGAAAATAGAGCCTGTATCAGGAATAGTGTGGCCAGCAGGACTAGGGAAGTGATCATCCCCCTGTACTCGGCACTGGTGAGACCCCACCTCGAGTACTGTGTTCAGTTTTGGGCCCCTCACTACAAGAAGGACATTGAGGTGTTGGAGCGTGTCCAGAGAAGGGCTACAAAGCTGGTGAGGGGTCTGGAGGACAAGTCTGATGAGGAACGACTAAGGGATCTGGGGTTGTTTAGCCTGTAGAAGAGGAGGCTGAGGGGAGACCTTATCACTCTCTACAACTACCTGACCTCTTCTCCCTGGTGACAAGTGATAGGATGAGAGGAAATGGGTTCAAGTTATGCCAGGGGAGGTTTAGATTGGGTATTAGGAGAAATTTTTTCACTGAAAGGGTTATTAAACATTGGAACAGGCTGCCCAGGGAGGTGGTGGATTCACCATCCCTGAGGTGTTTAAAAAACGGGTAGATGTGGTGCTTAGGGACGTGGTTTAGAAGTGGTTTTGTCAGGGTAGGTTAGTGGTTGGACTTGATGATCTTAAAGGTCCCTTCCAACCTCAGCAATTCTATGATTCTACAATTTAGCTATTGGTATCCTTTCTTGAGGGAAGCCTGTAGCTTGCATCTAATTCCTCTTGGGCCAAGCATCTTTGCTTTTGGTCCCTGTCTGCGCTTTTTGCTCAGGTGGCATTTTTGCAGATGACTCAGGAATCTCTTAGCTCCTGGGTGTCATCCGCACAGCTCAGAGGGGCTCAGCAGGCATTATTTACCATTGCTGTCCTCAGGGTTTTTTTTGGTTTGTTTTGGTTTTTTGTTTTAGTACTGGAATCCGCCTTGATTTTGAAAAAGAAAAGCCTATATGCCTGAGCAGCGTCTCTCTTTTCTCCAGTGTAATTTATTATCTATTCAGGGTGCCGCACAGATTGCCCCATAAGGGGCTGTGTAATTCAGGGAGGTTTTCCCAGGTGGAAATCCCTTCCCCTGCTTGCCCTGGAGGGAATTGAGCTATGGATTTGCTCTACCTGTGTGGGGTGGAAGGAGAAGCCCAGAAGCCTTCCCAGCACTGCCCTCATGTAGGCACAGAGCTGGGTGTGCGATGCACTGCCTGGAAAAAGGACCCGACAGCAATTACCACATTGGTGACAGCCTTGATGAGATGAGAATTAACTGAGCAGTTAAATCAGGGACTGGAGAGCTTGCCTCTGTGCTGCACTGCAGCACCACCTGGAAAAGCATGTCTTCGTGTTGAGGGACAGGAGAAGGGCTTGGGCTAAACCTTCCTTCTGTTAGGCAAGTGCTTAGGTGCCAGATGTCATGATACTTCCCATGAGGCTGAGATGAGTCTTTAGGTGCCTTTTTCCGACCAGAACACGATGCATCTTCTAACCTGGGGCTACATGTCTGGTGCATGTCATCCATCTGGCACTGAGTTTGTGAGGCAGAGGCAGCTTTTTGGCCGCAAGCTGACATGGGCTTTTTCTGAGCACTGTCAGCAGTCCGGCGCTGTGCGGATCTGGTATATAGCGCTCCTTTGCGTGGAGATGCTTCCTCCTGTTTGAAATAGTCTCGCGAAGCCATTGTGCTCCAGAGACGAAGGGTGCGGTGGGCAGACCCATGCCTTTTACTTACCGTAACTCATTTGTTCTTTTAATTGTTCATTATCCAGTTGGGAGCAACTTCAAAGTGCTGTTTCTCAGCAAGACATGTTCACCCCTATCACTCAAATATGCCCGAAGCCAGTTCCTGTAGGACTTAACTGGTTGGTTTTTTTTAAATGTATAGTATTTCAGAGTTGCTTTACGATTAGACCCGGATCACTAGCAGTCGAATCTGTCACCATCANGGAGGTTGTGGAGTCCCCTTCTCTGGAGATTTTCAAGACCCGCCTGGATGCAGTCCTGAGTAATGTGCTCTAGGCAATCCTGCTTTAGCAGGGGAGTTGGACTAGATGATCTCTAGAGGTCCCTTCCAACTCTGAAAATTCTGTGATTCTGTGATTCTGTGATTAGACCCGGATCACTAGCAGTCGAATCTGTCACCATCAAAAGGTGTTTGAGGACATGTTTTTCCTAAGTCTGGGTGCAGGCATAAAGGGCTCAGCTGCAGAAGGCCTCCAGGTGCTCCGCTGCTCCACATAAAAGAATAATAGTGGATGTTTTCATTAATAAAAGTGCAGACCATCACTTATGGCTTCCTAATCCTGAAGTAATTAAATGGCTGGAGAGAAGGATGATTCATACCAACACTGGCTATGCTCAAAGAGTTCCTCTTCTGTATGTTTGGGTATGTCTCTAAGGAGGAATTTGCTTTGTTATATTTTGTAAAAAAATTATTATGCTCTTGTTAAAAAGCTGCTTTCCGGGGAGAAAAAAAAAAAAAAAAGACTGTATTTGGTTATCATGGTATACCACACAAACCTAAGGCTGACCAGTGAGCATCCAAAGGGAGTGGTGTGAGATGTCGCAGAAGAGCATTTCTGGAAGAAGTGGTCCAAGGCTTTGCCCGCACCAGCGGAGACATGACTTTGTAGCAGTTTTGGTGTTGTGAGCTGCTGCTGTGTGTCTCATGGTGTTGGGGGGTTACACAACACCCAGCATTGGGAATTCTTCAGTTCTCTGCAAATATAAGCTTTCATCAAAAAAGCATTTCATTTTTTTTTCTTTAGTCCTCCTGACTTAGGAAAAATGTTCACAAATGCGACCCTGCAGGCTCAGAAGCCCAACAAAAAGAACTCGGGTTGACTTAACATTTATCTCATGATTAATATTTAGGGCTGACTCGCCAATTTATACTACTTGAAAGGCCAACTTAAATAACCTGTAGCATTTATATACTACCCTTCAGCTGTGGATTGAAAAGCCCTTTCAGATGTGAAACTCTGTCCCTTGTGATACACTTGTGATAGATTGTTACCGTGTGAATTTTGGCTAATTCGGTCTCATTTTTCTATAGTGATTTTTCTTAATTCTGTCTGGCTTTTCTCCGTGAGTGATGGGTTGTACATATGCGTTGCTCTCGCCGGGATCTATAGAAGCCTGCAACATCCAGTGATTTCACCACAAAATTATCTGGCTGGGGACTTCACCTGCCCGAAAGTTAATCTGGAGAAGGGCATGCGTACAGAAAAGAACTGACAACTGAGAGGTGATATTAAGAAAACGTAGCAAGGAAATCCCCCAGGAAGCGGAGCAGCTCCACGTATTCTCCCACCGAATTAGCTCACAGGTCTTTGAGAACATTCCCAGCCTGGGAGAGAAACAGAGTGCCTTTCTCCTGCTAACTTTTAAAAATGATCTTTGCTTGAGTAACGCCAAGCTGCTTCAAGGTTAATGTATATAGGAATAAAATGTTATTTGCAACAGAAATTGGAGGAAATACTGGCAGTAGATGGCGGATGCGGGATTGTCCTCGTCTTTGCCGTGAGCTTTCTCTGTGTGCCAAGGGAAGGAGCGGGCTCTGCGGCCAAAGGGCACTCGAAGGACCAGTGACTGCACAACCGGTTGGTGCCAGTGAAAGCCTCTGTGTTCCTTCAGCTGATGGGTTAGTGTGGATTGGCAGAGCCTTCCCTGTACCTCCCAGCAGTTCATCTGGAAGCACCCAGAATTCGCCTCTTATCTTGATTGGGCTGGACAAAATCAAACAGCACAACCCACCACCCACCCCCTTTTTTTTCTTCTGTCTTAGGTGTAGGCAGAGCATCCATGTGTACATCTTCGTATTAATAAACATCTATTAGGGAGGCTGGGGTGGTAGCTGTGAGTTAGCTGGCCCAGGAAGGCTTGGAAGTAAGCAAACCCAACCTTCCAGCTAATCCCCTGGCCAGACTCTCTCGGTGTCTCATCACAGAGCTTTCCTTTCCCCACTTGCTCAGAAATAACAGGCATAATTTTCCACTGAGAGATAATTTACAGGGCAGACATGCTCACAGCAGCAGTAAGAGCTAAGCAATACCCCCCAGAAATCTCACTGCTGTATGGTAAATGTGGCACCAATTGCTCGTACGCTGATATTGGCATCTCTGGCTCCACTGTAAATATTTTTTCCTACTCCCATTTAGGAGGAAGTTTCCCTCCTGCATAGCTGTGAGCTATGGAGGTTCAGCAGAGCTCCCTTGTCGAAATCTTGTCATCTTTTGCTTTGCTTTACTAACCCCCAACACACGCTCGCCTCGTGCACCCCCAACAGAGTCGATGTTCCGGTAATCCCCAAACGCGTGACCCTCTCTCTGCAATATTGAGCTTCGTTCCACTTCCATTTTTCCCAGCTCCTCAGGGGTTTCTCGTTCTTCCTGTTAAATGCCATGATCCACCTCCAGGTTGATAAAGGCTCTTATTTGCCGTTTGTATCTTACTTCCCTGTGGATATTATGTCTGTCAAGCAAACCCTGTTGCCTTCACCTGTCCCTCAAGTGTCCCCGATAAAGGCACTGGGGAGGGGATAAGGGAAATACGTGCTGGGAAGCTGCGGGGGGATTTGTGCAGCGATGCCCTGAGCGCATGTTTGAGAAGTATGAAGGATGCGTGTCAGGTTTGAGGATTATGCTGAGTCTCCACCCACCTCAGCGCATGTGAAGACCACCCACCCTGGTTCATGAGAACACACGTTTCACAAACAAAGCACAACATGTGTGTGTGTTTGAACGTGTTATGTACGCTCGCTTCACGCGTGTGCCTGTACACGCGCTCCGCCGTGTAAGTGTGAGCCCATTAATAGCTCTGCATGGGACAAGGAGATGTGTGCAGAGGTTCCCTTTGCAACCGAGTGTGAGTCACGGCCGCCGTGGGCTGCGCTCCCTCCCCGCAGCCGCCTGGCAAACAGAGCCCAGGGTGTGCTTAGGGGAAGGGGTGATATTTAATTCATGGGCGAGCATAATTAAAGCGGGTTCAGCCTGCAAAAATCAACTGGGGAGAGCGCTCTGATTACCGCCTCTCAGCTCCTCTCTGAACCTCCTCCTGCATAAAAGCGTGAGGCAGAGATGGCGGGAGCTGGGTGGACCTCCTGTTATCTGCTGAGATTGAGCTGTGATTTGCCCACACATCAGAGGTGAACAATATCACTAACCAAATCAGATGAGAGAAAACAGCAGAGTGAGCCGCATGGCTGTGGGAAAGGTGGGAGCGGGAGAGTTTTGAAGGCTGGAGTTCTCCTCCCAGCGAATGAATGAGACAAGATGAAAGGATGAGATCAGTCAGCAGATGAAGTGCAGAATTTGATAAAATCCTCAGACTTCGGAAGATTTACCTGAACCTATTAAAATGCAGCACGTTTTCCTCACCAGGACCACAGGAATGAAAGCGCAGCCAAGCCTTTCACCTGAAAGCAAAATTAGGAGGGCATGAAAAATAAGCGGTGCTGGTGCTTGAAAAGCCCATGCAAATGACTGTAAGGCAAGAATAGGGGAAGGGATCTGTCTGTGCAGGCAGTGCGAATGCCAAATCAGTGCTATTAATGGCACGGGTGGTAAAAGGCTTCGCTGTCCTGCTAGAAGCAAAGCGTGGCGGTCGGTGTCCACCCTGTCATGCCAGCCTTGGCACTGGGAGGCGTGTGGGGAACGGCAACTGCGTTCCGCTTGGTATTTCCTAATGATTTGGTCGGAAACCTGACAGGTTTGTTGAGACGCTGTGAATTCCTCCTTCACCCTGCGAACAGGAGCCAAGGTTGTTCCCGGCTGCGCTGTTGGCGTTGCTCACCTCCGGGGATATAGCCGTGTCCTCTCTCCGTACAGCAGGACTGTAAATCACTACGGCGGCATTCACGCTGCCGGGGTTGGAAACCATTACGGACCTTTATGTCTTCTCCTGTCCTGTAGTATCAGCTAGGCTTTCCTTTAGATTGTTTTTTTTAAATTTGTTAGATCATCTCATTGTTGCAGTACGTATGTTTAACTCAAAAATAATGCCTTGGAATTAGTGTCAAGAGAATTAACCAGACTTTCGCGAAAAGACCATTAACATGCACAGCAAGGAATCCAGCGTGGGGACTGATAAAAATCAGAAGTCAGAGTGCTCAGGAGGGGAGGCTTAATTAGCCCGTGAGGTTTTTCTTTAAATTTTTTTTAAAATTAGATATCTTCTCCAGGAGTTTATTAGGGGCTCCTGAATGACTTTCTGTTAGGAGTTTAAGGGTTTGACCCAAATCTTGTCCTTGTTACACCTTAGAGGGATCGCAGAGTTAAGTGCAGGTAAGCCTGGAAGCTGAAGACAAATGTTCCAAGAAGTTGACCCAACTCCAAAGCCAACATGGTCAAAATCTCCTCCCTTGCAGAAATACGGAGGCTTTGAAGCCAAGTCCTTGGTTTAGGAGAGGTGCTTCTGAAAGAGGGCTTTGCTCTGCTGCGTGGCTGAGCCGGCTGTGGAAAAACAAGGAAGATAAGACTACAGGCTGTGTTCCCAAGTTTACGCATCGAATGCAATTTAACTGGAGGCTGCAGATGAAAGGCTGAATTTGTTTAGTCACTGTCTCCTGGGAAATTACCAGAGTCTTTGAGGAATGCCGCAAACCTCTAGGCAGGCGCTTGCCATCCCTCTGGACACTTGGCAAATCGGCTTTTTAGAATTTTAGGTTGTTCCTAAGAATATAAGTAGAAGGAAATCATTTATGTGAGAATGTAACTCTTCCCTCAGACTGTAGGGGTGGCCGAGCTCATGGCTGAAGCCCTGAACACCAACCAGTGGGGTGGAGAACAGGTAAATACTTTGAGCCTTCTGAAACCCAGGGTATCGGTAGCATTTCCTTTCTTATTTTGTGTGCATGTGAAGAAATTAATTATTCAACCAAACCGTGCTGCAATTTGATTCAGTCAGGTAATGACCCTGAAATTCAACCAGGGGATGTGAGTTTTTGCTTGCTATGAGTCTTCAAGTCCTATTGCTTTACTACATTTGGGTTTCCCAGGGTGGCACGGGCCAGCCAGAGGAACTGCTCCACCTTCGGCCCTTGCCAGGGGCTGACAGAGCAAAGGCTGTCTTAAATATACAACTGGAAGTTGCTGGAGGCCAAGGGACATGAGGAGAAAAGCCCACTTGTGCCGGTAGAGGTGTGGGATGGTGCTTTCAGACCTTTGCCCGTTGACCCGTCTCATCCTGAAGCGATGTTGGCCTGCGGTGTCTAGACATACCTCCCTCTAGTTTGGGCTCTGATCACGCAGCGTGTTGGAACACCCTTTATCACTCGCTCGCTTTCCAAACCGGGTACAAGCTTTTCTGCTTCAAGGCTCTGGCAGTGCAGCATCCTGGGCAGGAGCCCCCCAGGCACCTTCTGCCCTTTCCACCTGCTGGTCCTGCTGCCTCCTGACCCATGGTGAAGAGCCTGCGGTGCCAGCCCGGCACGTGGCGTTGGGTGACCCCTCTCTCGTAGTGAGATGCTCCATCAGTTACCGCTGTGTTCAGGTGGCTCTGCTCTGCTTTCCACCCTACATGGCTTGTTCAGAGTTTGCTTAATTAAGCGTCTGGGCGCTGCGAGATCCTCAGTTAATTCGTTCCACACTGAGGGGTGTTTATCGCTGGGTAGCATATGCTCCAATTTCCCAATATTCGTCTGCAGCAGAGACTTTACGTATCCTTCCCGGTTTTCTGATTCTCCGAGCGTCTCTCTCAACATGGCATTTTTAACCGAGGGAGGCTGCTTCCCTAAGCACTCCTGGCACCACAGTGATGTTACCATTTTTCCCCACTTTCACATGTGCTTTCTCATTTTGTTCGCTCCTCCTGTTTCTCTCCTTTTCCTGAATCTCTTTGCATTTTTTGTGGGAGGAAAATCCTCCATTCCCCCTCCCCCCCAGGACTTTCTCGTTTCTCTCCTTCATGCATAAGCTGCCAGTAGCTAACCTTGCCACCTCCTTGTCTCTTCTTAACTTCATCCGCACTGAGCAGGTTGGGTTTCTTTTAGATTCCGGTCGTGAAAACACAGCAAGCAGGGACCAGAGTGACGTCGGCCTTGTGTTCATACAAAGAGGGGAAAACCCTGGCCAATGTGGCAATTAGAGATCAGGGAGCTGATTGATTAACGCCCAATGTGGGGGCATGTTTGCTCTAAGCGCTCACCGTTAATTACTCATCCTGCCCAGGCAGACCTGACCTTCAGCTCCATATCCGGGGAAGCTGCGGAGTCCCCTGTGGGCGGAGGAGACGGGGAGAGGTGAAGAACGAGGTAGCACCTCATGTTTTACCGTCTCCTACTGCCGCGGAGGATCTTGACAGGGTCAAATTGCTGTTTTGCTTCTGTGCTCTCGAGGCATTTTGTTGCAGGGGAAGAGTTATTAGCTGGGCAAACACTTTACATGGGCCTCCTCTGGCAGCAGTGATCACAAGTGGGCTTTGCTGGGGTGCCTTTTTTTCTCTCCCCCCCCCCCCTTAAGACGCTGGTCCCTGTAAGGATACAGCTATATACTGAACTTCACACTGAGGAAAGGCAGCGTTTGTGTTGGGGGGGGCCAGCAGGAGGAAGCAGGAATGGTGGATGGGCACCTAAATACACACAAAATAGGTTTTATTTGTATTCTACTGCTCCAACCCTGAAAAAGAAGGTGTTAATGGTGTCTGTTGTCGTTTTGCCCTATGCATTTTGTGTTCTTTCTCCCATGCACAGTTGGCCACTGTCCCCGTGCTGACCAGAAGTGCTTTAGTATATAAAAGCCTGCAGCTGGCAGCAGTATCTTTGCATCATATATAAATATGAGATAAATAGTTACTGCTTCACCTTGGCTTTAGGTACCTTCTTACACAAATCTGGCCTGTTCCCCACATGCCTGTTGCGCACGTTGTCTTCCAGAGCCCGCGGTTACGTGAAACGCTGCTGCACCAAGCTGATGAAGGCTCCGAAAGCACAAAGTGGCGTCCAGTCAAGAGTCAGCAAAAGGGGAGCAGATCCCGAGGGTGGTGAAGGAGCCACCTCCAGCTGCCTTGCATCAACGGCACCTCTCAGCTCCCTGGAAATCTCGGTTGGTCTATGGTACGGATTCCCTCTGGATCTGCCCCAGGCTGATGGTACCTTACAATTTTTTTTAGTTGTTGCCTTGTTTTAACCATCTTTATTAATATCTTTGATCTTATCTCCTGGCTTGCTCTGTAAGAGTTTTTTTAAAAAAGTTTAAAATAGTCTAACCCATCTAATGGATGAGATGGAAACTTCATTGACTGATTTACCCAGGAGAGATGTGTGAAGCTCATCACACCTAAATTAAATTTTATCTTGAGCACCTTTCCTTTGAGCGCTGTCATTTTCCTCCAAGAGGCTGTATAAATTGCTTTTTCATTTTATTTGATGTGGCAAAAAGCCAGGACTAGAATCTATCGTTCTCCAAATCCTGAACAGTGGTGATGGGTCAAAGCAATCTAACATGAAGGTTATTATCACCGAGCGTGTGGGTTAGCAGGGTTGAAGAAAATAATGTATTTGCCTGAATTAACACCTGAGTGCACCCTGACACAGAAACTCTGTTCTCTCAGGACTTTTTTTGATTCAGGAACTCCTGTGAACTTCATTGATTATCTCAGTCCTTGATTTCCCATGAGTGACAGAGAAGGCAAATTAAGTTTACGGCAGAAAGTCTTCTAAAGATTGTGTAAATCTTTATACTAATTCTGTTAATAAAATAGATGGGGTAAGCTGAAGTGGTGCGTACTGGGTGAAAGTGGACTGCATAGTCAGACCATCCAGGGGATGAATTCTGACTCACTTATGAAAAGATGAACACTAACATCAGAATTTGCTTTTTTTTTCCAGCTCAAGTATGTTGAAAAAAGATGCCGGTCCATCATTTCCGTGGCGACCGGAGCTCTTGCACCACAGACTGCAGGTGAAGCAAGTCAGTAGTGCCATGCTCCAGATCTGCTGCCCCATCAGCCGGGAGATCTCCCACTGCTGAAGGTTTGCAGGGCATCTCACTGAGGGCCACGGGCGCGTTAATGCTTACCTTCGAAACCCTTTAGTTTTACCTATCTGAGGTGTACATGAGCCAACGCGTACAGCGTATATCCCCCTTGCAGAGCCTCTTTTTGCGTGGCAACAGCTGCGTGAGCTGAAGTGACCCAGCAATGGGTGGTTACCCTTCTTGTGTTCCTGCTGCACCCCAAACTGCTCTTCTCCATCTTCCTGAGCACAGAGCTGTGAGGCCGTGTGGCAGTGCCAGCGCTGGGAAAGAGGAAAAAGAGGCTGGAGATGAAACCATTGTTTAGTTCTGCTCCCATCTGGATGCCTTCCAGATGCACACACGTGCACCTAAATTTGTGTGACGTGGGTGTCGCAGGACAGGCAATGAGATATGCTCAATACGCAATCAGGGCTCACTCAGTGAGAGGGTGATTAGTACCTACATTTGTACTAGTGCAAATTGAGGAGGAAATCAAGCCATTGTCTTTTAATACAAAAGAGGCTTGGCTAGTTGGCTAGGATTTTAGTTTCTTTTGTAATATGTATATTTTTATACATCTGTATTCTCATATATATGTCTGTGTGACTCCTGTATGAATCTGACATACTAAGGAGGTTGAGACTAACGTCTGAGCTGAAAGAGGTTAGAGTAATGCAAATGCAAATTATTTCTGATGTCTGGGTATTTTTACTAATAGTACTTTGTGTTTAAAACAGGGTTTACATCTTTTAATGGACTGAAAATGCTACTAGTCTCCACAACAGCTGTGAAGTCGGTAAGCGTTATCGCCCTGTTGTTGTCTAAAACTAATGGATTTCTCTTGGCTTTTTTATAGCTTTCTATGTTGGCAAGAAATGAACAAGATATGTTATACAGTGATCAGATCCAAAGGCCATTAGAAGTGGTGAAAAGATGACCACTGACTGCCGAGCCTTGGATCAAACCCAAATATTTTCTTGGAGACAATTTTTGTGGCAGTTCAATCCCATTGATGTTACGTTCCTTTCTGGTTTATGGTTCTTTTCGGGTTTGATTCAGTAAAGGACCAGAGTTGAGCTAAGGCTGCTCATCCCCAGCTCCCGGCCGAGGGTTTGCTTCTCGCAGGACGAGGGTTTTGCTGAAGCCGGGAAGCTACGCTGGCTGTGTGCCACTTCTCCCTAGTCTCGGCGCAGGTCCCGCCCTGCTCCAGCTCTTGGCTCATCAAAGGTATCATCTATCCTCACTGCTTTGCAACACCTTACGAGCATTAGCAGAGCATAAATCTATGCAAGTTGTCTCCTATGATGTTAACAACGCAGATGTGCTATTCATTTTCAGGCCATCCCTGGCCACCTGCCACTGGGTTTTATGATTTGCGCGAGGTTGATGGACAACCTGCAAGTTCTCCGGCCAGTTTTGAAGCGTCACTTTGAATTTTGGGGCTGGCTTGCTTTCATTTCAGATTTCTCCTGCCCCTCTCCTGGCAAGCTTTTCCGCGGCTGGCTGCAGAGTGGAAGGAGTGGGGAGAGATTTTCTTCTGGGTCTCTCGTAATTTTTAATTAATCAGGGAGGTTTCTTTCTGGCTTGGGTTCTTTCTAGCTTCAGTGCCGCTGTCTCATTAATTGCAGCCAGTTAGTACAGTGGAGACGCAGCCAAGTGTCAGCTGGTATGTGCTTTTTGTCTCTTTTGTTGGAATAATTAAAGAGTATTCACCGACTACCGTGTTGCTCAAACATACTCCTTTGTGCTGTTTCCTCTGTTGTGTAGCTGTATCTCATGGTTCTTTGGCTGAACTTTGGCTTCTGCGGTGGGGAAAGGTGGCTGGGAGGGGGGGGTTCGTTCTTGGTGCTAAATGAAAACATGGCTTGGGGATATAAAAATGTTGCTGGGAAGGATTTGCAGGCTGATGTCAGCGTATTTCCTTGGCAATCCAGGACCCCACGCACAGTGCTCAGCTTCGTGATGGCAAAGCCATCCCGTTGCCCTGATGCAGTGAGTGGGGATGGGGCATTTGAGGGATGTCGTTAGTGCCCAGGGTGGCCTTCTCTGGCCACTGCAAGGTTTGCGAAGGACCGCTTGAGGGGTAGGAGATGCAGAAAGAGCCTCCGTGGGGCTGAGCGCTTGCCTTGCCAGAGAAACCCCAAACCCTGGTGTTGTGCAGTGGTTTCTCCCTTCACCTTCGTTGAGTAATGGCCTGGGAATGGCCGGCCGGGAGGGATGGGACAGGAGCCTTCGCATGAAAGCATCAGGCTCCCGGTTCTGGTGAATATTTTTCATGACGTTTCTCAAAGTCTCAAAACCAAACGGCTTGTTTCTGGTCATATGAAACATCTCACTCATATCAATTATGCAGCAAGATTAAACGAGGGTGGGGTTTCTTAGGTAGCCTGCAACCTACAAAAACTCCAATACCTTACGCATGGATTCAGCCTCATTTATTCTCCGAGTCGGGTACATAAGGCATGAGCAACCCCTGCCTACGATAAACCAAAACTGAGGCAAGGGAAAACTCAAACCACGCAACCTCCTCCCTCCTCCAGCACCAAACCCACATCCCTCCACCCTGCCGGGGCATCCACTCGCCACTCCGAACTCTACCACTGGTGTGCGGCCCCCTTTTTTTTCAAATTATTTTAATTATTTTTATTTTTCCTCCTTTTTTCCCCTAATTTGGAAGTGAAGCCTCATGCAAGGATGTAAGTTACAGTTCCTCTCCACTACGTGTATCTCTCTCTGTCTTCTCTCTGTGATCAAAGGGAGCAGATGGAAAACTCTGCAAAGAGAACAGACATCTCTGCTCCCCGCTGCAAGCCGGGAGGGGGCTCAGGTGTTATCTCTCATACTTCATGCTGCAGTTAACTGGATTTGTCTAGGGGATTTAGGAAGAAAAGATGCCATTGCCAGGCATCTGCATACGGGTAATTTATCTTGATATGTTTTTGGTGTTACTGATGAGAGAGGGAGACAAATGCTTAATTAGGGAATTAACCGTCTTTTAAAAGATTAAGTTTTCTTTGAACTCATTTATCAAAAACAGAGAGGGAAAAAAAAGTGCTACAAACTGTTTGACAGGAATCTCTGTTCTCAATATGAATGAAAGGCTGAGCAGCTAGAATGAAAAACCAGCGTAATTGCTAGATAAACCTCGGACTAGGCTCGCCCTGTAGAAGTACTGCTTTCCCTTGCTGTGTCAGTCTTGTGCGCTGGTCCCATTTTCTTTTCTCCCCAGAGCTGCTCCGTGCAGCCCCCCAGCAAAGGGGGCACGTGCAGGTAACTGGAATGCTGCAGGCGCTCGCTCTGCCCCCATCGCATCCCCCAGCACTTGGCATTGCTCCCCAAGCCCTTCTCTGTTACCCACTACCTGGTAGCTGGAGTGATGCAGATTATAATTTCCTGGCACCTGAGCACTTTTTTTGGGGGAAATGGGAGCTCGAGCATATGCAGCAGTGAAAGGTAGTTGCAGGTATCTCAGCGTGGCATGGAAACCGTTGGTTGTGCTGCTTCTCACAGCCGTATCCTAAGTTACACCTCGAATCTTTAAGTCATTCAAAAGTTAATTCATCCCTCTTCCATTAATGAGGATGAATCCAGTTTGGTATGCGAGAGGGGAATAATCTTTTTTTCCCTGGGATAGGCACCAGGACCACCCAATACTCCTATGTGCATCCCTCTGGTTGAGACTTAGTATTGAGGGTGGTGAAAAATGTTCACCTTTTAGAGTAGAAAGTAGCATTGTACAAACTGTGACAATACTTCTCCCCCTCTGTGAGCTAAAACCAGATATCGGTGTTTTTTCTCCTAAATTCCTGCCCAGCATTTTGTGGAGATTCTCTCATTCACTTTGTCAGGTGCTTGTACATTGGGCTGAAATGCCAAATGACAAGCTACATATTACATATTTATGCATGTATGAGTGGAATATGGGTTATTTCAAATTTATTGTGGGAATGGCAGGGAGTTTGACTATATGGAGCACCTTTTTTTTTAGTTTCTGATGCACTTCATCTGCCGCTCGTGAACCTCACAGAGCGCACAGCTATGAGTGGTTTCCATTTGCAGCAAAGCATCGTCTCTGATGCTTCTCTAATATTTGCCAGCGTTTGGCTGGAGGGGGGGGGGCGATTTTTGACTTGGAAATGCCGCACTCAAACTCTGCCCCAGGCCTTGCTTCAGGGCTGCATGTAGGAGAGGGACCGCACGCAGCTGCGCGTCTGCAGAGGTTCGCTGGCCCTGGGGCGATCCCACAGCCTCATCTCCTCTGCATCTCGAGCGATGATTTAATTTCACTCTCGGCAGCAAAGGCTGTTATTGGTTTCTCGCAGGAATAGCAGCTTCTGGGTGCACAGGGAGGACAGGCAGCACCCTGGGCATGGGGGCTTCCAAATCAAATGTGTTTGGTGGGGTGAGAGAGTAATCAGATGCCCATCAACCCAGGAGTAGCCTCACCATCGGGTGCTCCATTGGGAGAGCCCCATTTGAGTCCCCACTTCCAGGTGTCCCCATCATGGGACATCCCAGTGGAGCCCAGAAGAGAGGACCCGTGTGCACGTCTGTGCCTGAGCTCCCTTCTCTCCCGCAAACCTTTTCCAGGCAAAGGACCTTTCCCTGCACCACACACGGCAACCAAGAGATGTTTGTGGGACAAAACCCAAGCGTTTGCAAGCGTGCCGGGAGTTCTCTTTGGAGCTGTTGTCACTTGTGTGCTGAAAAAAACAATGTAAAAAGAAAAATCGGTATAGCTTCACTGCGACCCAACAAAGCGGCTGTGTTCGGCTGGAAAATTGGAGCAATAATTGGCACCTCATTTGCTGTATGTAGCTACAAGAATAGCTTCTTAGCCCGATTCAGTGCTCGTTAACAACGTTGTAAAATGAGGGTTATGGCCATGAATTTACCTAGGTGTGGCACTGATACGAGTCCCTTTGTGTGTACTCCTTAAACTAACAGAGCATCCTTGGCAATCCTTGGTCATGCTAAGACAGCTGACAGTGGACTTGTCCTCCGAAAACAGGGGGGTGATGCTCGTGTACAGCAGCTGGGCCTCATCTCTCAGGCAGAATTTTTGAAGGCCGTATCCTTCGGGGCAGGTAATTATTTCAGGATCATTGCAGGCCTATGTGTTATTTACCACGAGTAAATAAAACCATTTCTGATCTGTATCCCTCAGCACGGGATGACTGAAGGGAGCCAAAGCTGGGTTTTATTCTTCAATGAAAGCTGCTGACAGGGTGTCCCCATCACGTTGGGGCTGCTCTGCCACTGGAAACCCCTCACCTCGGTGGGAATAACGCTTTCATCTCTCCTTGCCCTCGAAGGTATGGCCGCGACTGTGTTTCCTGTGGAATAACTACATGGAATTGTTTAAATGAGCCATAAAATGAAAGGGCCGAGGTGGAGACGCAAGGGCAGGTTCCTGTGTTGGCAGGGTCGCCTTACTGCTGGAAAATCACTGGTTCTGGTTGTAAAGTGGGGCTTAGTCAGGTCGGACCTGCTGTCCCCATCCATAGACCTAAGTAGGCTGAAACTAAAGGTGTTTGAATGATATCCGAGTGGTCCTTTCGAGTGAGCCCTCCGCACCGGCTGCGAGCTCCTCCTCGCACCAGCTCCCGCGGAAGACTAATCCCAAGTCTTTTGCCTGCTAAGGAAAACTGAAATCAATGGGGCAGATTTATCAGACAGATAATCTATAGCGGTGGTCCCCCCACCAAGCTTGGTATTCTCTGCGGGCAATACAATGATGATTAATTAAAACACCCCGACCCTTTCAATTACAGCTTCCAAAGCGCTTGCTAAGCGTTAAGTGCAGTAACGCTATTCGAGACAGACATTATCAGCCCCGATTTGCAGACAAGAAACCCCGAGTTTGGTAAAAGAGCCTGATTTAAAAAACAGAGCTAAAATCCTTCTCCTGTGCAAATCAATGTTCAAAGTCCCCTGAAGTTCAGTAGGACCAAGTTTCCAATTCAGGGACCTCCTGTCCCCAGTAAGCCTCGTGAACAAACATCTCGTTCAAAATGTGAAGTGGAAGAAAATTTGTTATGTTGTCCTCAGACTTCCTTCAGCATTTTGAATAATTTTCCAATAACTTGTGATGAGGCACCTGTAATTACTGTGCCAGTTTAATTTAGAGTAGGTATTTACCAATCAAATTATATCTGACACAGTTCTTGAAGGGATGGAAGTTATCTTAAAAAAAAAAAATCACTATGTGCATCAGTAATATTCCAAAAATCGATGTTGTTTAGCAAGCCATATTGACCTTCTTAGAAGCTGAGATTTTTTTAATTACATCTCTGGAATAAGATTAAAACCTTTCATTATACCTTTAGAATTGCCTTAAAATAAATAAATAAAAAGCAGCAAAGCTTTTCTTATTGATTTAAAAGTATCTTGAGTCTCATAATAATAGTCTTTAAATCCAAACAAATCAAAATAAATAAAAAAAAAACAAACCACAACACAACCCTCCTGTATTATTTGCTGCATCGGGGGGAAGTTAAGCTTTGGCATGTATTTTGTAAATGTTTTATTAATGATACCTTCACTGGCTTTTTTTTGTTGTTTCTCCTTTCGGTATGCCAGCAGTAAAACCTACTTTTATGTTCCTGAGGCCTCAGTAGAGATGGTTAATAGATGTTGTTATTTTGGCACCTGAAACTACGCAGCACGTAATGCTGCTCTGTTAGCGCCGGCGTCGACATCTGTCGCTCATGAATCATCGCTCGTCCTTAGAATGCGTAACTGAGGATTTGTTTAAATAAAAAAAAAAAAGCTATTAGTAGAGGGAGAAACATATATAGAAAGAAGGTTTCAGCTCCACGAGGAAGAAGGAGCATCCACGTGCTGAAACGTACCCCAAGCTCCCATGAAAGCCTACCCTGGGGCTCAAGGCATGTTGGGAGGAGGCAGGCAAAAAGAAAATCAAAGATCCAGGCAGATTTAGCAGGTTTTGCAGGTTTTCTTTTAGGGTTTTAGCTGCTCTGGACCAATCTGGCCTTTTAGGTTCTGTGTCTGTACGTGGCTGGGATGTCCCCGGGTGTTCCTGGGGCAGACCACAGCTGTGGTGTGATGCTGCTCCTGTGTGCTGAGCACTGCGGTCCATAATGCTACAAATGTAAAAGAGATGATGTTAAAATAAGCAATACAAGCAGACAGTTTTGTGTTTTGTTCTGGTTGTTTTGTTGGGTTTTTTTCCCCAGGGGGATTTTTGGGGGAGAAGCAGGAATATTTTCAGGAACATTGAAAATATTCCTGTCCAGTATGTAATTGGCAAGTAGTTGGGGATGAAGAAAAGTGGAATTTTTTCACTTAAAAATTTTTTTGGTTTGTTTCAAAACAGCTTTTTTTCTACCTAAACGTTAATTTTAAATCTGTTCTCTGATGCTAGCTTTAAAACAGTGTGAACAGGTTAAATGGAGGGAAGAGCGTGGGGAAAAAGCAAAACGAGAAAAAACAAGCAAGTGAGAGATGGGCGAGATGAAGCTGCCGTTCCAGAGGTGTGGGTTAATCGGGGAGCAAGGAGATATCATCAGATGGGCTTCACCAAGATGTACGTTTTTATGTTTCTCCTTTTCTCTTGCAGCACCAAACGTTGCCCACTTCTTCAGTGCCTCAGTTGGGAATTCGCATGCCAGCGCAGGTCCAGGGTATGGTGACGAGCAAGGGATGGACAAAATGCATCCCAGTGCTCCTCCTCACAGGCCAAGGTGAGATAAATACACCTTTGGACAGCAATCCCAAGCTGCTGGGTCAGTTTTACTTAAATGCCCCTGTGACTGGAGGACTTCAGGTCCAGACATGTCCTTTGGTAGCTCCAGCGCATCCCCACATGTGAAGCCCCCGCAGGACCACCACAGAATGAACTGCCTCTTGCCCTACGGCCAGACTGTCACCGTCCCAGGCTGCACGTGGGTTTGTTGCTTTTTCCTCTGTACAACTGAGCTCCAAGATGGAGTGGAGACATCCAATCTTCTTAACCCTGAACTGTTGCTGCCTGCTGGTGGCTGGGAGCCCCAAGGCTGCTGGGGGGCTCGGCTGTGCTGATCTGCTGGCGTGGCACCCTGCCTGCTCGCTTAATTAGGGGCCTCAGTGATGTCCTGGAGCAGGCTTAGGAGGCAGCAAGAATATGCTCTGTCATCAGGGACCTCCTACATGATGCAGCGGAGCTACAAGCACCTTTCCAACCACCTGCAAGCAGAAAAATTGTGGGGCCGTGCAGCCCTCTTGGCTGCCAGGAGAGGCTTCCTGCAATCCCAGGGATGCGTTCTGATGATGCCCCCGATATCAAGGCATAACACGCCCAAACGGGCGGCTTAATTGAGTTTATAACTTCTTAAAAATTTGTGCATGAGCTGGCCTCGTTTGTCCTGGCAGCTCCCTGGTTTTTGTTTGAGAGATTGTGATTTGCACAGCTGCAGGGCCAGGTCCATAGCTAAGTTAAAAAGCAAAAATGCTGTGTGCCCTTCCAGCACGCCCTTACTCCTCCATGGAACACCGTTACTGTCTACACTACAACAGCTCGTGGTGCACCAGCCTTAGGGACGGGGAGGATGTGCTCTGGGACACAGCAGGAGGAGAAATCCTCTGATAGTCGCAGACTTGCAGAAGGGATGAGGTTGGAAGGGAATGGTATTGTGTTTTGAATTATGTTTACACACATTGTCGTACGAATACTTTATAGTGAGACCAACCTGGTTTAGAGCTGGGTGTTTGGACAGTGATGAGTATCTCTGATTGCTCTCTGCTCCGTCAGCCTGTCTAGCCTCAGCCCAGCGGTGTCTCAGGCAAGTCAGAGCTGCTCCAGCTTTGCTCTGGTCTTCTGTCAGCATCTTCCCCCTCCTTTCACTTGAAATGGTGTCACCGAAAAAGTGGCGAGCGTGCTAGTGTATTGTCTGCTGCTGGTGTTAAAGACGGTGAAGACACCCTCCTCATCTGACCTGGCAGGGTGAGTGCTTGTCCTTCTTTTAGATGAAATCCCATCCTCTCAGGGATGACAGGAGGGAAAGAGGAAGTGTTTTGCTCCCTAACACAATCATGCAAATCCAAAAACAGATTAAAGAATCTGAAGACTGACTTTGAGGATCCTTTGTCCTTGGTTGATAGCTGTTTTCAAGAGAGATGTTGATTCATTTCTTCACTCTCTAAGCTTTGCTTACTACTCCTGTGTCTTGATGTAGTGGAAAACATCCTTTAAATGTTTTTTTCACATGCACGTGTGTATGTGCTATTGAGGTAAATGGCATGGTTGTAAAAATGGGCTTGGAGCTTTGAACCAGGATTGATTGCCCGAGCACTAGTGCCACCAAGGTTGCTGCACTGGGACCAGTCTCGGGCAGGAACACCTTGCCCCAGAGGATGGCAGAAGAGTAACAACGTCGTGCAGTGGCAACTGAGATGCACGAGGAGTGGGAATGAAAATCCTCAGTCAATAAAAATGCTCATCTCATGAGAAGGAGGCTTTGAGACACTTAACCAGAAAGCTGTGTAGAAATTACTTATGTTGGGAAATTAGCTGGATCCTCAGGGTCACATCCCCTGGCTGATGCCTCCAGAAGAAAGTGAGAAAGTGTGACGTTTTCTTCTTTGTGCTGTTCACCACAACACGTTGGCCAGAGAGACCCAGTGCCAGTGCTGCACACAGCCTTCCCTCTGGATCTCTTGGCGGATGCTGAGCTCTATACTCTCCGTTTCAGTTGGGCATTTGCTGATTAAAGCATTGGTTCACACTTCAGGAGAAGTGTGCCTGATAGCAAAATTACTGCAAGCATGGGGTACCATGGTTTGCAGCCTCCATCCACAGCCTCCGTCCTGCACTGCACAGGCAGCACCAAGGCTCATCTCTGACCGCGGGGTGCTGTGCCGGGTACAGGTCTCACATCTCTTGCTCCTCTCCTTGTTTGGCGTTTTATCTGCAGTTTCTGGACATGCTGTGACAGCCACGTCAGGTAGGTCCTCGCCGGTTTGCCGCCTCGCCTTGTAGTACAGCCTGGTGCCAGTTTGCATCCCTGCGAGCATCAACGGGTGAAGTCAGTCAGCTTTCCTTCCCTTCCTTATTGAGGACATGAACAGTTGCTGGCGGTGTTTAAGCACTCTTCAGTGAACCCAATGCAATATTCATACCCCAGCTGGTGCGTGCATGAGGATGAGCAGGCTCTGTCCTCATAGAGAGGGCAGTCAGCAGTCCGGGGACACATCAGGGGCCCATCACGGTGGCTGAGATTCACAGCTTAAATGGGTGTCACCACATGGGCAAAGCTCATCTGCAGACGAGCCGACGCTGCCTCTGGGGCTGCGGGGTGAGCCTACACCGGAGCGTCAGCTACCCCCGGCCATCCCACCCTCTGCTCCCTGGACACAAGGCAGGGCTTTGGCTCACCTCTGTCCTAAGCACAGAGCCACATGTGCGCGGAAACGAACACAAATCTGCCAAAATGAATCCCGGGAGGAACAGGCAAGTGCCAAATGTTAGTGACAAATGTTGTTGATGTTATCATGACCTTAATGGAGCCACATTATGTAAGCTAACAACGGATTTTTACCCCGCAGTTTTGTTTTGCCAATATTCAAATTTGCGCAGCAGCTTCTGATCACACAGGCAATTTAATAATTTTGGCTTTTTCAGGCAGAGTGTAAAGTTTAGCAGGTGCAGAAAGGGTGCGCTTGTAGCCCTTTCTCACTATGAGGGACGCCTGTGTCTTTAGACATTCAGCAGTGGTGTGACCACTCTGTCATCTCTACATTTCCATCCTTCCAAATATGTGTCTTATCATCATCTCTCTCCTTTGCCCATTTTGTCACAAATAGTTCTGCCCCAGCCCTGTACCTCTCTGGTTGCTCTGCAATTGCTGTAGCAGCTTGTTTTGATCCTCCTTTTACTCCCACCAGTGTAACTCCATTAATTGCTGGCGACACCGCTGACATCTTCTGCTGTATAGCAGCATTTAATAAGACCGGGGACCCGAAGTGCACTGAGCTTTTAAAAACTGATGCGTTGTCTGGCCTCGTGTCTTACTTGCACCCCTCAAGTCTACCTTGGTGTTTGATGGTTCCAGATGGGCCAAATCTGCACCAGAAACCCCTTTGTTTTACTGCAGAACCCCAATGGTTCAGAAAAGTCAACATTTTTCTGAGAAAACTTACTGCATCTTAAAGAAATTGCATGTTTGACGGAGATATAAAAAAGCATGTAAAATTTGCAAACAGCTGTAGCAGTTTTAGGAACTTCACAACATGTTGTTTTCCTTCCAAAGAGGAGCCCGTGTTGGTGTGAAAGGGGAGCCCGTAACTAGATTGTTTCCTCGTAATTTTCCCATCTTCCATTTCATACCTTTAAAGATGTAGCGGGATGCGAGTGAATATGTTAATTTGCAGTTATGTTTTGTTTTGGTGGTTTAGTTTAAGCAGTACTGAAACTCAAATTGAAATTAGTGTGAAAATGCAGCAGCGTTGCAGAGACAGTTCCTGAAGGGGGAGAAAAGGAAATCCTTTCCATGTTGCTAACTTCACTAGGGAATTTCCTTTTGTGTTCTGAGCTAATCTTCTTTATATTATGCCTCCATTGTTAAACATTTAAGGACCCAGGCTGCAAAGAATTGATTAAAAATCTTGGCAATTGCTGTGTGCCATTAAACTTCATTTTTGCTGTAACATACTTTGCTAATTTGCTATGATGTGTTTGATTTAGTAGTTCATTTAGCCATTGCCAGCAGCGTTAGAGGAAAAGGTAAATTTTCAGCTTGTTGACTTGTTTAATAATTTGATTTAGTCCTTCCTCTTTGACAAGTGTATACCAATGGCAGCAAGAGCCATAACCATTACTCAGTCAATACTTGAGTTTCCCGTGCACTAAGAAATACTTCGGGCTATAACAGGGTCAGGCTTGTTTGTGACTGAGGCTTTTCGAACAAACAAATGTTGCAGCAGTATAACCGGTTCCTCTATTATTATTTTTTTTTTTAATGAATTCAGTACTTGTAAGCTACTTTGCAGAAACGATCACACACATTAGGTCCATATTAATTACTTTATTTTCCTTAGTGTACGCGTGCACAGCCTTAGAGTGAATTGCAGAGGGGAGGGTTACAGTGTTCCTCGAGGGGCACCCCGGGAGGGCGCACTTACTGTGAACAAGGTTTGGGGGAGAAGGACCTTTTCTTAGGGAGGTTAAGTTACGTGAATACAACTGGAAATTTTCTCTTTTCCTAAAAGTAAAAATAAATTTGTTTCCAGGCTTTTGGAGTTCACTTACCATGAATATTAGAGCAATCAAGTTTGGGAAGGAGAAAATTTCAACACTCAAATATTTATGAATTTTAAATATGCAGCTAGAAGTGCTCCTAGTAGACTTGGTGGGGTTTTTTTCCCAAAGAAGTGGTCACAAATTACGGGTTGAGTGCATTTATAAGTGCTTTACAGAAGGCTAATGGTTGGTAGGTTTTTTGTGCCACAGTTAATCAGCTGTTGCAAGCAAACTAGCCAAACGATTACCCAGTGGGGGGCAAAAAGCACCTAACTGCTCTGGATTGATGGGCAGTTCAATGAATCACTATAGGATTCAGTGTATCTTGCAGAACCACAAAGAAACCCTCAGTGTCATTTTGGTTTGTGCACAGGATGTTGCTAGTGCCTGTGTAATACTTACCCATTGTATAGCATTTGTATTTTATTATATTTTGTATACGTATCTATTTAGTTTATCACATAGCTATGCACTTCATTATTTAGCAGTAATTATATCATGAACAGTAGAAAAGTGGATGTTGATAAATGCAGTGGAGTTGATGGTGGAGAATACTGTGAGTTGGGTCTAATTCAGGCATCTAACGTGATTTGAATTGCCTCTTGGAGAGACACCTTGGTGTTTTGAAGGTGTGTAGAGGGAGAGCCTAATTTAGGCCTTTAACCTAAAGACGACAAGCTGTCCCTCTGACGTCCATATTTCTGTTCACTACCTAGGAAATTAAGGCCCCACTTCTCTATGCCAAAGGAGGTTTTTCTCCACTGTCGTGGCACTTCTCATCAGTGGCTCTTCTGCTTGCCGCTATAGCTTGCTGGAAGAGATGTAAACCAGTTTGAAAAAATGGAGAAATTGGGCTCTGCTGAAAATCTCTGTTGGCCAAGTGCTCCAGGGGTGTCCCAATCCAGGCTGGGGGCAGATGCTCCTAGAGATGCCAGGGTGTCTCAGATACCTCTGCAAGCAGCCCTTTTAATTATAGAAGGTTTGTTAAGGTTGTTGTTTTTTGGTTTTTTTTTTTTAAGTAAAGCGTTGGGCATCCCATTACAGATTTGGAAAACCTGTACAGAAGAAAACCAGGAAAACAACCCAAGCCAAGCTTGCACTGTTACTTGGGATTGCCCCTGGTGTCCCACAATACCCATTTCGCTCCATGGCCTCATGGTGTCCTGCAGAGAGGAACGCTGTCTGCTGACTCCTCACTTCCATTTATGTTCTGGAATTCAGTTGCTTCTTCAGGTTTGTTGCCATGTTTCAAACGTAGCTGTGTTTGTCTCCTGATTTGGGTGCTCTTTTCCTGGTGAAACTTCTCTTTTCTATGTTGGTGTCTGCAAGATGTTGAAGACCCCTCTGGACATACAGCAGTACTCCTTTCATTAGCAAAGGGGGATCCTGAGGGCTACAGAGCCGTAGGCATAAACTGGAGAGGTTGAGACTGGACATGGGGAAGCATTTCTTCACCGAGAGGGTGGTCAAACACTGCAACAGGCTTCCTAGAGAGGTGGTCGATGCCCCGAGCCTGTCAGTGTTTAAGAGGCATTTGGACAATGCCCTTAATAACGTGTTTCAGCTTGTGGTCAGCCCCGAAATGGTCAGGCAGGTGGACTAGGTGCTCATTGTAGGTCACTGCCAAGTGAAAATACTCTGTTCTGTTCTGTTCTGTTCTGTTCTGTTCTACTCTACTCTACTCTACTCTACTCTACTCTACACGCTATGGCACATTCCAAAGCTAGATGCCCCAAGAGCATCATGTAGCTGTTTCACCCTCCCTGGAAAACATGACTTGCGACAGGCTCGTTTTCACAAGCGCAGCCTGCTACTGCGCACGGCCTGCCCTGGAAGGCGCTGGAAATGCTGGAAAAGCATTATTTACACAACCTTTTCCCACTCTCTCAATTCAAGCTCCGTTGCAGCGTGTCCAAATAGCTTGCATATAATATTAATATCAGTTGCTGACTTGGCGCACGAGTGCCTCAGGTTTCCCATTTGTAGGATTTAGGGCACTCTGCCACCGCCCATTGAGAAGCTTTGGGATGCGGAATCCTTTCCAGAGTCGTTCTCTCAGGCTCTCTGAGAGAATTGCAAAATTATTATTGCCTTGATGACTCCTGAGCCACATTTTCAATTTTTTTGCTTTAGCGCAGTAATGCCTGGAAAACCATTTTCTGTAACACTTCATCGAGTCTCCCTGACATTTTCTTTAGTGCGCTGTAATTATTACGGCTGCATGTGTTGGGCTGATATTCATCTTTTCCCATAGCTGTTCTACACCTTGATGTTCATCTGCATGCATTCACCGTCATCGTACAATGACTGGGCGCGTTGCTGGTGACAACAGCTTTGTGCATCCCATTGTTCACAGGCTTTTTTTTTTTCAGAAAACGAAGCCTGAGTGCACTTTCGGATACACTTGAAAAGCTGAACGGGGTCCTCTATTTCCAGCCTGCGAAGGGAGGCAGGGCGGTCTTTAAATCTTCATAAACAAGCTGGGAGCAAACAAGCAATTAGCGAGAGGCCAACGCGCATGAGAGTGTGGCACTGAACAGGTGGTGCCGGGACAGAGTGCGACGCCGGGGCTGATGGCGGGGAGGGCTCTGGAGGGATGAAAGACTCTCAGAGGTGCAGGCTTCTGCCAGCAGCCTCTGCTAGACCTGGCGCTGGGGCGAAACCCTGTACTCGGCACTGGTGAGACCCCACCTCGAGTACTGTGTTCAATTTTGGGCCCCTCACTACAAGAAGGACATTGAGGTGTTGGAGCATGTCCAGAGAAGGGCAATGGAGCTGGTGAGGGGTCTGGAGGACAAGTCTGATGAGGAACAACTGAGGGAACTGGGGTTGTTTAACCTGGAGAAGGGGAGGCTGAGGGGAGACCTTATCACCCTCTACAACTACCTGAAAGGAGATTGTAGAGAGGTGGGGGCTGACCTCTTCTCCGTGGTGACAAGTGATAGGACAAGAGGAAATGAGTTCAAGTTATGCCAGGGGAGGTTTAGATTGGGTATTAGGAGAAATTTTTTCACTGAAAGGGTTATTAAACATTGGAATAGGCTGCCCAGGGAGGTGGTGGATTTGCCGTCCCTGGAGGTGTTTAAAAAACGGGTAGATGTGGTACTTAGGGACGTGGTTAAGAAGTGGTTTTGTCAGGGTAGGTTAGTGGTTGGACTTGATGATCTTAAAGGTCCCTTCCAACCTCAAAAATGCTATGATTCTATGAAACTGCTTAGGGCAGCCGTACTGCAAGAGCCAACAGAAACTTCTACAAAAGGCATCTTCCACCTGCCACCGAATGGAAACCTAAAGCAGCCAAACCAGGTGAAACAAGAGCTGAGGGTGTTGTGCCTCCGCTGAATCCGGCCCATAAACGAATACCGAGTGATGGAGACCGGGGATACAGGTCGCCAGCCTCAGCGTTGTGCTTGATAGGATGCTTCCCACAGACTGCTTTCTGCAGGCGTGCAGGTCGTCCCTTGGCTTATCTGAAACTGAGAAAAGCTTTGGAAAAATGAGTGGCTCCTCTTCACGGCACCTGAGCTGCCCTGTCTCGGGCGGGCGTTTAAAGGGCAGCCTGGGTGCTGCTGGTGGCCTTGCTGCAGGCAGAGGGTGTGGGTTCCACGCTGCCATCACTGAGCATCTCGCTCATGGGAAAAAGCAGTCTGGAAATCATCCCAGATTTCACCTCTCTTCTAACAGAGGTGATCAGCTGAAAAAGGAGGAAGGGTGGCAGAGAAATGTCTTCAAACCCCCAGAAAACCGTGGCTACCGTGGCCCACGAAAGCCTGACTGTTGTCGACGTCTGGCCACCAGCAAAGGAGCGCCCACATCTCCTGCACTGTCCAGGTTTGTACCCTTCGTGCTCGCAGAGAAAAGCTCGGAAACATCACTCAAGTAAATCCTAAAAGTCATAAACACAAACCATGTGCCCACCCCAGTTCCTGTCACCCTTTTTTTTCTTTTAACTCTTTTATAACTAGTCTTATGACGGTTTAATTGTCTGACTTGTGGGGGTTTTTGTGTGTTTTTGGGATTGGCAGTACTCCATAGGACACAATGTAAAAGCAACCCACACAGAACTGGTCAGACTTCTCTCTGCAGAAAATATTTGTGAAAAAACATACCAATAAAATACCCAGTAATTTGTTTTCAAATAAAATTTCAGTGGGGAATGTGGATTTTTTTTAATCCAAACTCAAGGCAGAGTTTTCCCTCACCTACAAAGTTTTTTCATAAACTGAGAACATCCTTCTGAAAACTGGATAAACCCATACCATGTTGCAGCGTATTTTGGTTTAAAAGAAAAAAAAAACAGCTTATCTCACGCTGACCTTGGGGAAATATGGCAAATTCTCTGGGGAATCTGGAAACTTCCTTTCCAATGATTTTTTTAAAATGGGGTATGTGTTATTGAAGGTTCTTGATTAAATTCATTGTCCATGGCACCTTTTTTTTTTGCAGCTCAATGTTGGAGAAGCTCCACAGGGGCATAGAATAAGAGGCAGTGACAGTGATGGATCTCTCTGAAGAAAAGGGGAGCAAGGTAAGAAGCCCCAGGAGAACAAGGAGCAGCATCCACTGCCCCAAACGCTGGTGTAAGGAGTTTGCTGACACCTTTTTTCTTGGGCTGCCAGTGCTCACAGCCTTTCATGGAGCACCCTTGGAGCCTGGCTGGACCATCGCTCCGGTCCCACCTGCACAGGGCACTGCTGCTGCCGCCGCCTCTGCGTGGTCGGGGTTACATTTCACTTGTCGTTTCCTCAATGAGCTGCCACTGTTGCTCTGACAATTCTTCTGTAGCTTATTAATAAGGGAAGAGTAACAGTTAATTCAGGAAAAATGAGAACATGAAATATTTATGGCTGACTTCTGTTTTGTTATTGCTAGTTTTATTTTTTTTTTCCTTATAAGCAGCAAAAAGAATGCCCAGTTTGTGAAAGGACAGATTGGATTTCTGTTGCGGGACTGCTTTATGTAATTAATTCATAGTCATAAAATAACAACAAAAAAAATCCAACCCCCCAAAAAAAGAACAACACAGAGGATCAGCCAAAACCAAACTTGTATGATGTTTTTCATTATGTAACCGTAAAATGCTCCTACTGAAAGGGTTTATTGATCACCCAATAATGAAGGAACAAGACTAAGCTTCCAAAAACGCAGCGTCCAATCTATATGGACTGATAGACATAATTGATTCCTTTCAGCGTGGAGGTGTTAACGCAGGAAAAGATTAGGTTATCTGAGAGGAGCAGCCTGAATGTTTAGATTGCTATTCAATAAAGGCTTTGTATGGTACCAGCACTTCGAGGGGGCTGTTTCATATTTTCAGTCTTATCTGTCAACAGCTGTGCATAATCCGCCACGGGTGGATCAATATGAGCCAAAGGTATTGCGTTACAGGGTGGTAATTCCTCAGAAAAGAGAGCGTGCATTTAGGCTTCTTTGATAGTATTGATGTCAGCGGGCAAGCTAAAAGCTGGTAATTATCCCTCCCTCAAAAATTGATTATTTAAAGGTTCCCATGGACCGGCAGCACGCGGCGCGCAGACTGCGCAGAGGCAAGCAGCAGAGGAGCGGGTGCCCAATCTGTCCCATTGCATCCAACGTGCCCCGTCGTGGCCAAAGCGACCTCTGATGTGCATCGTGTCATGGGTCCACACGCTGGTGGAAGAAACCTCACCCCGCACATCGCTATGCCCAACACCAAGGGGTTTCAGCAGCGTGACCGGCGTCCTCTGCCTTCAGACCCGGCGCAGCAGTGCCCGACAGAGGAGGTGGTTCTGATGGTTGGCATCTCTTGTATGAGTGCTTCCGTGGGCCAGGAAACGCCGCTGCCAGAGTTTCGCCATCCGCCCGCTGGCGCAATGGAGTGGTTCAACCCTGGAAAGGGCGACGTGTTGGCCCAGCTGCCCGTGGAGGGGAAAGTGGTGCTGTTTGCATGCTGATGCTGAACCAGCTGTGCCTGAACTTGTCCCCCTCATGACCATCAAGACCAGTGAAAACAGCCCAAAAATGAATTTTTGAACCCTCTCCTCTGCAAATCCTCACTCCAGCTACCTCTGCTGGTGTCCTGGATGCCCCTCCCCAGCAGTCAGGGCACCATGAGCAGGGGCGGGTGATGCTTTGTGGCTGCGGCAGAGGTACAGTATTCACTTGCATTGATCCACCCATCAATTTTTCAGGCGTGTCTCAAACATTCAGGTGTCCAGTTCTACCCATGAAGATTCCTGTAATCCCCAGGCTTGCTCTGGAGCTGCAGTGTGCTGTAGTGTAAAGCACCAAGTTCACTGCTAAATTATAGATACGTACTAAAGAGGACTCATGTGTGAATGCCTGTGTTTATTTTACGCTATGAGGTTTTATTTGTAAGATTTGTGGAGTTTTTTCCCGCTCCTTTATATAAGCAGAGGAGGCAGTTTCCAAATAAAAATCTCTTTCTCAGCGGTAACCATAAAACATAATGAAACATAATGAAAACAGCAAAGCCAGTGCCTAAATTTTTGAAACTGGGGCTCCGCACCAAATCAGAGCAAGAGTACCCGTCTTCAGAGGGCCAGCAAGGGAAGGGCAACAAAAATGCTGGTGCCAAGCAAATGCCACCACATTGCCCAGAAAAGCCCGGGGACAAAATTATACAATCTGGGGAGAGCTGAGCTGCGCTGTCTGAAAGGAGACTGTCTAAAAATAAATAAATAATAATAATAAAAAAAAAAAATCCATTTCTGCAAGCTCCAAAATCCAAGACGGAGTGATTCTGGCTCCTCATTCCCAGCCAGGGGCGAGCCAGCTCCCAAAGCCCTGGCCGCTGGCCAGCGCCGGAGTAATGAGAGGAAAGCTGTCTGCCTGGCCGTGCTGCGCTCCCTCTCCCAGCCCCGAGCTGGGAACCCTTCTGGCAGCCCACGTTCCCAGCCGCCGGCTGGCCTGGGATCTTTCACGTCGGCTGTGCGCGGGGATTCAGAGCCGGGCGTTCTGCAGCGGTGGGGGAAGGAGGGCGACCCCAGGGAGACATCAGGTTATTTATGGCAATAACCCGTTGGCACCGCACATTTTTTTTTATCCAGTTGGGGTTTTTTTTTCGGCAATGTTATTCTGCAGGCTGCTCAGTTTAATTAAAGCTCCCCAGCATGGGCTTCTCCCTGCATGGACTAAGTGTTGCCTTTAGGTCTTTCAGCGAGCTAACTATTAATTTCTGTAAGTTAATCTGCACGCCTGCCTGCTCTTTTGCCTCGGGGGACAGGAGGTTTCTGCTCTCCCCACTGTCCCGTCAGCCACTCTTCATCCCTCTGCGGACAGATGTGGCATCATCAAACCTTCATCCGTTAATTGGTGCCCAAGGGCTGCACCCAGCTTTGCCCAGAGGTGCCGCTGGAGAAGCTACAATCAAATTTTCCCACAGAGACAAGAGATTTTAATGTGCAAATCTCTTTCTAAGGAGTCAGGAGGTGGCCAGACACCTAAAAGATAATTTGCTTTGTCTACCCATTGTTTTATAAAGCAAACACATGAAGGAAAAGCCTTGCCCTGGTTATGTACATTTATTTAGAGATTTAATAGGCCCAGCAGAACGAGCAAGGGCCTGTGCTGAGGTCAGAGCCAACCTGTTCGCTTCTCCTTGCCTCTTGTTTCTGAATTTTTCTCGTATCCATATGTATAAATCCTACTGAAGAAGAACAGAGCTGTCTCCTCCTGTCACCGAAATGCCAGAAAGAGCCTTTAGCTCCTCAAAAACTAATAACCAATATGCTGGGATTGTTTCGCTCTCTGTCCTTCCTCGGCAGCACATTAAACAGATGTCACAGCGAGATGCACGTGGATAAGCAGCAACTGTCTGGGGTTTAACAAAACCCAGGGAGAAGGAAAAAGAAACGTGCGGAGGAGCTAGTCAAAATCTGATTAGCAGGATGTGGTGGGGATGCCTGCCCTCTCCACAGCAGAATGAACCGAAGCCTCAGAGGCACTCGATTCATTTCAGCTCACTGAGAGTCCTGCGCCTGCGGCAGCAGCTCCCTCTCCCATGCACAGCACCGCCTGCGTGTTTCTTGGGGAAACACTGCGTACGGGCACGTCTCCAGGCGCTCCACTACTGCATTTCCCTAACAGTGGCATTTTCCTTAGGCTTCTGCCCAAAGCCCACTTGTGGCTTTGTTTCATGCCATGTCTGTGAGCAGCTGAAGGAGCAGAGGTGGTCTGAAAACTCATCAGGTGCTCCTGCTGCAGTACAGGATCTTGAATTTAATCTTTGAAGCAAGCTGGACCACCGCTTCCCTGATGCCTGAGGAATCCATCCTCTCTAGACCAAAGTCCAGGGTGGGAGGGATGGCACCAGCTTGTTGAACTGCAGAAAGGTGTCTCCAGCAGCAGTGCTGCTGGGAGAGTCCCTCTTCTGGGAAATCAGTATGTACAGATCGTGTTCGAAACTCGACACAGACCTCATCTTCCCCTGGCCTTCGCCCAGAGGGTCTCAAAGCAACAAGTCTAACAAAAGGAGGTGATTGATGAATGAATGAGTGTATAATCAGGTTGTATCCTTGGCTAGAGAGTACGTAGAGATGTTGATTGGGGGCTCATAGTTTGATTCGAGATGCCATGATTGTGATCTGATTGAGAGTTTGGGGGTAAGACGTATTTTTGGCCAAGAGAAGAAGTCTTTTTCTTAAATGGCAATCATTCTGCTTGTGCCCATGTGAGGTTATGGATTTGATGTAATGAAGATATAATATAGTAGGTCTGATCTACTCTATAGGTGCATTGCATTTAGTACTTGCCAGTTCTGGGACGTCTGTTCATGAACTCAAGCTCACCTCGAGAAAGCCAGAGGCGGGAGCGGCTGTGGCACTGAACTAACAGCGGCAAGGCTATTGTCCTGATGAGATACCAGATCAAACTCTTTCGAGCTTCTGAAGGTGACCAGGCCACAGCGGTGACCCAGAAGGCAAAAATAATTTGCCGCCGGGGTCGCATACTTGGCAAGGGAAGGCTGCCCTGCCGACAGTGAGCTGGTGGTGACCGGCTGAAACCAAACATCATGGTGTTTGGTGGACTCTTTGTCTGTTTAGGGTTTCACCAGTAGAGCAAGGGTTTGCTAGAAGCTGTCTCCTCCTTCAGCTATAGCATTTTGCTCTTGTGCCCACATAATGCAAATTCTTGAATGGTCCCGTATATGCCTTTTCCTGAAGCCATGATACGTAGCATCATTGCTGACAGGCTATTACTGTTTCCTAGAAGACCTTTACTGGTTCTTCTGCCATTTAAAGAAAGGCTTATGGTTATGCCTACAAGCCTTGAGGATGCTTTGCCCAGCTCACAGGCACCCGCTAGCTGAAGCAATCTGTCTACGTGCTTTGCTTACTCTTAAATTTCTTTTTTAGCCTAATTTAGACTGATGGCCCAAGTAATGAGCTTTCTCAGAAAGCCTTGAAAAGCTCTGGAAGCAATGTCAGCGCCAGGGAGAGAGACCAAAAGAAAGGTACATACTACAGGCAATCTGGGAGCAAGAAGTGACACAACTCAGCCTCTTTATAATGAAGAAAATGTTAATTAAAATCCTCGTAAGCCTAGAAAGAGCAGTTTCAAAAATTAAGTACCTATTTTGTCATAAAATGAAGGAATATTTTTCAGAGGCTGAAGAACTGTTTCAGCATCTGCTTGCTGAGTTTGTGACAGTCTCTTTTTGACAACAGAAAACCGATTCATCTAATTCCCCCTTAAATGAAAGAGCTTTCTGCCTTTTTTTTTTTTTTTTTTGCTGCTGTTTTACTGCCATTACTTTTATGTATCCTGAGGTGAGGGAGAGAACAGCTCAGGTTTGTCACGGCGGCGATGGCAAAGCCTAACATGTCTGTGCTGCAGCCTATTTGTGCTCTTCATTGCTTCAGAGGCTCACGGACGGAGTGAATCGCGCCAGAATAATAATGCCACATCTTGCAATTCATTCTCATCAGTTTTAATGAAGATAAAGGGGCTCACTTTATGAATCCACTTGGGCTTAACAAATTAAACACGCTGCTGAAAGGGTACATGTGAACAGAATATTTGTCCTTTTAATGTTCATTTAGGCGGATGAAGTTAACTAACCTTGTTCCATATATTTTTGTTTTCTTCTCGCTGCCTAAAGAAGGCCTCACAGCTTCACAGTCAGCTCTGATCTTGTTCTCTGCTCATCAAACACATTGTTTAATTATCATTTTACCACCATTCCTATGATATAGCATCGTTTTGCTTTGAGAAAGATGTTCTGGGTGTCTGGCAGTCAGGGGAAAAGAGCGGCCAGGGGCCGGGGAGAGGGGGCAGCAGCGCGAGGAGATCTCCCTTCCTTTTCAGCGGCAGCAAAATCAGCCACCAACCAAGCCAGTCCCACCCGCAGGCAGTTCTCCAGCTCCTCCATGAAGCTTCGTTTCAGGGCCCCGTGTCTATCGATCGCTGTCAGACCGCAGCAGCCACCTGGAAGGGAGAGAGTAACCCTCCCGCCTTGCCGGGGAGGTTGGCTTCAAGCGGCAAGTTGCCTAGATTTGTTACGAGCAGATGCTGCGGGGAAAGCTTAAGGATAATACCAGCTTTGCTTCCAGAAGCTCGGGAGCAAAGCAAGCTGTGTCTATTCCATTGGACACCTTCTTTCTGTGAACCGCGGGGAAGAATAAGATAACAAACACTAGAAAGGAGGTCAATTAGCGCCCTGACAAGATTTATTTTCGGCAATAAACAATCTTCTGCAAACAGCCAGAGAAGGGTTGCGAATACTGGCTCGCCCGGAGCTGTGACCTTGGATAAAGCACGGAGCAGAAGTGGAGAAGCTGACGGGAAGCAGCACCGGGCTGTGCTGGGGATTAGTGTTTATTACCGGGGTCTGGGCGGCAAGGCGGTGCTGGGAGCAACGCCGGGATGTCAAGGTCCCCAGCGAAGCCCTGCCGTGGAGCAGGTACAGCCTCCCTCCGCCCGCAGCGTGCTTAAAACCGCAGTGATGCCGTTCACAACTTGCTTTTTCTGCCCTGCTCATGGTAGGAAATAAATGGCTACAGGGTATAGCTATGAGTGTAATGTATGTAATAGTCGCAGGTGGTAACTTGGCTGTGACGCTAAGCAATGCCATGTAGCTAAACGCAATCCGTGACTGGCCTTGACCGCTCATAGACACTCGCTGGCATTAAAAATGTTATTTTACCTTATTTTTCCTTTTAAGAAAAGGCAATGCCCCCAGTTCAGCAGTCTGAAGAGATGAAGAGAGGGCCCGAATGTCGTCTGGGAGGACAGGAGGACCAAGAGGGAAAGTTACTTGAGTTGCAACTTGCAGTTGCTTTTGTTATGAAGAGCGGATCCTGTTTTCTTGAAGACAAAACAGTATGTGCACGCACTGAAAAGGAGAGACGAGAACACCGACTCCAGAAAATGCAGTTTTCCTCTCTGCTGTTGCCTTTTCCTTGCAGCTTCATTGCTGAAGAAAGATAAGCACAGTATGTGGTATTATCAGTCACTCAAAACCTTGGTCAACGTGTACCAGCATCTGTCTGTTCAAAATATTTCAAGCTTTGTTTTTGGTCACGGACTCACAGCAGTTGTTAGAAAAAAAAAACAACCCAAACCTGGCTTGGCCGGTGGCGTCGAGCTGTTACTGGCGGGAGTCAGAGAGGGAGGAAGAAGAGGAGAAAGAAAAGGACATGCAGTGCAGCAGCAGGACCACAAGTGTCCCACAAATTGACTTTAAAGATCAAAACGGATGCAGTGGCATGGACTTACACCAACTTATGTTTATTTATAGGGGCTGCCTTGAACCACTGTCCATCACCAGCACAGGCAGCATCGGCAATTAGCATGTAGGTGTGGGCACCCCAGCCCCACAGGGTGAATTGCCTCAAGATTTTCCAAAATAAAATCATCCTCCTATGGAACACGGACAGATTTGTGTGGCCACAACACTCAAGGCAACGGTATTAAAGCCAATAGCTCATAAAAGAGCAACTGGACCAAAAGTTAAAGTAGTTATTAGCCTAGCAGTTATTTAGCTTAGTGGTTTTCTTCTAGAAAGGAGCAAAGATTTTGAGGCCATTATTTAAACAACCTGTCTGTGGCTTTTAAGAAGCAACGTTTGAGAAGAGCCGCCAGTGATTATTTCTGAAGTATCTGTAATAATGATTTCCCACTAGTCATCCACTCGTAAGGAAGAACAAAATTTTCATCTTTTATTGTTGCCAGTTTTGTCTTTTCAATGATAAAATACTTTTTTTTTTTTTTCCCTGGTGAAAAGCCTTCATCAGCAAGAATTCCTCATTAACCTGATCAGCAAACCATCCCTTTCCTGAACCATTTCAGATGTGTCCCCCCCAGGTTCTGAGGCGGCTTCAATCTCTAGGTCACACCACAGCATTTCATCTTGTAGGCGAGACCATCCAATTCAGGAATAGCAAAATAAAAAATAACGAATAATAATAAAAAAAATCTGACAGAAGCCAGAAAAAAGCCCCAAGCACCTGTGCCTGTTGGGGTTAATCACAGTGCAGATCACCCCGACCAGTGCTGCGCCTTCTTTTTCATTTTCCTTTCCCCAGCATCGTCTCTGAAAGTACATCAGGAAAATGCAGCATGGTTGTTTGCTTGCCATGTGGTCTGGCTGTCTTTGATTTGCTTAACCGTCTTTGACCTTTCCATCCCTTGTGGCTGTGTCTGAATAGATTTTGCCCAGCGAAATGTTGTGGAAAGGAGTGGGCTCGCACGGCCCCCTCCGACATTTCCGAGCCTGGATGGAGGCACTCTTATTGCCCTCCGTGGGGTGATAACACATTAAAAACCCTCTTTCGCCATCTCATTTATTACCTGAAATTGCATTGCCCTGAAACATTAGAAGATCCAGCATCCACTGAGATAGGCTAATTTTAATGATTAACTGAGGAACTGTTAAATTTTACTTCAGTGCTCCACTGTCATTATGGAATTAGTATTAACGGCCGTGTACTGTGAGAGCTGTAATGAGGCTGGCTGGAAGTGACAGTGCCAGGGAGCTGGAGCTCTATAAATATAAACTTAGCACATATCATTAAAAAAGAAAAAAAAAATAGGAAAAAACCCTCAAGAGCCTCACTTAGTTGCCAAATTGTGCTTGGGTCCCTAGAACGTGAAGTCCAATAACTTTATTTCCCCCCCTCGTTCCCCTCCTCCCCCCTCTGTCTCTGTTGTTCTCTCTAGTTGCTTTTAATTAAGCCTGGATGAAATTAGCGGACAGAAAATCAACACTTGTAAAAACATCTCGTTACAGGATGATGGCGGGGCAGCTTCCTGTAAACTCCGGCAGTTTTCCCACCACGCCTGTGGTGACACCAGGCCTCCTGCTGCGGCCGCGTGAGAAAGCAGGTGAGCAGAAGAGGTAAAGTCGATGCTGAATTCAAAGACTTCTGGTGCTGCCCTTTCCCCCCTCCCAGCTGTACACTGATCCTTCAAAATTTGTCACTGGTCAAAACGGTCTGTTCTATCGCTGCTCCGAAGCCCGCATCCCCTCTGGTCTCTGCTCGTATCTGCCTTTTGTTAACGATCAGCCCGAATTTGCTGCTGGCAGAGATGCCTGCGGCCCCGTAGGCACTGACAAGCCAAGGCTGTGCCCCATGCTTTGGTGGCACTTCCCGCTGCTGCACACGGAACGTGGGCTCCCTTTGGTCTCCGCCAGCGCCGTGCTTTGTGTCGTTTGTCTTTGGCCCTTGACTTCATCACTGTCTCCTTCCCCTGCGCTCCCCACCCCCTTTCGAATACCTTCCTGACTGTATCCTTTGCTTCAAAGCATCTCAGTCCTCCAGTGAATAGCCTGGCACTCTTTGAAGATCTGAGCTCCCCCTTCATCACTTGTTTTGGCTGTTTTCACTTTTCTGTCATGAGCATCTGATCCACCCACTGGAGCTTCCTATTCTCTGACAGCCATTTATGCCTCATTATCTCCTTGACGATTGCATTTTTCACTCTGTCTTCTCTTCTTGATCTTCCCAATCTTTTTAAAACATTTGTTTTCAAAGTTATTTCAACTTTCTCCATTTGTTTTCATGTGCTAATGTCTCATGTCCTTACACCATCTTCAGGGCAATGCTCACCTTGACAGTCCTCCCTTCGGTTGTGGATAATCTGCCTCTCATCTGAAGTCCTGAAGAACCTTCTGTTAGTCTGTCATACACCTGAGAGCCAAGCAAGTGACCCTCTGGGCAGATTAATCAGGTAGGAACAATGTTTCCATGGTGAGTTCTGGTCCTCTTCTGCCGAGAGGAAGAACATCCTCTTGATGGCAGAGGATATAAAATGGAGGCTCTTCCAGTACAAGGAGACATTTTGCGGCCTTTTGCTTTTCTCTCCAATTCATTTCCCCAGGAAGACACGTGAACACAGTCCTTGTTGTTACCATCAGTTCGTAGTACCCAGAGGTGCTTGATGTGCAAGGCTGTCCACTTTCTGTGCAAAATTTCATTTTATCTCTAGTCCTGCATGTTTTCTGTTATCTTAAACACAGGGGTTAGTTGTCATTGACCTTGAATACCAGCTCTTCCACCATAAAAATTCTGCTGTTCCTTCCTGCAACCTTACTTAAATTTCAGGGTTTTTTTTCTTCGGCACTATTACAGTGTAAACACCTGCTCTGTGTATCACAAAACCAATGTTTGGGGTTTTTTAGACACTCCTCCTTCTGCAAGGTGCAGCCTGTGCACTGTTCGGTTACCTGTGGGGGGATGCCTTTGCAATGCTCTCCCTTCCCAAACTGCCCCCTCTCACATTTACAACAACCACGTCTGATACTGTTTTAAGCTATTTTTTTTCAGCTGAAAACATGAGACAGTACTTAGTTCCAAAAGTTTTATCAAGTTCTCTTCTGTGTCTCCTCTTTATATACAGAGGAGATCTCTTCTGGGTGGTTAGTGTCTATAGTGGTCCCGGAAAAGATGTCCTGAGATGTCCCAGAGCTTGCAGGACATGCCCCCGTTCATGCTTTAAAGCTGATTTCTAGACATGTCCTTGGCAAAGCTGTTGAAGGGAGGGCTGTGGAACAGCAAACCACTGCTCCAGACAGTGTACCCCAAACACGTTAAATGTGAAAGGCTGCTTCTGTACGGGCCACAAGAAATGAGTTATCTGAAGGGGTTTCCATTGCCAGGAGGTACCAAGCCAGCAAAACAAAGGAGAAAAGTGGTTTGTGTTGAAAACCCACCTCTAAAAAAAAGAAAACAATGCAAACCCAGTTAACCCAATGGCTTCCAGTCTGACCTTAGACCTTCAGTTCACATTGCATCCCATGGAACAAAAAAGTAAAAGTATTTTTGTTGCACAGCTGGAAGCCATGATGCCCTCTTACTTTAACAGTACATCAAAATAAGCAACAGTACATCTATAAGCAACTGGCAGAAGTCTCACAATCATCTGCCCTTGTTCTCGTGGGGGACTTCAACTTCCCAGATGTCTGCTGGAAATACTACACAGCAGAGAGGGAACAGTCCC
>VUYV01000016.1:7694186-7860522 GCA_008711295.1 Anarhynchus alexandrinus | reverse complement strand
GGTCCTGCACCTGGGGAGGAAGAATGCTGGGCACCAGTATAGGTTAGGGGTGGACCTGCTGGGAAGTAGCTCTGAGGAGAAGGATTTGGGAGTCCTGGTAGATAATAAATTGTCAATGAGCCCGCAATGTGCCCTTGTCGCCAAAAAGGCCAATGGAATCCTGGGCTGCATAGGGAAGAGTGTGTCCAGTAGGTCGAGGGAGGTCATTCTCCCCCTCTACACGGCACTGGTGAGGCCACAACTGGAATACTGTGTCCAGTTCTGGGCTCCTCAGTTCAAGAGGGATAGGGAACTGCTGGAGAGAGTCCAGCGAAGGGCAACCAAGATGATTGAGGGATTGGAGCATCTCCCTTATGAGGAAAGGCTGAGAGAGCTGGGACTCTTTAGCCTGGAGAAGAGAAGGCTGAGGGGAGACCTTATTACTGCTTACAAATATCTAAAGGGTGGGTTGAAGGAGAATGGAGCCAGACTCTTCTCGGTGGTTCCCACTGACAGGACGAGGAGCAATGGGCATAAGTTGGAACATAGGAAGTTCTGTTCCAACACACGGAAAAACTTCTTTACAGTTAGGGTGACAGAGCACTGGAACAGGCTGCCCAGGGAGGTTGTGGAGTCCCCTTCTCTGGAGATTTTCAAGACCTGCCTGGATGCAGTCCTGAGTAATGTGCTCTAGGCAATCCTGCTTTAGCAGGGGAGTTAGACTAGATGATCTCTAGAGGTCCCTTCCAACTCTGAAAATTGTGATTCTGTGATTCTGTGAAAATGCAGTGCTTTACCGTGCCGGGGATTTGTTGAGAGCCAACCAAGTTGCAGGTAGTGGTTGATATCTGCTCAGCACAAGATTTTGTACTTTCTTTCAGTTGGTATTCGTGTTAGCCCGGAGAGGCCGCTCAGAAGCAAGGTCCCGCTTTGTTAAGTATGTTACAGACAAGTACTTGGAGATGGCGCTGCCTTCCTGAAGAGCTGCAGTGTAAACAGAGAGGAAGGCTCACCGGGAGGAGAAAGGTGGAGTTGCAGTCCCTGCCCGGTTGATAGGGAAAAACAACCTCATAAGGTGACACTTGACCCACCAGGATGGGCAGGCAGTGGCAAATCTCCCACGGGCTTCAGCAGCAACAGGATTTTTTTCCAAAGTGGTCTGCCCAGCTGCATTTACTCTGCTCATGATAAATCATAACATCTATTTANTTTTTTTTTTTTTTTTTTTTACATTTTTATCAGTGTTTCTGTAACTCTTGCAGAACCTCTAAACCAAAACAGAGGGAGAGCTGCACTTGGCAATGCGGTTAAAAAGCTCTGTACTTTATCTCTGGAGTAGGAACCGATTATTGGCCTTTCTTTAGATGAATCTAACCTATGCCTCATCAGGGACAAAACAATGACAAATTTTCAAGTCACATCGCTTTGGGACTTAAATGACAGCAGAAAACACCACAAGGACAGAAAANCCCCCCCCCCCCCTCCCTTTTTACCTGAGAACTACTTCCTTCCTTAGAAAAATTAATTAAAAAGAAAGTAATACCTCTTCAGCCTTTTCATAGAGATTCATTTCCTATCAAATACGACTTAGATTTGCCCTGTTCGTGTGGTTCCTTGTAGAACCAGGATATTGCTACATTTAAACGCTGCAATTCAACAGAAGCTGAGGATTCAAATGCCTTAAAAAACCTCTTTGAAACTAATTTGAAAACCCAGCTTTAGGTCACAGGCATTTATTGATTTTTTTTCTATGTATCTTCCCTCTCGTGTTCCTTCCGTTAGAAGAATTTTTCTGAAACAGTAGTATCTTCCCGCGATAATTTAAGCAGGCCTTTACATTTCTGCAGGTATTGCAAACTTTCAAACCAATCTCATGATAATCATTTATCTTAATAGCCTGTAACTTTCCGGGTATTGATCTGGCATCGTATCCTCGTGGGGCCTCTCGTGTCCGTATGTTTCTGCAGCGCTTCCATTGTCTCTTCGACTCGCGTTGGCATGCTTGCCCAAATGTGACGCTGTTAAAATTGACTTTATAAAAATGGTGTGTACATTGAAACCAAGAAAAAGAGAAGAAAAATACAGTCTTCCACCCCCAAGCTTCCTGTTGGGAAGGTGAAACAACTGCATTTCCCCAATTTTTACCTTTGGAAATGTCCCTTTGGCTGTGCCTCTTACACCCCAGCCTGCAATAAACACAACAGTCGATAAAATGGGGAGATTTGCTTTTTATGTCATCTTTTGTTCATTACATCTAGAGGACAGCCGACTTATTGCAGTCCTCGGGAACTTCCTCCCCTTGCCTTTCTGGAGTGATTTTGTTTCCTGGTGCTGCCTGCCAGAAGCACTGCCTGGTGTCCCAGTGAAGTTTCTCCCGTGCAATTTCTTCATACCTCTGGTGGGTAAGCACTTTCCAAGGCAAAATAAGCCATCTGTGCTATTTCCTGGGAAGTCTCGTGTTTTCCAAAAATCACAATTTTCTTTATAAGCCTATTGGGAAGGGGTATATTTTAGTAAAGTATGTTCATTAAAATCTCTTCCCTTCAGAAAACTGTCACGCTAGTGGACGCAATGCACCATTTTTCTTCTGAAGGTAGTGGCTGTTATATACCACCAAGCATTGCTCTGCCACTTCAGAATAACTTAGCCAGTTGAAAGGATGTGAGAAAGTTGCAGGAAAAAAAGAGCTAGGACCTGATTTGAGATTTTACCGAGTCACTGGAAAACTTTTATCCATGTACAACCATGACATAGTTTATGACAACACGCTTCAAAGATTTAGTGTATTTATTTTACTGACAAGGTGACACCTCACCCAGAGGTAGGTCTGTGAGAAGTGGCTTAGAGTTGATAAACCACGACAGTCTGAGCAAGGGACAGTGTTTGGGCCACGTTTACCATTTTATGGATTATCTTATTTGCTCCTTGAGCTCTCCAAAATCAATTCAAATGGGATCCAACCCTCCCAAATGCTTCCTGTGTGATTTACCAGGCTGGTTATGCAGCGATCGAGAATATCAGCTAGAATGAAGAAAAGTCCAGACCATTATGATCTAGAGGTCAATATCCACAGGAGAGAAAAGAAAGAGAGGCAGATGTCTAGCTGAGGTACTCTGAGCGGCAAAAGAAAGCATGGAGGAAAGGAAGAGTGTCTTAGGAGTGATGTCTGCATCGTTGAGTGTTGCACTGTAGACAGACCGTGTGGGTCAGAAAGGAGTGCAGTGGGAATAAAAAGATATATCTGTGTGAATGAAATAAGGCGTTGGCTATTTGTGTGTAGCAATTAAGAAAAAAAAAAGAAAGAAGCGGGCCAGAGATTTAAAACGTCATAGCAGAGTGAAAATGACGAAACGGTCTGCAGCAGGGAAATAAAGAAGCATAAATGTTTCATAAGGATTACCGAAGTAGGGGACAGAACAAAGACAGGGTATATAATAAAGGTATAATATATATGATAAAGGTAAAAGAAGATCTGAGCTCCTAAAGCACGTGAGAAACGGGAACCCAGGCAGTGTGTCAGTGGGGCTGTTGGAGAGCTGAGCAGAGGAGGTCAGTGACAAATGAGCCCCGGCTAAATCAGCAGCTGCCAAATACAGTAGGGTCCTGAGCGGTTGTACATCCCATAAGACTCCAAAAATCCAGGGATCTCCTACAGGACATCTGGGCTCACTGATGTCAGGGGTTGCTTTGCCTTCAGTGTCAACAGAGCCAGGATTTCTCCTCTGGACTTTGGGTGGCGCGTGCCTGAAGCAGTTACTTTCTTGACCAAATTGTTTGTGCTCAGACATCTTGACTCAATAACCAAATGTGGAGGAAAACATCATGACTCTGTCATTGGCTGGTGTATATTGGCTTGGACTCTTGTTGTCTCCAAAGGACCTGTATCAATTCAGGCCATCCAAAGGGTCTGCATTGTTGGATCTGATACACTTTGCACAGAAGACAGCAGTAGAGATAAGAGTCGATTACTATAATTGATCCAAACTGGATCACCAAATAGTTATTGTAATGCTTTGACAGCTTTCTGTAGAACCAGAGGAGACGGTTTCTCGTCTGAGGATTGACATCTTTATAATAAGGTATACACTGATGTCTTCGGGGTTCAGAGGAACCTGTCTGCTCAAAACTCCCTTTAGGGAAGGCTCCACGAGGCTTTTGCTGACATTAACAATTAAGCATGTTTTCTTGTGTGGCAGGTTATTATAGCTTGTCCAAAATCAGGCAGTTAATGGAAGGAACAGGAATGAGATGGGAGTCTCTTTGTAAAGGCTATGAAAAGCAGAGCCTATTTCACAATATTTTACATATGAACCTTACTTTTTCTTACTGTTTCATATTTTTATTTGAAGATTGACTTTTCCAACAGGAAGTTGACTAAATCATCGCAGGGCGTCTCATTTCAGCACACCAATGGCTTCTCCATTTTCGAAATGAAAGATCTAGAAGGGCTTTCTAAGAACTCAGAAGTTTTCTGGAACTGAGAGACATTTTCAAGAAGTTTTCTCAGGGACTTTACCCAGAATGGATGAAGTCCAGATAAGTCTGTCAGTCACTTATAAGATGCTCTGAAGCAGGCCTGTCTTGCAGGATACTTTCCAGTGCATCTCAAGCTTGGTGAGAATTTCTGGTCTGCGTAGGCAACGCATGCAAGAACTTTCTTCCAAACTATGCAAATTTATCCAATTTCTGTAGGTTTCCTGAATACACATTGCTTGGATCTCGCACTTGGTTAGCATCAAGGTCCTCTGGTCTCTTCACTCCACTTCCCCAGCCATCGACTTTGTCCCCTGCAGACGCTCGCTAATGCGAGCAGAAGGGCTCTTTAGAGAGGAGCGTCTTTGGGGAGCTGCCATTTCGCCATTTGGCCTTCTCGCTTCCTCGTTCTGCTGCAGGCTGGCACGCCAAATATTTGAGGGCCAGCTTTGGCTGAAAACACAAGGCTTAAAAGTAGAAGAAAGCTGAGAACGCGTCCAGTTTGCACCAGAGGGAGCCTCTGTAATTCGTTTTGTTGGAAGACAGCATCCAATCGGCAGTACACATATGGCATAAGCGTTTGAAAAGTTCCTAGCCTGGCAAGCGGAGCCACGCCGCTCTCGTCCAAGCTGGCGGTAAAAAGACTGGCCCATCTGTGAGCAAAGTCCTTGGGCTGGGGGCTGTTCTCCCCTTCCCTTTCTTTTTTCTTTGGTTGTGTTTTTTTTTCCCCTCCTTCATTGTTATTTTTTAAAGGAAGTCACAGCATTTCAGGAAGATGGTGCAGACAGCACGGTTGGATTTATAGCATTTCCACTATCTGCTTCTCATTAATATTGATTTTTTTATATTTCATCTCTGACAGTAAACATGACTCTTAAAAAAAAAAAAATCCTCTCTTCAGTTCCCAGCTTTTCATGAATGGGAGATAACATGCCTTACTCCGAGCAAAACATTTCCTGCCTCTCTACATGGTTAATTACAGTTTTTCGCTTTATTGTCTGGCACTCCTAAACAATTGCTGCAAGTTTCTCACCCAAGTCTGCAACTGAGAAAATAATTTCTTGGGAGAGACCTGTATTCCCTAAGTTAAATCAGAACGTGCTGCTTATTTTTCTAAACTTCACGTCTTGTGTAATGCTGGGGCATTATAATGCGCTGTTGTAATTAATAAGATTGCAGATTCCTGAGAAATGAGCAAGACAAAAGTTCCAAATGGTAAGTTATTTCTTGATGCCAGAAGGTGATTTATTTTTTTTGTTATTACCTCTTGCACATGTTCAGACTGAGGAGTTAATTCCCCTCCCCACCAAATTAAGGTAACCGGCCTAAAATGGTAAAGACAGATATGAGAGTGTTTGGCTTTTTACTTTTTCCCCATCTGGTGTCTGCACAGCTGGAACGGTTTGAAGCGCAAAGGAAACACCTTTTTCTCCACCAGCGTGGGTGACCAAAGCTCTCCCAAAAGCTGGAAGCTGCTGTTCCTGCCGAGCAGACCGCAGACGTGGGCGGCGCAGGGACCGTGCCCACGCGTGGCCGCTTTGGACCCCACACCAGGTAACCTGGGTTTGCTCATCACGTGCAGCGCGACGTCCTCTAGCCTGCGTCCTAGAAGTGCTGTGATCTGCCTTCTTATTTAAACTCAAACTGGAAGGGAAAGAGTATGTGTGTGCCTTCTCTTAACTCCTAGTGTGTTTTTTAAAGAACGCAGATTTGGGGAGGGAGGAGGAAATCTGTTAGATGGGAAACACTGGGCTCATCAGTCTGGTTTTTCCTGGTGCCAGGGCAGATGCCTGTGTGTCTGGAGAAGTACGGTGGGTCGGAGATCATACCTCTCCAGGAAATAAGGCCCAATGGATTGAAATGAAAACTCCCTTTTATTGACTATTTAAGACTTGTTGTTTTCCTGAAGGCAACTTGCTTGTCACAGGCAAAACAAAATAAGGACTAGGCCACCATCAGCAAGCGAGCCGGTCCTTTTCTCGCTCCAGAAGAAGTCCCCAACCTGCCCAAATTAGCCAAATTGAGAAAGGTCAACCCTTCTCCACACACCCTCCTGTGCCCCTAAGCTGGGGTGTCCTCCGGGGATGCTCTGTGCCCCGGCTCTGCTTGAGGGCTGGGGGTCAGGAGGTGCGCACCGCGCAGAGCAGATTAAAAAAGAAATAAATCCCCTTTTGAGAGCTGATCCGCTGCTGACAGCTGTAGCTTTTCTTCCGATATCGAAAAATGCACTTCAGTACCGTTCAAGCATCCACACACAGCCCAGCAGTCATACTTGGGTTTTCTCACCACACCTCAGGCTGATTTACCATTCGGCACATTGCAAATACCCCAAAATAAGGGGAGCGAGGAGGGTGGGAAGAGAGATAGGGAAACTGGAAAGAGCACGTGGCAACGGAGGACTGGAATGATGGGATCGGCACCTCTTTGGCCACTGGGTGTTTGAAAGGGGTTCGAAACGGGGTGTGAAGTTATCAATAGCTGTCAGGAAGCGTTGCCCATGTTTGCCGCTTCGCTTGCGGCTCGGTACTTAAAATGGAAAGATTGATTGGTTTCAGAGCATGCAGTAATCGATACGGCACGTTTGGGTGAATATTGCAGCTTTCCACTTAATTAGAGGTGACTCGGTTGTTTAGTATTTCAAATCAGTAAAATGATCGTGTCAACGCTGTAATTTCCTAAGGAGGGAAATACGCCTCATTTTCTGGTCTTTGCTTTGTTTTATGCATATGCATCCTTATTTCTGCATTTGCTTCTGCTTTAGTGGATATTCCGCAGTGTTTTTGCAGTCTAAGATTGAGCAGAATTTGTCTTTGAGCAGAGCTTGACATAACAGCTTAATCTGCAGCCAAAACACTTATTTTTTTCTCACAGGGACGTAGGAGAACAGAGTAATGGCGTGGAGCATGGTCATCATTCTCCAGCGCTCAAGCCCCGGCAGTCAGCGAGAGGGGCTGCCGGCTGCCTTTTGGCAGCACCTTTGGAAGGGTCTGGGGAGCCTCGGGCACTCGCACCGGCTGTCACCGTCCGCAGCGCTACGGAGACGACGTCTCAAAAAACCAGGCTAAGCCTTACTTAGGGCATCATTTGTACCATGATGTTTTAATGCCGCTATAAAATGCCAAGCGATGCCCTACGGCAATGAGACTGGTGAGTGTATCCTGTGTGCCCCGAGTGGCCCTGGCATGGCGGGGGCGGCGAGGTGAGCAAAGGGGGTCTCGCGGCATCCCCAATTAGCCGGCTCTCCAGCACGCACCGCGGGTGCCTGAAGGGGATTTGCGCCTGCTAAAGCAATCAGCTGTCCCTGCAGGGAGGTGTGCTCATCAATTAATCATGCAGGACCGAAGTACATTGGTATGAAGGAAGAGCAAAGGACCCTGCTGTCACAGGTACTTTCAGGGTTAGGGGCAGACTTCAGTGCCCCAAACCCGACCTTAACAAATTACAGGTGTCTAACCCCATAAGATCTGGATCAGGACAACGCCATCCAGGATCAGGACGACACAGTGCCTCTGATCCTCCCGATGGGACACTGATGATATTGGGTCCTTCCCAAGTGTCGTTTTACTTTTAAAGATGTGTCTGTCAGAGGAAGGGGCAGACCCACTTCTCCCGTAGATGTAGAAACCAAGAGGGAAGAGTTTGTATGGGGGGAGAGTGAGATCCAAGTCGTAGTCTTGGGGCCTTGGGCAACCTGGGCTGGTGGGAGGTGTCCCTGCCCATGGCAGGGGGGTGGGAACTCGATTTTCAAAGTCCCTTCCAACCTAAACCATTCTGTGATTCTATGATCATCAGGTTATCGTCTAGTGTGTGAGAGCGAGAGGACAGGGAGAACGATCCCGTCTCACAGAGCTGAAACGGGAGGGCCGGGCAGCGCAGAGGGGGTGTATATGCCTGAGCAGAGCTTTGCTGCCACGCTGAGATCAAGGTACCCCAAAATTCACCCTGGAGGCACCCATGGCACCACGTGGATGAGCCCGTAGGTCCTGTCCTTTCCCAGTTACTGGCAATTGGTGGGTCCCAGTGTGGCCGGCGGTTGTCTCGCCCAGGTGCCGAGATGGATGTGGCTTTGCCCTGCTGGAGTGCAGGGAGCATTTGCAGAGACGCTGTCTGCGAGAGAGCAACTGATGAATGGACCCAGGGAGGCATGCAAAGATAAACGAGCTCCATAACCCTTGGCTTGGTCCACTCTTCTAGTCTTTAATAATACCCCAGACGAGCTTAATCTGCATCAACTGCCTCCGGCGGCAACCCGAGCATGCTGAGGCAGCCTATTGCATAGGCATCCAGCACACCTCGGCGCAGTTTTTTTTTGCTGTCACAAGGCTATTTAGGCTTGATGCCTGGCAATTAGCTGCTAATCTGCTGCCCGGAGAACCAGTTCAAAACAGGACATTGGGTTGGTGGTTGAAGGAACCTTTTTGTCTATATAGGGGGGTGTATATATATATATATATCAACTAAATACGGCCTTACCCCCTCCTGGCAGCTGGGTCTGTCCAGCTGTCCCCTGGCTGTGAGCGCTTGCAGGGTTTCCCCCGGTGTCACCAAAGCCCTGCAAAGGCATATTTCCTCCAAAGAGAATAAAAACAGGGCAATAATCCATGGCTAAGCTGTAACAGGAGCCTGTCTGGGGGCACCCAGCAGCAGCCAGCATGAAACGCCGAAGCAAACAGCCTGAGCTGCCTGCTGACTTCTTCTGCCTTTGGTTTCACAGCTGACGCTTCCAGTCTTCCCCAAACTGTACCCATGCCTGCGAGAAGACGTGGAAAGGAAAAAGGGAAAGTAGGAAAGAAAAGGACAAAAGGCTTTTGCCCGTTTTGGTCTGGTTTTAATTGCTGACATGTCAAAATTCAAAACAGTCCAATTACCTCTCAGCAGCACATGGGAGATTTCAAGTGGCTCCTGTTGGTATTTAAATGCACATGAGGGTGGTGGGGGATCTAATTAGGGGCTGTCTGATTGCGGTGATGTTGTCCCGAGAAGCAGCGGTCTCTTGGAGAGCAGAACAGTCTTTGAGGTAAGCAAAGAGAGAGGCTTGTCATCAGAAAGGGGCTGCTATCGTTCCCCAAGAAGAAAGAGACAAAATTAGACCATCCTTCGTTTCAAAAATGGGATTCCTTCACCCACAGGTTACCAGGACTGAGCCTGAAAGCGGCGAGCAGTGGAGATGGGCGATGATGAGACGATGGTGACTTCCAAATGTTTCTTTCATTGTAATGGCTCGAAAATCCTGTGAAGCTGTGAAAGCTTTTTTTCCTGACAGATTCGAACTTCAAACCAGCCTTTTCTAAGAGGGTTTTTTTAATACAATTGTCTTCTTTTTCATCCCTTCTTCTCCTCTCTCTCTCTTTCCCTCTATAAGCTCTCTCCTCTGCCTGTATTATTCACCAGTATGTTATATTTCCCCGCACCGCCTCTGCCTGCAAGGCAACAGGGAGGAGAGAGCACAGGGCTTTTGGAGGGTGGGGGTTGCCAGGCATTGCCCACCAGCAGGACCAGACCTCTCTGGCTGTCCCTCTGGAGACCATCACGAGCAGGTCCCACAGCTCCCGGGGCGCAGCTCCTGCCCAGGCTGGAGGATATCATACAAAGTCAAATGAAATTCAGTTTCGCATCCCCCCCCTACCCCTGTAGGTCTGCTTGCCTTCCCCAAACCCCAACACCTAAGCTGCTGCTGAGGAAAGCAAGGTGTAAAAACATCCCAAAACACTCCTCTGGAGTGTGGCAGGTGGGCCCGTGCTTGGCTTCCCTCTCGAGATCTTTCTGATCCCGGAGGTTTTGGCAAGAATTAAATCATCTGAATTCCTGAGCGGTTTTATTTGCATGTATCGATTCCCGGGGAGGCAGGAAGTTTAAATTGGAGTGATTGATCGGCGCAGCGTTCGCTCTGGTCAATACGGCACCTTTAAATGAATACAGTCATCCCGCACTTAATTAGACATGACTTGGTTATTTCGCTGAGCGTGTCGTGTCAGGATGGGTACCCGGTGCAGCTGTTCAGCTCGCTGCAAGGGGCAGCGCAGCCGGAGGGTGGCTCTGGTTTGCTCGTAGGTGTATAAAAGCAGATGGAGGGAGAGCAACAGAAATTTGGAAGGGAGGTGTTAGCCCAGCGCTCGCTACTTTCGCTGAGAGACGGCAAAAATTAAAAGCAAATGACCTTCTGCACAAGCAACTCGTGCGTGCAGTGGTGAGCTGGAGCACTGCATCCCTCCTCTGTGCCACGGTGAATGTGTCCACAGCGGAACGGCCTCCCTGGCAGGAGGGGATGCAGGTCGGCCCCCAAAACCCTCTAGGATGTAGCTGAAGCCCTTGGGCAGGGGAGGAGAATGGAGTTGAGATGGGTACCGGACCGCAGCCTCTGTGCTACGGTCAGTTAGCGGGGTAATTGCCGAGCTGCCATGCCACGCCGAGCGGGCCTCTGCCTAATTCGTCATGGTGAGCGGCCGCAAAAGAATACGGTGTGTTTTCCAATGAAACCAAAATGTATTTGACTCATAGAAAAATCTTGAGTGACACCCCCTCCGCCCCCCAAAAAAATAAAATAAAGATGAAATAAACAGATGGGCTTCTTACTTTTATTTATGTCCACTCGGTCTATTTGGCAGTGTTTATGAATATTCCAGTTACTCATCCTCGTGCTCTGAGGATTATGTATGACAGGGGAATAAGTCCATGAGCTACATGCCAACATACACTGCGAGAGATACCCCCGGCACCCTGAAGCACAGCGGTCCCTGGGGCAGAGAGGTGTAGGGGACCGGGTTCCCCCTCTATCCCCATCCCACACAGGCGCCTGCTGGTCCCCACTTCCAGAGGAGCTTCCCGGGCACTGGCATCCCCCATTTTTGGGGGTTTGCCTGAGGGGATGGGAGAAAAGGCCGGGTCCAAGCCCAGCACCCGAGTCTGCTGGCACTCCGTCCTGCTGGAGCCAGTTTAATTCCTGTGCTGCTTCACACTGGATGTTTAGTCACGGATTCCCCAGTTGCGCGCGGCAAAGCACAGCTGAGCATTCATCAGGCATCCTTATTAAAATTTTATTATGTAAATTAATTGCGTACATAAGCACTGGCATGGCACACTGGGGTGCAGGCTTTGCAGACTCAGAAAACGCCTGCAACTTCTCTGGCTGTCCGCAGTTTGAAAATGTTTCCTTTCCCTTCCAGAAACGCCAAAGCACACAAATGGGTTTTTCTTACCTGGGGCAAGGAGATAAACCATCCAGCACAGAAAAAGGGCATCCGACATAAGGAAGGAAGGATGCAGCCTGCTGTGCGCGCAGCTCCTCCATGCAGCAGCGTTAAGCACCACCACGCCATCACATCACCAGCGAGGTGTAGTCCCCGATTTCGGTGCAAACAGCTAAAGGCTTCCCCAGATCCTCATTAACTGTTTCTAAACAAATGTTTGCTGTAGCTTGGCTGTATTTATTAATATTAAAATGTTTCTTCCCTCTCCCCCGCCTCCATTTGCTTGTGCCATTGGTCTTCAGCCATCGTCACCCCCATGGTGGCTTGGGAGCCGTTTCTCTGCTGGCGTTGGGCGGGCAGCCATCCTTCCTCCTGGACCATGTGTTGTGGGAAAACCTCCATCTCGAGATCTGTCAGACTGAAAACTTCTCAGAAATGAGCGCCACAACTCTTTTTTTTTTCTCCCTCTGCAGACGTAATCCCACACCGGGTGGAAACAGACTCTGACTGTGCCGTGGCATCTCCCGTGTAGTGTCACGTTGATGTTAATTTAATTCCCCGGGAGCCTTTCGCAAATGAGGGGGCATGTGATGATACAGACCCTCCAGTGGAGTAACTCCAACCTGTCTGTATCTTCCTCGTGCTCTATGTCAAAAAAAAAAAAAGTGCAGTGGGAGCATTCCCCATCAGTTCATGGAATTAATGAAGATTGCATCTGCTAAGCTGATTTACATAAATAAAATAAAATAAAATAAAATAAAATAGTGGATGCATCAGGTGACCCTGGGTACCAGGGAATGGGAGATGAGCTGAAGAGATTTGGGCTCATGGGTGGGCACCACCACAAAGGGCTGGCGGTGGGAAATGAGGGACCCGCATGCGTTGAGGAACCAGTTGTTTGATAAATTACCAGGCAAATTAAAACAATTAAGCTACACTTCCTATCAGCTGCTTTCAGTAATGAAGTTTGACGCTAACGAAATCAGCCACTCAATTTTTTTCCTCCCTGTTCTGGCGGAAAAGCTGTGGGAAGGCATGAGGAGCGAATGAGGGTCAAAACCAACTCTGTGCACGGTTTCATCCCGCGGTGCCAAATTCCCCTCTCAGCATTTGGGGTGGGATATTTTTATGTTTTATTTAATACACACATGTTTTGTTGCAGTGTCACTCACCTCGCCNAAAAAAAAAAAAAAAAAAAAAGGAGCACATGATCCCTGTGCGCTGGGAATTCAGGAGAAATAAATTGGGGATTTGGGAAAACTGGGATAAATGTAGGCATGTGTCCTGCGCAGCGGGGTTGGGGGATGACTTGCAACGCCACGTAGACTGTACCGATGACTTTGTGGTGCCGTAGAGGATGGCAGATGGCAAAGTAGCACAAGATGTGTTTCCTCCACGGCACATCCCTTCTTAATCCCGTGCGGGTCCCTCCATGCCCCTGGAAAAAATGAAAAGGTTAACTGAAAATCATAAGATTAAAAAAAATAAATAAATTTGAAGCATGTCAAAAGCCAGGCAATAAATAAACTGTCAGCTCTTGCATTGATCCTGAGATTTAGCACATGGGTGCAGGGATGTGAAGATCTGCCTGCACCGCTCCTTGCACAGCCTCACCCTTCACGGTCAAGCATTCCCTGTTGGGTGTATGAAATACTCAGACACACGCATGCACGAGACGTGTAAAGGCTGTCAGCTTTCATAAGTGATACAATTATTGCCCTAATAGGGGTAATAGGTAAGAGGGACTCCAATATTGCGATCCTCACGCATAAGGAGTTGCTCGCTGCCCTGGGTCAGTAAATTTGGGTTCACTTCCTAAAGAACCCAGTCCTCCACGTGCTTTTCTGCCCCATCAACCAAAGTCCTCCCCCCTTGGCGGCAAAATCTGATTCAAAGGATGGGTTTGATGGATACCTGTCTTCTCTGATGTGCTGGGCTGCCGCAGCCCATGTCCCAAAGGGAGACCAGAGGAGGTTTAGCTGCGGGTGGAAGCTGGTGTGAACCAAGGGCACCCCTGGACCAGGGGTGGAGCACAGGACATCGGCCCCGCTGTGTGACCCCAGGTCACCAGAGGCTGCCTCTGGACAGAGGTCTGATGTAGTGAGTGGCCTGGGTCAACGTAAAGCACAAACCAAGCAAACGATAAGAAACAAACCACCTGGAAAGAGTCCCTTTTGGCATGTGTGAAGCAAAGCATTTGGGATTTCTCTGCAGAAGGCTACAGAAGAATTTCCTATTCAAACTGTTCAATTTTGCATAAATGTAGTTTTTAATTCTAAAGACATATTTAAATGCGTTCAGTGTGAGACTGGGAAACCACAGGGGAGAGGGAGGCAGGAGCAGGAGGGGCAGCTGGGGATGCTCTGGGGACGTCGGGTCCGTCTTTAGGAGGAGAAAGCCATCCCGCCACCCTGGTCGAGTAATCCCCTACAGTGGCACTGCCACCACAGCTCCCCTGCACGTGCCAGGGTGGTTAAGTAGGGACAGATGGACTCTTAGAGAAGTTTGAGTCCAGAGGATTTTTTCAATATGCCTTTTTTAAATCTGCTCTTAAGCAGATTCACTCAAAGAAAGACGTAATTATTTTAATATCTCCCCCCACCCCCTCTTCCTACTCTGCAAATGCACTTTGCTTTGCAAGTCCTCAGAGGCAATTTTATGGAAGAAAACATGCACTTTAAAAATATTTATGTTAGATACATTCCTAACAACAGACTTGTCAGGGAACAGGGCTGGGGGAGGGGGTTGGCTGTTATTCTGTTTTCTTACAAGAGATAAAAATGCTACCACAGGCTACTATGGATCAATGAGATCTGGCACATAATTAGGGCAGGCGTGCTCTAGACCGCACACCCAGCTCTCAGCTCCGCACACCCCTGTCTGCCCTCGGCACTGCATGGCGGGGATCTCGTCTGGACCAAGATCCACATCTGTCAGTCAGTCCTGCCGCCCTCCTTTCTCGCAACTTCGACAGCAGTGGCTCTGTCACCTCCCTACAGTTGCAGACCAAGCCATGCTGCCAGGCAGCAGGGACACGACGCGGGGTGCCCTCGGGCATGGCAAGGCAGGAATGACTTCAGGGTGTGCACCAAAGCCACGCCACACTTCCCTTGTCTTGTTTTATTTTAAATTTTATTTTACTTGTCCCTGGTGTAGTTACAAGTCAAACCTTTGAGCCCCATCCTCCTGAGGGTTGCCTTTCATTAAAACCTAGAAAAGGGTTTCTTCAGGGCTCCTGCAGGGTAATGCTGTAGACAGAAGAGCTGCCTCCCAGAATAATAATAAAACAAAAACAAACCCCACATTTAGACTGGGGGAGCTCATGCCGCAGAGATGCAGGCAGTTCCCCCAAACAAGGCAGCACCTGGAAAGGCAGGATGAGGCCAAATGGCCACAGCTGAGGGACATTTGCCACCAGGGCGGGGGTGGGGGAGGAGCACAGCACCCAGAAGCCATAAAAGGCCCATGGGCATGCTCCTTTGTGGTGGTGTGTGCTCTCTGAAGGTAGTGGCAAGTGGTTTGGAGAAGGAGGTAAACCTGGACCATGTGAGCCTAGGTTTGTTTGGGAGTCCAGGTCTGACTGTGCCTTGCTGAGCTGGAAGAGGAGCTGGTGTGGGAACAGTGCTTAGGATGGGGGTTGCAATGCTGCCCCTCCTGCCAGCCTCAGGTCAGTAGACACTAACTGCTGCTTAGTGGGTTATGGATGTTACAGCTCTTTTGCTTTTGACTGAGTATATAGCAAGTGCCTGTGTGTGCAGGGAGTCTCTGCAGCTTTGCATGTCTCTGGGTCCAGGCTGGGTTTATAGTGAGGCTTTTAAAGTAAAGGGCTGTGAACTTGTTCTTTAGAAAACTTGAATTCTTGGAGAGTGTTTTGACCTTGTCCTCTCTCCCAAAGATGGGGGAAGAGAGGCAACAACAAGAGAGTGGATGTGTGTGTGATTTGAGGGTGGGAAAGTTGTGGTTGTGGGCACCTCAGCTGTGTGTTTGTTACTCCACCTGGGGATGAGAGGGTTGCTGGAAGTGGGAGGAAGAGAAGTAGGGACTCTGTGGAGTAGCTGTGGGAGACACTTGGCTGTCTGCCTCTGAGCCCACACAGGCTGATGTGGGGAAAGGTGGATGCAAGAGCCCTGCATGACTGATGGGCAAAGCAGCAGTAGTCCATGCAGCCAGGTCTCCTTCCAGCTCATGGAAGCACAGTCCAGAGCAACCTGGCCCTTCCCGAAATCCAAAGCTGGGCTTGGTGCAGTTGGAGGCCATCTGCCCTGCCTGTCCTTTGTGATCAACTTTCGCACTAGGTTGATGATGGTGTTCTTCAGACCCAGGGAGGAGAATACATTGTGTAGTGGGGAAAGTAAAACAATCACCAGCCAATCCATGCTTGCTGCTGCTAAGGCACCTTACTCCAAGGGAGAAACAAGACATCTTCAAGTCATCCTTCCTCATCAGCAATTATAAATTTGGCCTAAGGTGGTGTTGTGGTTTGACCAACACAAGACTAATTTATTTATTTTAGGACTTATTTACACCACCATTGAGTGCTGCTGTCCCACATCTGTTAGACCTTCCCTATGCACTGGAGTCAAAGGGAGCTGAGTGCTATGCTACAACTGACATTGCGAGTGCCTTTTTCTCTATTCCTTTAGCAGCACAGGGCAGCCGCAGTGTGCTTCCACCTGGAGGGGTGTCCAATACCCCTGGAATGGACTGTCCCAGGGGTGGAAACACAGCCCTACTGTTTGCCATGGGCTGACCCAGCCTGCACTGGAGATGGGTGGAGCTCCACAACACCTGCAATGCATTGGGGACATCATGGAGTGGGGTAATACAGCAGCAGAAGCTTCTGAGAAAGGGGAGAAGGTAATACAAATCCTTCTGGAAGGTGGTTTTGCCATCAAATGAGGTAAGCTCAAGGGACCTGCCTGAGAGATGCAGTTTGTAGGAACTGAGTTGGCAAGATGGTGCTGCCAGACCCCAATGGATGTGAGTAATAAAACAGCTTTGTCACCCCCTACTCCCAAGAAGGAAACACAAGTCGCTTTAGGTGTTGTGGCTTTGTGGATAACGCAAATCCTGGTCACAGTCAGACTGTGAGCCCTCTCTATGAAGTGACTATAGAGAAGAAAGATTTTAAACAGAACCCTGAGCAGCAATCAGCCTTTGGACAAACTGAGATTGTTCACGCAGTAGCCCTTGGCCTAGTTTGGACAGGACAAGATGGAAAAAAGTGCTCTACACTGCAGCAGGGGGGAACAGCCCTACCTGGAGTCTCTGGCAAAGGGCACCTGGAGAGACTCGAGGCCGACCCCATGGGTTTTGGAATGGAGCATAAGGAGGATCAGAGGCTTGCTGTAGTGTTGCTGAGAAAGATGTTGGCAACATAGGAAGGAGTTGGAGCTGCTTTGGAGGTAACTGGTACTGAAGCAGAGCTCCTGCTGGTGCCCTGGTGGCCAGTGTTGAAGTGGATGTTTAAAGGGCAGTGTCCTTCCACTCATCATGCAACTGATGAGAGGGTGGTGTGTGCTGAGGAGGCCCCACCATATAATCAGTTATGAACAACTGAGAAGTGATATGTGCTGTTCAGTGATGGATCTTGTTGTATCGCAGGAAACCAGTGAAGGTGGAAAGCTGCTGTGTGGAGTCCTACTGGATGAGTTGTGGAAGCGGCTGAGGGAGCGTGTGAGTGGAGTGAGTTTGCAGCAGTGAGAGCCATTCAGCTGGCTTTAGGTGTGGCTGAGGGAGAAAAGTGGGCTGGTGCTTTGTCCCTCTACTGCCTCATGGATGGTGGCCCATGCCTCGTGGGGATGGTTGAAGCAGTGGCAGAAGAGCAACTGGCAGCGCAGAGGTAAACCCATCTGGGCTGCTGACTTGTGGCAAGATACTGTTTCCTCTTTAGACAAGCTGTCTGTGAAGGTATGTCACATAGATGCCCACATGGCCATGAGTCTGGCCACTGAGGAACAACAAAACAACCAGAAGGTGGATGGGGCTCCTAAAGTTAAAATGTCCCAAGTGGACTTGGAGTGGCAACATGAGGGTGAGTTATTAGCTGGGTGGGCACATGACACTTCAGGGCCTCATGGAAGAGGTGCAACATGCAGATGGGATCATGACCGAGGGGTGGATTTGACTATGGGCACTACTTCCCAGCTTATCCACGGCTGTAAAACTAAGCAAGCTAAAGGGCCAAAGCCTTTATGGAATGGAGAATGGTGGCTGAACTGTAAGTATGGAGAGAACTGGCAGATGGATAATATCTCCCTTCCACGGACCTGCCAGGGCAAATGCCATGTGCTTGTACTGGTGGGAGCCACCACCGGATGGCTGGAAACGTGTGCTGTGTCTCACACCACTGCCCGGAACACTATTTTAGGCCTTGAAAGACAAGTGTTGTGGCGACATGGTACTCCAGAGAGACTTCTGTTGGACAATGGGACTCTTCTTCGATAACCTTATAGATGCCTGGGCTGAAGAGCTTGGTATGGAGCGGATATATTCCATCCCCTATCACGCACCAGCTGCTGGGAAGGCTGAACGATGCAATGGACTACCAAAGACTACCTTGAAAGCAATGAGTGCTTGCACATTGAAAAAGGGGGACGAGCATTTAGCCAAAGCCATCTGTGTGAGAATCCTTAGTATTGAAATCTGTGGTGTTAATTGTTCCATAATGCTGACAGTGTTCACTCAGTGTTTTTCAGGATAACAATAGCAGTAATGAAACCAGAGGGAAGTTTGTAGGATGGTGTCCAGTGACAGGGAACATGCTAGCTGTGAGCACAACATGTTCCATTGCTGCGCCCAACTGCCCATGTCTGCCATCCTGCATTGAGATCTGGTCCCCATCTGACAGCTGAGTGACTGTCCCATCACTTGTTCCTGCCCTGAAAGACTCTTCTGATAGGTGGGACTCCTAGTTTTGAACTGAAGAAATTCAATGGACCCCTTAAAAGGTTTGTACCTTTAGAGAATTATATTTGTGTGTGTATGTATATATCTATTAGAAGAAAATATAACAGTATCTTGAGTGTGACATATTCTATAAAATAAGGGGTGCAATGTCCTGCTTTGAGGAACACAGGACTAATTTCTAATACTTGGGAAGACTGCTCTTTTAGAAAGGGTCTAGGCTCTGAATTTGTGAAACTCTTATTTCCTTTGTAGGCAGCTATGGTGTGTGGGTTTTGAGGTCTCAGTGTTTTTGAGCTTGCCAGGTGTGGGGTGAGGAGGAGAGAAACCTGAGCACTTGACCCAAGCTGGCCAACAGGATTATTTCATACCATGAATGTCACCTTCAGTATAATTTAGAAGGCTTGCTGAGAAGTGCTTGCTCTTCCGTGGTGGCTGCCATCCTGAGAACTCCCTGCCTTGGTGCCAGAGCCCTGAGCCCTGCCCTTCCCTTCCACCCGAAGCTGCAGCACTTGCAGTGTCCCACATTTGCTGTCTCCTGATGGGAGCGCACAGCTCCCCATAGACAGAATGGTCTGAGTGTGGAATAATTACTAAAATGATCAATAATACAGCATTGTTCACACATTAAGGAAATGTATAAAATCAAAAGGCTTTGAGGGTAGAATACAGCTGCAGCTGGTATGCGAAGAATCTGCTACATGTGCGATTCCCTGTACAACATCGCTTGCAAAGCAACACAGGGAGTAGAGTGGGGTGGAGACTCGAAGGCCAAACCCTGTGATAATCCGGAAAACATGGGAACGAGATGGCACCATGGAACTGATGTGTGCTAACTCTAAAAAACAGTGCGGAGGATGGAGTGGAGACATTGAGGCTGAACCTCTGTGATAAAATGGGAATTTGAGGACCAAATGGAGCCCTTGAAGGTCTTACGGAACTGAAACTGCCTAACTGTTACCCTGAGCCAATGATCTGTCATTTTTTTGATGAAATGTTGTCCTTTGGTGAACATTGCTCATTATAATGTCATTATAATACCAAAACACACCTCCATCCCAAAGGCTACCCGCCTCCAAGGTGTGACCTCTCCTCCTTGAGTCTGAGCCCTGAATTTTTTGTAAACTATACCTTTAAATGTGAGGTGAGAAAATTTTACACCAATCATAATGAAAATATTTATGACTAGAGTCACTCAAACTCCACCCTGAAGATAAAAAATAGTATAAAAATGGCCCAAGAAAGGGGGGATGTTAGGGAAGACACCATCGTGAACAAGTCAAGGAGGACTCCATCACTGACTGCCTTGACTTCTGGGATCGGTTGATGGGCTGAGCCTCTCGTCTCCCCCATAAGGACGCTTGCGGGTAAGATTCGAACACTTGGCTGTACCAAGCGTTTCCCCGGGAAACTTAGAAATCTCTGTAGAGTTGTTTTATAACTTAGCACATTTGTAACTGAGCTATATTACTGACATCTTTAGTATTCGCACGTGCTTTGCAGACAGTCACTAGCACTAGCAATCCAAAAGAACTTGTGTATCTGTTGCTTCAATAAACTGCACTGTGTAGGCAGCTAGTCGTTTGGGTTTCTCATTGAACATGACCAAAGAGTGGCCGTGCTGGTTCATGAGCATGACTGGGCTGAAGGTGCAGTCTGCTATTAGTGTATCCAGAACTGTAGCAGTTTAATATATTAAATATGCCTGGACTGATAGTGGTGAATTGGGCATCACTCAGAATTTAAACCTAGCTGCACCTAGCCTCCCACCTTGGTGAGGAGTGTTAGAACACAAGGGGGTTTATTTTCTGCCAAAACTACTGTGCCCCTTAACGCAACACCTGAGTATAATCTTTGCATATTCTGTATTGGTGTTGGGATCAATAGTGGTTCTTCAGTGCTGTTAATGTTAATCTTATTCTGTTAAATCTATTCATATATCGACTCCTGGGTTTCCTTGTTTTGGGTTCCCCCGCCCTCCCCCCTGATTCCCCTTCCTGGGTGGGGAGAGGTCATCAGGTGATATGATGATTGTCTAAACAACAATAAATTGTTGTTGGTTTCTCAAACCAGAACAAATTTGGTGACTAACATGGGGCTTGTACAAATTTGGCCCTTGAGGTGATATTTTGCACTTAATATAAATAGTGCTGAGAGAACCATAGGTTTCCATGTGAGAGTTTTGAAGGGTTGAAGTGTTAAAGAGATTTTATTTGATTTGTCGAACAGTTATGATGGTGGCTCTGTTGGAATGGTTTCAAAGGATTATAGTTGGAGTTCCCTGCTATCTTGGTGTAAACTTAGGTTGGGAGCTGTGGGGGAGTTCATTGCCACTTGTCACTGTTTTCGGGCAGCCTATTGTTTCCAGATGTGGACTTCAGAACATCGCCTTGTTGTTTTGTGTGGTGGTGTTTTGCTATGTTGTCAGGTCTTTTATTATCTTTCTGATTTTTTTTTCACTTCTGAAATGGCATCTTGAGCATCGCAGGGGCTGAACTCACCTTGGGATTGTGGGAGGCCTCTGCTGGACATTGTGCATAGTTATAGCTTGGATTATATTAGGTGCCATTTGGGAAGGGGGGATGTCTCTTGAGGATGTGTATGCTCTAGTGGAATCAGTAGTAACAGTTTTTGAGAGTTTGGAATACCCTTATTGTGCTTGGGTTGTTAGGTTTTGCAGGCTTGATCTTCTTCATTGGCAGAATGTGCAGTAGAGGGACATGTTGGCAGCAACGCCACCAGCCCCCACAGTAGGCACTCTACCTGCACAGCCCCCGCAATGGACATCACACCCACACAGCCCCCACTGGTCCGACAGAGAATGGGCTGAGTATAATCTTCACGTAATCTGTATTGGTATTGGGATCAATATTGGTTCTTTAGTGCTATTAGTGTTAATTATCTAATCTTATGGTGTTAAATCTGTTTATACTTCAGCTTCTGGGTTTCCTTATATATGCATGGGTGGTTGTTTGTTTTTTTTTCCCTGATTCCCCTTCCCAGGTGGGGAGGGGTTGTTCAGTGGTAGAATGATTGCCTAAACAACACCAAAATGATGTGGGTTTCTCAAACTGTAACAGGTGTAGACATCCAACCAAGTGGCAAGCTGGTGAAGAGAACCCAAAAAAGAAAACTCTTCCTCTGGCAAGGTGTGCTGTGCCTCTGGCACTGAACCCTCCACAGAAGCAGTGAGGACAAGAGCTCAGCAGAAGTTAAGGTAAAGCCTTCAATTTTTTTTATTTACATGGAGATAAGGACTGTACAGGAATATGATCATATCCAAAAAAAGTTAAGCCAAAGAAGTGCACGAGTTGAGAAACATCTCTTGGTCTACCTTGGGCATAGACGAGTATCTGAACCTGGGGTGTTTATCCTGGAGAAGAGGAGGCTGAGGGGAGACCTTAGAGCTGTCGACAGCTGCCTGAAAGGACGGTGCAGTGAGGTGGGGGTCAGTCTAGAAGAGTAACTGCTGATAGGATAAGAGGAAATGGTCTTAAGTTATGCCAGGGGAGATTTAGGATGGATATTTGGAAAAATTTCTTAACTGAAATGGTTATCAAACTTTGGAACAGACTGCTTAGGGAAATGGTTGAATCACCATCCCTGGAGGTATTTTGAAAGAAATGTGGATGTGGTACTTGGGAACATGGTATAGTTGCGGACTTAGCAGTGTTTGCTTAAAGGTTGGATTTGGGTTAGAAAAGAACTTTAAGATCATGAAATGTTTCAAAGATTGTATAGCTCATGCAAGATGTTTGGAAACAATCTCAAAGTTAGAGTTTCAGCAAAAAAAAATAACAAGTACGGTGCTGCCCTTGCCTGACACAAGAAGTGAGCCATCGTGGAAAGCATCTTAGCTGTTGTCTCTGCCAGCAAGAGAAATTGTCAGTAAGCTGGGTCCTTTCGTTGTAGAAAGGGAAGGAACAAGTCACCTCAGTCCTACTTCCTCTAAGGCTCAAACAGCAGAAGGCATTTTCTCATTGCTCATGGCTCCAAACTTCTCAGCTAACAGCTATAGAAAAGCACAGTGCTTTCTCTAAGGGGAAATGCTGGTGGAGCTGCAGTGTGATACCCAGGGCTGGCTCGATGGCCCTGTCTGCTGCTGTTGCATTACAACCCTCCCCTCTCCTTTTCAGGCATGCAGACATCTGCATCGGTTCCCACCCAAAGGCTTGAGTGTGCTGATTGATGGGCCTTGATTCTGAACTTTGGACAAGAGCTGCTGTTTTGGAACCTGTAAAGATTCAAGCACAAGCACTGCTGTGGTACTGTCATCCTCTCCACAAAAAAACTTTGGCTTAAGGGGTGTGGGACAGAGGGAAGGAGAGAGAACTACAACTTGGCCTCCCTTTTGCACCACAAAAAGGAATGAGTGTGACACCACGCCAGACACCATTCTCTCTAGGGGATGTATCATCATCCTGACTTGTATGACAGAGTAAAAACAAATGGGAATACAGATAAAACAGATGATAATAAGGTACACCTCAAATAAAACTGTATTTTATTCTTGCAGATGTGACACTTACACAGGCGCGAGAGTGGCAGTGGCACGAGAGCAGCAGTATTTAAGTCCTGTGTTTTGAGTGGATATTATATACCTGCAACGGTTTATTTTGAAAAATGATAGATTATCTGTGTAGACAGTTTTCTTGCTTTAATGCATAAATATTAGATACAATGCAGGAAAAATTGTTATGTACTAAACATACATTGCATAGGTATTACATTGAACACGGTCTCCATTGCCTACAAATGTCAACTATATATTTACTGTCTAGTTCAGCATTTTGTGTAATTGTATACTGTCTAATGTTTTATAGTTTATTTACTTTTTTATTTATTATGTCAATATTTTACCTGTTATCTTATGTCTTCCATCCTGCTTATGGTCTAGAGTAGAACTAGACAACTTAATATGGTGATTTAATTACTTTATGTATTTATACAAGTAAAACTTATCCTATGTAGGAATCTACATATGTCAGAATTGTAGAGGATCGAGATTACATACTATATAATCATCTGGGCTATTCTGTTTTTCACAGAGGTAGTACTTAAGTTACATATCTACTACATAAAATTCCACTAACAGTATAGTATTCTTAAGAATTTGTTTTGTCACATATCACACTTTACAATATATACCATCCACTGTTTAAGTAATCTGTAATATGTTCCTTATAACACAGTATGTGTAGTAGATAGCTGTATTATGTATTGTCTCTATACTGGATGATACCTGTATGGTATAGGTTACATAGTATTTACATATTCAGTGTTATATATTTACTTTATATTACCACCTTTACCTCTATTGTTTATAGAATATGTAAAAATTAGTTCTGTCTAAAATATATTTTCTATAAAGTTAATAGTTTATCTCATTGACTTAGTTTCTTAGTATAGTGTATATTATTATATACTGTATATCTACAATATATTAACTAGACATCACTAATATATAGCAAATACAGAATACTGACTACATCATCTATTCTGTAGTGTATGTCATACCTACTACAAATACTGTGTGTTACATCTACTATTCTGTATTACAGCATACAGTATCTAAATCCTGTCTTTTAGACCAATTGTCATATATTTATATAAGAAATGCAGGAACAAGAAGGCCAGAGGCGAGGGCACAGGTAGGAGGAGCCTCCTTGCCTCGAGAGCCTGGGGTCACCACCCACGCCTGGCCTGTCCCCGTGCTTGACATGTAATCTCACCAGGATGAGCTGCTCCAGGTCTCCCAGTCGGGCAGGAGTTCCACTATTCCTCTCCCCGCCGGCCTGAGCTGCTCCCAGAAGCGTGACAACGTCCTGCCCCACCTGTACTGGCAGAGATGCTCTCGGGGCACTCACCGCTCAGATGCTGAACCAAAGTCCAAAGCACTTCGGCTGGTGGCGGGGAGCGGTAATGGCCCTGTCCTCAGCCCCCAGCCTCTCCAGCCTCTCCCAGTTCCCTCTCAAGTGCAAAAATAAACATAAACCCCCTCTGGTGTGAAAACAACATGACTTGCAGGGCTCAAGATGCACGAGGAATTGCTCGTTGGTTCATGGGTCTCCATTGCTACAAAAAAAAAAGTAATAAAAAATTCAAGTTCAGGCTTACATCTCCCATGCAGAAGGATGCTGCTCGTGAGCAGGTGCTCAGAAGCTGATGTGAAACAAGCAGGTGTTGGACATACATGGTACGGACCCCACCAGCTCCTCGGACCCCGCAACACCCCATGGCAGTGCTGGCACCATTTCCCAGGCTTGTGCTGAAAAATATTAATAAAAGCTTGCTCCATTTTTGCCCGCATTGCACTAGTTTGTGACAGTGAGGTCATTCTCGCTGGTCTAGGCTTCCTTCTCCTTTTCCATGAGCACTCATGTTGACTAAACACCATTTCTAAGCGGGGTGGCTCTTTTCTCAATCACTTCTGCAGAACACCATTTCTGATGAAAACCAAACTTGATCACTATCCTGTCTTCTTGGTGGTGCCATTTCTAGGTGAGACATGTCCAGACACATCAGGAGGGACAGTAGCAACCTGTACTGTCGGAGCATTTTGGTTCACTGGGTGCTGTATCCCCTGCAATCTCACAACAGTCCCAGCACAACAGAAGTGTGCTTCTTGAGCACACTTACCTGGTGTCACAAGGGTCCCGCAAAGCTCCTCTAGCTCCACTCTCTCCAAAACCTTGTTGAATTCGTTGAGACGAGGCTTCTTTCAGCTCAGAGCAAACGCAGGCGCTGGGGGTGTGGACCTCTGCACAGCAGCTGAGCCAGATTCAGAGCCAGCTTCGGGCAATGCCTTTTTTCGCATCTGGAACAATGGGAACATGAAAACATTCAGCGGCAAATGCTAACGCTCACCCCGCTTTCCAACACCAACCAAGCACACAGGCGTACGCTCTTCCACCGAGCACAGGGTGGACAGGGTTTAAACAGGAGGGAAACCTCCCCTGCCTCATGCACTCAGAAGTGTCCCCCAAATGATGAGCCCTGAACTGCCACCGGACAGAGCAGCCTCCCCGGGTACCTCCTCCACCGGCTGTCTTCTCATCAGGACTGTTTTTTTTTTCCCCTACAGGAATTGATTATGATAAATGTTTCATCAGTGAATTCCAAAGGAATTAATGTGATTTGCCACTTACTTTAAGGGGTTGCCAATAATTCTAATGGAACAAGAAATTAGGGTTTATAAATGCCTCCAGACACTTATTTCAGGCAAAAAAATCCTCCAAACCAAACAAACAAGAAAAAAGGCCAACCCAAAACCCCAAGACCAATTAAAATCCCAAAGCACCGTTTTCACCCTACAAGATAGATGAAGGTCATAAAGACCCCTTCGGAAGCTGCTGTGCAAGAGGAGAAGGGGGGTGATTAGTGAAGGTGAGGAATCAAAGCCAATTTCAAGCGCGTACAGAGCACTCTGAGGAGTGGCAGCTTCGCATGGAAATCCTGAAAGACAACCCAGTTCCTCTGGGACAATCTCTCAGAGAAGGCCGAGCAGGAAAAGTGGTAACCAGGCCTCCATTTCTGCAGACTTAGAGTGACCTCCGATGGTATCAGCTCAGCAAAAGACTTCCCCGTGCACAAATCTACCACTTTTCTAAACAAGATCTGGAAGGGGAGGTGTCAATCTGGACAGCAGCAGCAGGACTATAATTAAGGATAGCTTACCCCTCACCTCATCCCAGCAGACTCACCTGCTCTTTGCTTAATCCACATCATCTGGACACCCACTGCTGCTGTGAGGGTCTGAGCGGCCTCTAACAGGTGCCTCCTCTTCGTCCTCCAAACCCACAGAGGTTTTCCTCTCAACCTGGTGCTATTCAAAAAGGGTGGGACTGACAGTACTTGCTCCTAGATGACAGATTAATTAATTTTTCTCCTTTTAATCATATATGCTTGCCTTAGACAAAAATGTTCCCTTGCAGCAGAAACAGGCCGCAGCATGGGGAAAGCGGGCGCCTCCTTCTAGGCTGTACAGTTCTTGAGATAACAGTGAAAACAGAGCTCTTGACGAACTGAATCCATGGACGTGCTGCATTACAGCTATTGCCAGTATTTCTCTCTCTTGGGTTAGCTCACTGCTGCTAAGACCATAAGTGACGGTTGGGTCCCGCATCCAGCAAAAAAGGCAGGCATTCCCCACTGCCACCCGTCTCCTGTGCCTTGTCCTCCTCCAGTCAGCTGTCAAAGGGTTGCAATCAAGGAAAGGTCAGATTTCATAGAGGGAATCCGTTGGGCAGAGAGCTTTGAACACACATAGCCAGCCCTCTGACTTAGTTATCAATCGCTAAACCCTTGGCTGTGGAGAAGGAGAGTAAGGCAGGGTCGGTACACATGTTTTTATCTATAACAGTGCCACGGGATGAAAAAAAGCCACCTTCCCGATCTTTGCACTATCTTCTACCCATTCAGTCTCAAAATAAGTGGCAGCAGAAAGGGCAGATAACATCTAGTGTATGTTGCGTGTTCTCTATTATACCTGTGGATTGCACATATATGGGAGCATTCTCTGACAGATGATAGATGCAGGGATCTGGCTTCCGGTACAACTGCTGGGATGGGTTTTGTAACAGCTCTGGTGCCGCGATGGGACCAACCCAGCAACCTTTTCCCCTCCAAGCTGCAAAGTCCCCGTTCTTACCTTTTGGTGATGTCATCCGAAAAATCCCTCTGAGGTATCCATGTCTCACGAGACTCCGCCATCAAGTGAACGATAAATTTAAATGAGGGTCCACTGCGTGCACTGGCAATTGCATGTCCGAGGTGAAACATCGACAACCGAAGCAACCGCTGCATGATCAGCATGGTTAGGAGTGAAGAGACACGCACGCGGCATCGCCTCGTCTTCAGGACGAGCTTTAGTAACGTTTTGCTTTAACAAACATCGTAGTACGAAGGCATCGGTTCTTTGAGTCTTCCAACGCATGGCACAGACAAAAGGAAAAATAACAGACTCGGAGGCAAATTCAGCATCTAAATGACAGAGTAACAGAAGAGGCATGTGTTAACTGACACGGCTGCTACACCATCTATCAGAAGACATTTTGCAAACAACAGTCTACATTTCTTTGCATTGAAGTAAAAACATATTTTTGTATCTAGAAAATTACCTTTTTTAATTTTCAGTTTGTTTGTTTTGGTTTTTTTTTAACATTCCTTTACTTCACAAATGTCAGGGTAAGGCAAATCCTGCATGAATCATATGATAAAACTCCCTGTTCCCCGAGAAAAATAGATCCACATACTCTGTTAAGTATGTTGTTTTAAAAGCAAAGCTGGCTTTGTGCTGCATATAGAGAAAAGTCTTTTCTGTTTTGTTTAAATATATTTTTATTCAAGTGTCTAAAGCAGAACGGTGTTAATTCACAGTGAGGCTTTCTCAGTGCTTTACAGAAAGATTGACAATAAGCTGCAAACATGTGCCCCGCTGGTACAGACTACGTCTCAAACATCCCCTTTGGATGTCTGTATGGAAGGAAAGCCATTTGTCACCAGAGCAGTCACAAGCCCGAGGAAAACTGTGCCTAATGGTAGGGACGAGTGCTTTCAGACATCGGAGAAACAACGATCAAGCAGAGCCCGCTATTTTGTATGCAAACATCAGCACCAAAGGGCTGCTATTCCCTTTACGCCACCTACTGCAAACACCTTTCGGGTTAACGCCAAAAGCATTGACATAAGTCCCTGGGGGGTGACTCTCAGTCTGGCGCTTGCTCTTCTACAAATCCAGCTCCCTGCGTTTCTGCAGCTCCAGCAAGAGCGACGGAGACTGCATCGAGGGGTGCAGGGCCAGCCTCGACTACTAACTCCACTGATGACCTCCCGCTGCCAAACTCTACTCACTTTATGACTAGTGAAAAACCCCCACTCAACCAAAAACTCACCTGAAGATAGATAGGTGTAGACGTGGCTGCAAATTGTCTTAATCAACTCCTACGTTTCCTTGCTTTACACCTCCTACCGGAGCTTCACGCTTTGCTGCTGCATCCTCAGGCAAATGGTTCATGGTTTCGAAGACTTGCTGCTGTTTGAGGACCATGGTTAAATGAAAAGTGCAATGAAATTACTATCAGGAGTTAGAGAGTGTCTAATGTGACCCATCTTTGCAGTTATTTTTTTCATTTTTAACTATCGGTCAGTCTAGCAGAGCTAGATTCAGGGCACTAGATACTTCATTGGCTGAAGTTATCGCAGCTCTGCGGAGCGCAGTTCACCCCAGCTGAGGACCTGGCCACCTCAGGTCTCCTCAACATTTCAGAGAGTCATAGAATGGTTAAGTTGGAAGGGACCTTAAAGATCATCTAGTCCCAACCCCCCTGCCATGGGCAGGGACACCTCCCACTAGACCAGGTGGCTCCAAGCCCCCTCCAACCTGGCCTTGAGCACCTCCAGGGATGGGGCATCCACAGCTTCTCTGGGCAACCTGTGCCATAGTCTCACCACCCTCAGAGTAAAGAATTTCTTCCTGATATCTAATCTAAAGCTCCCATCTTTCAGTTTAAAACTGTTACCCCTCATCCTATCACCACACCCCCTTCTAAAAACTCCCTCCCCATCTCTCCTGTAGGCCCCCTTTAAGTTGAACTCACCGAGTTCACTCCTGGTCCTGTGGTGACAGTTCACTCACCAAGATGGAGGGAGCCCTTCAATCCTGGTTTTTTTCACAGTGACCGCAAAAACGTGGAATCGAGAGGAGAGACACCTAATGTGTTTATTCCTCTTCCTCCCAAGGTTTTTATCCACTCCTCTCCCATCTATTACGACAGGCTGTTTCAATCAAAATCACCTGGTATGAAAACTATACAGAAACACGTGATGCACACTGTGTAGAGGTACTACCTGCAAGGCCTCCACTGCAAAACCGCAGTTGGCTGGAAACAAGGTGAAGGAGCAGCAGGAAAAAAAAACACAACTAAATCCATGTCCCAAAATGACACATTATGTCAAGGATGACCCCAGGAATGGGAAAGAAAAACAGCAGAGATGCCTCAAAGGGAACAAGGAGTCCCTTCAAGGTAGCTCCAAGGAGAACAAAGGCTAGAGGAGTGGTATTTAGCAAATCTAGGTAGACTTAGCAATATTATAAACCCAATTCAGAGGCTTACGTCAGCTCATTTGCTCCTTCTGCAGTTGATCCAATTCAGAGTTATGCATCCACCGATCTCCAGGAGAAACAGGTGATGGAGCAGCTCCTCAAGATCTTCTCCGACACTAGTGTCACCCAGGTTAAAACATCACCGGAGTCGGCACACGGAAATATTCCTCTGAGCCCACCAGAAGCAAATATGCTGGAGCCGCCCATAGGGAGATAGGGGGCTGCCTTTCTAGGGGCCGTACTCACCAGATGACATCTGGGGTTCTTCTTGTTTTCCTTTCTAATCCTTGTTTGTCCTGACACCCTTCCGAATTAACCTGCAGCTGATGGCAGCCATCAACTGCCACAGCCAGTGTTAGGTACTTTACAACCACATTTGACTTGCTGTTACATCAGCAGATGGTTTATCAGCAAACCTACTGCAGCTGGGATAAACCCAGATCACCGGAGGATAGAAATACATCTCACTTTGCTTTTTACCTTTTCTTTTCCCCCTTTACTTTTTTTTTTGGCCAGCTAGTGAATAACTATTTTGGAATTTGTGCAAATTTGCGGGGGGGTGGGGAAAGAACAGAATCAATTATTTTGCTTAAAATGATCAAATTATTATCAGTGGTATTTTCAAATACAGTTTGTAGCACATCACACCCTGGACAGAGGTTGTGTGCTCTTCAATCGAGTGTATTGTCTATCAGTTTTCAGTTATAGCACGGTTAGGAAATGTATGTGAAACCTTTTGTTCCTTTTCTAAAAATTTCAGCGCAGCATTTGCTGGCAGAACAATTGACATATGGTGAGACATTCTCATCCAAATAACTGTTAATTGCTTTTTAAAAAAAAAAAAAAAAAAAGAAATCATGCATATGCAGTAAAAATATAATGAGGGCTCACACAAGATACGGTGTGAAGTTGTTGAAGCCAGGAGCCGTATTTAAAGATGCCTTGAATGCAGAGCGCCTGTTACGCTCTGTCACTCGCAGGCTCGAGGAACGATCTGTTGCCTACCTGCACCCAAAGGTCATACATCCGGAACTGATTTTAGGTGTGTGGAGCTAACCGGAAAAGAGCGGGACTGATTTAGGGCGCCGGCTGTTCGAGGCCACACGTGTCATTGGTGTATAGTACCCAAAGAGAGACATGGCACAGCGTAGGCTGGTTATGGTTTAGCTTTCCCACGCCAGAGAGAAAGGCAAAGGGCAGAGCCACGGGTGACCCCGAGGCACCGGGATGGCAGAGTTAATGCGCAAACTCCGCTTCCAGTGTGCACTCAAGGGAATCCGTCCAGCGCCTCTTGTAGCAGGCGGGGTTCGGACACGGTGACCTGCTGGAGGGCACTGGCGGGAGGCGCCTATCGACCAGCCTGGAGGCAGGCAACGCGCAGGGCTGTCTCTATCAATATTTCTGAGATTTTTGGAACATCTAGTCTTTCAAATCCCTAGCACGAGGAGGGCGGTTCTTTATCAGCGTGTGTGGATTATAATCCTTTGTGGCAGGTCACGTTCTCGAAGCAAACCTCCATTTATATCCCAGGTAACAGTTTTTTTTAAAAAAAAAAAGGGGGCAAGAGGAGGAGAATAAGCTGGCTCCCACAGGTTGCCTGCAGACAACTGGGAAAGAAGATAAAGAAGATAGAAAAGGGGCCTGGAAATAGGCTACCGATGATACCATGCAGGAGCAAAAGAGACCCGATATAAGACAGGGACTCACGGTTCAGAAGAAACTGTTGTAATTGCAGGGATAATTGCAAAACATTGTTAGAACTGGGAAGTTATGTTTCTTTCCAACAGGCTTACAGAACGAAATGCAATGAAGAACAAAGAGAAATTAAAGCAAAGAATCATTTCCCCAAAGCGCCCTCCCTCCCAACCCGCGGAGCATCTCTGTGTGCTCTTTTCTGCCAAGAATGATGCAGTAGGATGTCAGTGCCTGCCCGTCGCGTTTCCTCGCGTCTCTCTTCTCCTGCATCCTTCCTTTGCCACAGCGAGGGAGAGAAAAAGAGAAAAAAAAAAGGCAAAATTTCAAATGTCTGCACAGAACTCACCTCTCATCTTTTTTTTTTTTTAGCACAGATGCCTACGGTTTCGCTTTCTGTCACGCACACAGCACGTGTATGTGTCACACGGTTTATATATAGCAGCCACTATTATCTCTACAGCAAATTGGCAGCGCTCATTAGGGTTTCTTGGCTTTCCATAGCACCGTGCTACCTAGCTCAACATCACGGGCCCCCGGCTCTGGTGGGTGCTTTGGTGCTAGACCACAGAACTTACATTAAAAACAACACACTAAAATACTAACCACAGTAAGCAAAGGGATCTCCTCAGCTCTAAAAGACCCTTTGAAGTCTACCAGGCTGATCGATCCTCCCCGGGTACCCACTCCTTGCAATTAAAACAGCTGCAACAGCGTCAGGAGGACTTTGATAGAGAGCCTTGAAGGATTTAATGACTGCTTCTAATCACGTGCATGCCATTAAAATGCTAGGCAAGACATGCTGTGCCCCGGCTCGGGCCCCTTTGCTTCAGAAAGGTGCTGGCAGAGCCAGGCCTTGCAATGGAATTGAAGGGATTTGTTAACTGATTGCTAATTGTCATATTATTCCTGTTAACTCTCCCTTAGTAAAGCAAAAGTGACTCCGGCCCAAAACATTCATACATATTCTTTCCCCTGGGAAAACACAGCATGAAACACAGAGTTCCTACAGGCCGTGGGACAGCACTACTAACACTCAGATATATTTTTTTAAACTGAGGAAAGGTATTAACCTTTCCATGAATTTTTAACAGCAAGGACTTCAATAGTTCCTCTTCCTTTTTTCACCGACCAGAACATACAACCAGAAGCTAGGGAAGGGGGAAGGAAGAGCTGTGGAAGCCATATTTTAATGGCGAGGGTGCATTCTAGTTCTGCTTCAGCGCTTTTTACTAGGGACCCCATCAGGCCTATTCCTCACTCCAGCGGTATGGCAGCACATCGTCTATACGCTGACAAGGACAAAGGGCTACGCTCAATAATAAGACCTTGTATTTTAAATCCCTGTGATATAGCTGGCGCCGTTGCAAAGCCGCTATATTTGGTCTTGAGCTACACGAAATCCCATTACAAGCATAAATAATGCATCTTGCTGTATATGATATTGGCATCTCACGACAACCCTACGCCCAAGGAAGCGGTGTGCATTAACGCTTAAAAACTACTTTTGAGGGAGAAATGGCAACTGCTTCTTGTGATTGGGGATAAGCCTCGGACTTCTGCCTTCCTACCAAATTATTCATTTTTATTTAGGGGTGAGGCCACTTACACCTATGACAAACTCTGCAGCAACAACAACCATTGCATGCCCCTGCCATACACTATCATTTAGCGTATTACAGCCATAAAAAGCTCCAAAAGGCAGCAGAGCTCCAGAAGGCGGCTCGCTGACTTTGCCTTGTTTTTCAGTGGTATCGCTACAAGTGACGTTAGGCATCGACGAGCCAGGGGCAACAAACCCCTCGTGACGTGAACCTGTTGTTTCCAGAATACAGATCGTACAGAACTGCGCTCGGTTCCAACCGGTATAAATTGCCTGTCATTTTCCTAAGCAATGCCAAAAATTGTTCACTCGGTTACTCTTCTGTTCCTTATCGCGGTGCTGTCTTGCCTTCTGATGATCTAAGACCGTGCGCTGTCTAAATCCATTACAGTTGCAGACTGCTACTATAATATTTACTTGACAAATCAAGTCTACCGGATATTTTTATCTTTTTGGAGTAATACAGGCCATATTAGACAATTTCTTATCCTTTGTATTCCGTCTTTTTTTTGGGGGGGGAAGCCTAACTGTAATTAATGTAATCTTTAAAGCAATTTTTCAAATAGAAACCAAGTAGGAAATGGGGGGGGGAAATAGCCATAAAGGTCTTACCTGTTACTTAAGCTTCCCGCCCTGTTTCTGTAGGATCATTTACACTTTCAACTTGACTATTCATTTCAGCTGAAAACAAAATGAGACAGTCATCAAATGCTATTCTTGACCCTTGTTAAGTTTATCATGTTGAGTAATAACCACTTCTAACCCAAAGGGGACATTAATTGCATTAAAAATTCTACGCCCTAAATCTGCCAAAGGCTCTCTCAGGCCAGCCATCCTAACCTGCGGCACCATGGAAGCCCTGACAAGCAGTCCTGCCAGGGTGGAGGCTTCAGCATTGCTAGAAATGCAGACCTCGGATCTAGATTTTTCCCTTTGGTCTGCATCCACCCAGTTTGACTTTGGGGCCCAACTGAGGTACCCACCTCAGTGACCCTCTTCTGTCTCTGGAGGCTGCAGGCCTGGAGATACGGTTATCTCCAAAGGGCGATTTAGAGTTTTGCTGGGCTAAGCGGTCTTGACCCTGCGATTCGAACATCCGCGGGCTTCTGACAAAGTCCCCAGCAGGACCCAGGGCTGAGCTGCGGGCTGAACGCGGATCTATCTCCAATTACAGAGATCCTGCCACTGCCTCTGGGTGTCCTTGAGCCGCAAACTGCTGGAGCTCAGGAGAGAATTCAGGAGCAGTGCCACTATACTCCTACACACACTAGTTCACTCATCTACTATCCATTTACAAAACCAATCTCTTTTTACTTTTTATTTAAAATTACTAAAAAATAAGAAATAATTTAAATAGAAGGCTTAAATTCATTTCAGCGTGACCTTTATCAAAAATACCATCTAAACTATGGCATGTGTGATGGGTCCTATCTAGGCTAAATATAAAAGGGTTACTTCTGCACCTGCATTTTTAAGATTAGTATTTAGTATTTGCTCTGCAATGAATTTGAATGAAGCCATTTATACTAAGACTTTTTTTCTTTCTTTAACCTTGCTTTACTTTGTGGTATCAGCTAAAGATTACGACTCATTTGACATGGGTGACGGGGAAAACCACCTCAAATCTGAACGGGAGGTTTGGAAACTAAGGGAAGATGGGAGGGGGGAGGGAAAAAAACCCAAAAAAATCAATAACTATGCTACTTCCAGCCAGGCAGTATGATATCTTTCTGAGTCACTATCATGTCAATACACCTGTTAGGGTTTTGATGAATTATTTGTAAATTATTCATCATCTATATGCAGAACAGATCCCGTAATGGCTTCCTGGATATATGCAATGAATAATAAGAAAAGTATCCGCTCCTGATTACGGAGCTCTGATGCACATCGCATTTAGCAATGTTGTGTTCTTTACCCACATTTGCATAGCAAAGACAGGATGCTTAATAAAAAATCATTAAGGGAAGGCTGCTGCGCACTGACAACAGCAGCCTCTCTCAGCCTCATTATGCCGGCCAGTTTCGCTGCCTGGGTTTTCTGAAAATACCGTACGGTTTCACTCATGTTCTACAGAGATCTCCTGCAAACATAAAGCTTGATTTGAAACCTGAGGTTAGGCTCCGCCAGCATCTCAGATGAGTACACCTCCTTCGCCTTCCTTTTTTTTTTTTTTCTTTTCTTCCCTTTTTTTTTTTTTTTAAGCAAGCAGTTCACCACCACCTGTCATGCTGATAGCATGTCACAATAGAGGGGGGCAAATTGCAAACTGCCTGGGAACGCTTTAAGGTCAACATGAAGGCTCGGGGGAGCCCCTGCCAGCGGGGAAGCAAGAGGAATCACCAAATCCCACTGTTTTGCAGCAGAAATGGCAGCCAGGCATCCTGCATCGGCGGCGCAAAAAGCATCCTCCGTGCACACCGCAGCGGGGAAGTGGCTCGCAAGCGCCAGCGCACCGGCAGGTTTCATTTTTAGCTTTTTCCTATGTGTTTGTGATTAAGCTCAGCTCTTTGCATTAACGCTGGTAGAGACAGGAAGATCTACCTGAAGGAGAAGCTTCTGCAGACCACTGGGTGAACCCCAACAACAGGTGTCACTATGAGGCCACCTGCACAATCCCCCATATTTAGCTGGAAGATAACACGGCAGCAAAGCACCTACCACAAGAGCAGACGGAAAAGCTGCCACCGCGTACAGTGGGGATGTGACTCACAGCCCTCGCCACCTCCCAGCACCAGTCAGTGTCAGAACGACGCCTTTAGCCCCGGGCACACTACATCCGATCGCACTGCAAGTCAAAACTGGCCTTCTCCCCACTAAACAATGTTTTCAGAGGTGTTAAACTGCTAACTTAGATGACTGGTCTCTTTGCACCTACTGTAATGCACTACAGCAGCTCAGCAAAGTACCTGAAGTTGAAGGAGGGTGAGCACCTCCTAAAAACAGTTTTACCTGCTCCCCCTTCTGCAGCTTCACGTGGGGCCTTTTATACCAGAAATGGACGTTTCTGGGCAATGGAAATGGACATTTCTCTGCACTCTCCCTCTGTGTTTTCACTTAAATTTTGTCCTGTTGGAGAGGACCCATGTGCACCCCCTCTCTCAATCTGTGATCTGCTTAGCAGCTCTCAAATTATAACCAGGGAAGGATTTCCCCACCAAAAGCAAGCAAGTTCCCCTCCAGAGAAGAAATAACCCAGCGCGCAGTTCACATCCGTCAAAGCACTGCAGTTGCTGCTGACCCGGTGGATGTGCGTCAGCTGCAAGGCATCCTGCCTCTCCCCTGCAAGAAAGCTACGTGCTTAAAGGTCAGCTAGCCAGGAGTCACAGCGTAGCGTCTAAGTAGAGAAGACAGGCAACCGGGAGACTGGAAAACCAAGTTGAGAGTCGTCTGTGAGAGGACGAGTGCATCTCCCCACCCCAGGATATTATGCTGTAGACCTGGAGTGCAGACAAAACCATCTTGATTTAAATAGGAGCTCAGTCAGACCTACAAACATAACCTATTTCTTCAGCCACTTCCTAAACAATGTTTCCGCCCCTGCATCTACATACCTTGGCCATAGCACTTCCAGATATAACTCCAGACTGCCTAGAAAGCAAACCTGCTTTCTTTTGAACTTTTGAATTCAACCTGTCATGCGGTGATGAAACAGGTGCACCTATTTACTTTGTAGTTACTTGTTTCTTGCATATTACACCAACACCGTCGCATATTACACCAACAAAAGCATGAGGGTGTTAGCTGTTGAGATCTTGCTTTTATATTGCTTTGGTGAATCACGTGAAGGTCAGGTTATGAAGTTCAACAAGGACAAGCGTAAGGTCTTGCACCTGAGAAAACATAATCCAAGAGCACAGCATGGGCTGGGATCTATCTGGCTGGGCGGCAGCTCTGTGGAAAGGGACCTGGGGGTCCTGGTGGACAAGCAGCTCAATAGGAGTGAACGGTGTGCTGCTGCGGCAAAGCAAGCCAATGGGATGCTGGGCTGCATCAGCAAGGGCACCACCAGCAGAGAGAAAGAAGTCATCATCCCACTCTACTGAGCGCTTGTCAGGCCACACCTGGAATTCTGTGTTCAGTTTTGGTCCTCGCTATGCAAAAAAGATGTGGACAGGCTGGAGAGGGTCCAGAGAAGGGCCACTGAGACGATGCAAGGACTGGGAAGCCTGCCGTATGAGGAAAGGCTGAGAGAACAGGGTTTATTCAGCCTTGAGAAAAGAAGGCTTCGGGGAGACCTTATCACCATGTTCCAGTATTTACAGGGTGGCTACAAAGAAGATGGAGACTCCCTTTTTACAAAGAGTCTCATGGAAAGACGAGGGGTAGTGGGTACAAGTTACTCCTGAGGAGATTCCGATTGGACACAAGAGGAAAATTTTTCACAATGAGAACAGACACTGGAATAATCTCCCCAGGGGAAGTGGTGGATTCCCCATCATCGGACACTTTTAAGATTAAGCTGGACAGGGTGCTGGGCCATCTTGTCTAGACCGTGCCTTTGCCAAGAAAGGTTGGACCAGATGATCCTTGAGGTCCCTTCCAACCTGGTATCCTATGATGCAGGTTGCTGATCATTCACCAGCCTGTACAAGCTTATAAAAAAAAAAAAAAAAAAAAAAAGAAAAGGGAAATTTCAGGTTTGAGACTGCCTTCATCTTTTTCTTTTCTCCTGTTGTTTCAGCAAGTGAGGATGCAGCTTTCCACAGGCTTAAAATAAAAAAGGTCAATGAGTAACCCCATCATGAAAGGAATGAAGAGTTTGATCCGCCTAATACCAACTGGAAACTAACATGTACCATAATAATCTTTAAAGCTNAAAAAAAAAAAAAGAAAAAAAGGAAAAAAAAAGGCTGCCAGCAGGGAAACACTATCTAGGAAACCAATCAAAGGTGGGTTTTGTCACCATTAAAAAACACTAATCAGCGAATCTGTCCTGGGTACAAAAAATTTAATATCCAGGGGTCTTTGCTCTGGTGGCTGATGGAGGTTGCCAGCAGCAACCTGTATCTCTGTATACACATCCCTATTCAGGCTTACGCGTGCATCCTCTGACAGCTATCCTGACGAAGAATCACACCCAGATTTCAAATAACAGTAATTTCTGAGATACATCACCATTCCGGCCCTGCCCACTAGATGAACCGATATCGAGATCCACCTAAGCTGTCTAAACTCTCCGCATTTCTAAAGCACTTCTCACTGTGACGTGGTACATGAAATGAACGCACAAGAGCTGGGCTGCCAAGGGGACCCTGGTGATATACGCTTGTGCTTTCAGCTGTGAAGCGATGAGCTTTCCTGGGGTGGAAGGAAGGGGACCAGAGAAAAAATAGGCAATTTACATAAAAGTTACTGTCAAAGGGAACCTGTTTTGCTTTTTTTTTTTAATCTCAACTAGTACCCAGTACATATAAAACTTTTAGGGCTTTTTTTTTTTTTCCCAGCACAACTTAACCCTTCAGATAAAGCAGAGCATAAGGAGTTTGATCCTTCCTCTGTTTTAATTTTTTCAAGCACATAACATACGTCCACAAGAAAAACCACCAATATGATCCCAATAGCAGCTTAAGTTGTAGAGGAATGAAGACTTCCCTGAACAGCAGAGTACTTTTCTGCAGCCTCAGCAAACACCCTTTTCCTGTCCTTGCATATAACTTAGAAAGTTCACAGAAGAGGAAGTTACAAGATGAGTTATATGTAGAAGACCTTACAAGACAACCAAGATTCGGAACAAAGAAACCCACCATGATTGTCATTTCAGCAGCTGTCAGCTGATCCAGCTGTGCTGCACTATGGCACACATTCAAGAGCTACACGATCGCTTTTCTCTCTAGAGGAAATCCCTTAAAATATTCTCTTAGTAAATTTGGATTTGTTTTCACTGAGCAGCCCAGACCATTCCAGGGATCCGAAATGCAAATATTTTAATGCGACTACAAGTTTTCGGTTGTTTGTTCAGGGAAAGAGGAGAGAAGGCTGGTTTGGCTTTATTCTGCACACTTACTAGTAGGAGCATAATCTTTAGTATTTTTTAAAAAAAGAAAAAAATCCATTATGCACGCTTTCTTTTCCTGCACTTGCAAAAACTTCCCTACAGGCCAGCATCTAAATCAGCCACCAATTCAAACGCTGCAGCACGATCCGACATCAGAGAAAGGAAATCAGCATTAGATTCTTTGTGTAACTAATATCAAAAAGAATACAATTGTTTTGTCTTTGAGATGCAAAAAAGTATGCCTTGAATTTATACTACGTCGATGCTGAAGAGGTTAAAGGAGGAATCCTAAATCGGTCTTTGCTACAGAGAGGGGTCCACTTATGATAATAAAACAGGGACTGGAATTCCAAAAGCACTGCCTTTTTGAGCAATAAAGAGGGCCTTTTGGGGTAAAAACCAAGAACCCCCCTTGCGTAGCGGGCTGTAAGACCTTATCTAGAGGAGCGATAAAGGCTTTGCCTCCGCAAAACCTAAGCACTGGGACCCTGATTCCATCCGGTATTTCTTTACACACAGGAAGAATCTAGAAAGCCTTTTGTGGGTTTTCTTTTGTTGCTGTTTGGTTTTGGTTTGTTGTTTTGGCTTTTTTTTAATAATATGGTAGGCACTGAAGAGCTGTCGCAGCATCCTGGTACCCGGCCCTTGCTGGGACTTTGCCAGATGACAGCTAGGTCATCTGCTCACTGAGGTCAATAGCAAAAAAAAAATTCATTTTCAAGTCAGGAGACTTGGGTTGATAACGTCCACAAACCTGACTGCAACTGCTGTTGGGTCACCAAATCATGACATTTAGTGAATGTTCTAAGGACAGAACTTCCATCTGCTACCAGACTGAGCTACACAGGGACTCTGAAAGAGGAGGAGGAAGAGAAATCAGCTCCGAGCTAGAGGGCGGCCAACATATGTGTTCAGAGTGGTTATACAGCCAATGCTTGCCCCATGATGGAGCCAGGCACCAGCACAGAAATTTTCAAAATATTATCTTCTGATTCCTGTGTGAGACCACACACATCTTGGCCAATTCGACAACCAGACCAAAATTATAGTGGGCCGAAAATATCGTTTAGTTAAAAGGCAAGCGGATCGACCACACCGAGTGAACACATAAACCCAGTCAACTAGAAAAGCAGGGCTACAGCACTGAAAGGTACTTCCACCAGACTTCCAAAACAGTAGAGATTGTGTAAACTCTCAAGACTCAGTTGAAGAGATTCTAAATAGAACTCCTATTTTTGAGGGGAAGTGTAAAAACAAACCCCAGAAAGGCACGCTACGTATTCGCCTCAGGACAATTAAAATATTAGAACGACATACCATCCTTATTTGAAACATCTGCTGCTTCACACGCAAGGTCAACTTTCATAGCCTCCACAGAAGTTTCCTCCTTCCCTTGCATCCCTATAAGACAAGCCAAAGAAGGAGAAAAATCAGTACTTGCATTACCCGATTAATGCACAATTCTCAGACTCTGTGTGCCTGTTTTTTGTCTTTTTCTTCTGGCACTTCTTACCTTTATAGACTCTGCTGCTGTATAGTAGCAGCCATTACAGAAAAGGGTAGAGGATATAGGGGGAGGAACAGGGTTTGAAAATAATTGCTTGAATATTTGTAGCCATCTGCACTCTTCTCTAACCGGGATTGTTAAAACCACACCACGGTGTGTGCTTCTGCCTCCCTGCCACTCTTTTCTCATCATTTTTGAAGAATCCCTTCTGCTCATAAATGCAATATACGACGGGGACCCAATCGCACTTATAAAGTTTCTTTAGCTAGCAGAATAAAAATAGATACAGTGAGAGTTCAAATACACCGGGTAGTCAGACACAAACTAGAATTTGAATTTAGGAAAATGCATTTTATCGCTGTAACTCAACATTTTTATCTCTTCTCCCTCAGGCTTATCTGGAAGCTTAGATTCAATCTCCTAACAATATCTGAAATTGAAAAAAAAAAGCGGTTGTGCTGTTTTGTACACAGTTCTCCTAATATTCTGCCATTTAGAGTGCCGAGAAGCCAATTTTTAGTTAATTTCCATCACGCTACTTCTCTACTTTTGTGGCTGCTATAAAGCCCGTTGCCCCTATCCTGTGGTTGAACTGCAGGATGTCAAGCTATTGGTTGCTAAGCGATCCAGACATTTGGGTGGTTATTATGAGACAGCAAAGTGCAGCGAAGACCGAGACATCTCAGAAACGGTTTACTCAAAGCTGAAATAATTTACCTCTTCAGCAACAGAGATTAAACGTTCACAGTCCCACAAACACCTCCTTCCCCTTTCTGTGGAAGTCTGGAGTAGTTTTCTTTAACGCGCTTCAGTGCACTACAGTTATTTTGTCCATAAACATGTATCTACCACTGAAGTTTTCAGCCAGTTTTCCTTCTAATCGTATCTGCAAGCCAATACATTGTCACGGAGATTTTAGTCTCCCCTGTGCTCCCTATGTTGGCAATGCTATTCTCGCAGGCAACTTCCAGCGCACCGTCTGTGGTGCTACCAAGCATCGAAATGCTAAAAGAAGGACCCAGCAAATACAGCAACTGACAAGAAACAGCAACCAGAAAGCTCAATTAGCCATTTTAGCGAGCGTGGGGGAAAGCGCAGTGGATGATTTTACAGTGATGAAGATGTCACCCATCATTTTGATAGCTCTTACTTCCACTACAGAAATCCTTCAGCGCATTGTCACATCACCAGCTCCACCTCTTCCGCACCCGTGTAAATCATCTCCCCGCACAAACAATCAAAATGCCTGTAAACATCTGTGCCCGTGAACTCCATGTGTCAGTGAATGCCCGAGACGGCCCCTTTGCAGGCACATCAAATCCCTGACGCTTCTCCGGGGAATTCAGGAGAGCGAGTGCGGTTTTCTCCTGAGGATTCTTACACACCACCAGGCCCAAGCTTTGCCAGCACTTGTCCGTGGCTCTTTTTTGCTGACACAAAGGATAAACCCAGGTCACCCCATTGCAGAAGCATGCGTGTATGCCAGGAGCTTGTCAAGCACAAGGCTGAGAAGGTATGTGCAAAATCCCTGCCTGAATTCCTCTAGCAAAATCAATATGAAATTTGGGTGACTATTAAAGCACTAATTAATCAAGGAAGACACACTGAAATTTGGGTTGTGCTACATTTCAATTAGCTGGAGGAACCAGCTCTATGAAAAGCAAAGTTTTGGAACACCACAAGAACCTCCCACCATGAGTGCCACCAGCAGCAGACGCAGCCTTTCCCACCAAGACACTCAGATGCCTGATGTAGGGATTTGGGATCCCCGCTAAATACCAATGCGCTATGACTGGCAGCTGATGCCTCCGAGTCCAACTTTGCCACCTCTCAAACACCGTCTATTAACCAAATAAAGCAGATATGACATGACAGGTTATGTCTCGGCTCCAGTTTCTCTAACAGCTAGAGATACCTACTCGGTCTGCTGTTGTCAGCTTCTAAAGGCGCCCGCATGAAGTTCCCAGGCCCTATCCCAAGATCTCCCATTAACTAGCCGGCACGCCTGGCTTCACCACGCTGCCAAAAGGTTTCTCGCTTTCCATTTCAGAAATCTTTCATGCAGCTGACAGGTGCAAAGGAGTATTGGCACGGCACTAGGTGAAGACAGAGCCTAATTAAAGACAGCACATTTTGGGCGTATGCGTGCATGTGAGCATGTGCACACATGTGCACATGTGCTAATTAGGGCTGCCGTTGCACAGACGAGAGCAGAAGGCATCGAGGGCCCTCAATGCCAAAAGCTACAGGTTCACCTCTCAGGGTGGGCAGCCCTAGAGCAGCAAATTTGCAAAATTACTATTTGTGAAGTTTAGGGCCATAAACATTGTCAGAAGACCACTAATACACGTTCTGCATTTTCACCTTCTTTCCCAATCAGAATAGCTGACTCCCCATCATTCTAGGAGAGGTTTATGGCTGTATTGAGGTTTTTTTATAGCGTATGTTGATTGTTGGATATTGTCAGCAAGAAAATGATAGTGGGAAACAATGTTCAGGGACAAACAAGGCAGAAGATATTTTAAGCCTTAACAAAGCCGAGCACCACCACAAACCTTGGGAGGAGGCTTGCACATTACATCGTCCAATTTTTGGGAAGACTTTCAAACTTGCTTAATATAAATCTTCATTTCTTCCCTCGCTATTATTGTGGGTAGGGGACAGGAGAATTCACTATACTGCCCTGCATGTGGAAAGGGTATTATCCAAAAACCTTCTTTCCCACCGTGCAGCAAAACCAAGTGCCACACAGAAATGAGCCCATTTCACATAAACAGCAGAACCTGATCAATACCAGAACCGCCGTGACAACCAATTTATTCTAGAGGTCTCCCTTCCCCCCCTCGTTTTGATTGCTTCATGTTAGAGCACAAACAAGCGAGGTATTTCAGGTCTCGGAGCAGGAGCTGAGAGTTACCGAAGGGAGGGAGCCTGGGAGATACCGCTTTCAATTTCAATTACCATTTCCAATTGCGCTCCTGACAGGGCTCGTTACCCCAACCCTTTGCAGGCTGGTTACGCAACCAGCCTGGCACTAAGTGACAACAGGCTTCTGGCACAAGCAAGGATGGCTCCCAGCCTTTTGAAACACAAAAGACAAATATATACCAGGAAGGTAGAAAACTCTGTACTGTTATTTCATCTTTTTTTCTCCTTTATAGTGACAAACTGTCAATAGTTCCACGTGGTTACAGCTAATACACTGTTCTTTCTCTAAAGAAAGGCAGCTCCAGATTCACGTACGAGTCACAAGAGGAACATGAAGATGTGGTTGTTGGTACATTAGCATCAATTTTAAAAGTGCATGGGTACAGACGTCAGACACCTATTCTCCACACCCCTGATAAGTACTAATAAGTAAAAAGTGTAACCCTCCTCCTCCCTTTGCACGAGGTTTACATCTATCTCAAATGATAAAAGCAGACAACCATGCTTAAGAGCTGTATCACAGAGCAATCCATAAAACTCATTTTTACCTGATCATCAGCAAGGCTTTACTGTGTACCGAAGAGCTCCTTTGTAATCAGGAGAGAGAGGCAGGTTCCTCTCCCAGGTAATTCAAAGCAAAATCCCAACGTAGCCTCCCTAGAATCGACGAATCGTTCCTGGAAGGCGCCTGAGCGCAGTTTCTGCTCTGAGCTGCCCACCTTAAGGCAGTTTATTTCTCTTTACTGACTCTCAAGGGCACCTGGGAGAGCCCAGCTTTCCAGACCAGCCTCAGCAGAGTCCTCACACCAGGTGTGAGTAAGGGATCGTCAAGTGGGCTCCCCAATCAGGAATCTGGATTTCTGCTATTAGTCCCTAGCTCATTATAAGGTCCTAGACCAGCTTTAAGACAAACAGGAGAACAGATTTCATGCATACACAAGGTCTGTCAGTGTAATCAGACAACACCAAGATAACTTAAATCTTAAAAAGTTCACAATTTCAGAAGTTTTGCAAGGGGAAATCCTGGCCTTCAGACCACTCTGAATATTTGAGGAATAATACAACAGTCCAGATAACTACTACTATTTTTACAGGCAAAATGTTACTCCTGTGACATGTCTGCCCAGCGATTTTGGGTGATGCCACAGGAATTCCAATAAAATACCATTCTGGCCACAGACAACTTGTAATCAGGGGAAATTCATTAGTCATAAATTATTTGTAAAGCAGTTGCTTCTACTCCTGTTATGTACTTTGAAAAAATCACCTCTGTCATTATACAATATGAAAACCACATTGCAGCTATTCTGAATGATTCAGATTTTCCTGATTCGTACTCACTGAATAAAATTTATTCTTTTGAGTTTAGCTGTAAATATGCTTCCCCTAATTGGAAGACTCTGAGAGATGGAGGCTTGTTAAAATCCAAATTTCTCTGGTTAAAATTTGAAGGCACCATTTTTCATCTGCAGCAGCAAAAAAAGACAGACAAAGCTCTTCTGACCCAGAGCTGCATTGTCTTATCTGTCAAAACCAGTTCTATTTTTCTTGCTCTGCAAATAGCCTGAGCTGTTTTTTCCTTCTTCCCAGTCATTTCACTGTAGCTCTTTGCTAATGTGACTGTCAAGCCTTCATGTACTTTGTTTACCGCTGTATTTTAGTAGCATTATAAATGCTGCTTCACTTAGGAACAGAAGCTGTCCGTGATACGAGGGCTCAGTTTGACACCTCCATCTGGGATGACTGACCCCTTTAACCAGACCACATTCTACCCCATAAAAGATTTATGCTGTCTTCTTGTATGGCTCTACATGCAAAACACCCAACCTGCTGCTCTCGGGGCTCTAAAACAAACACAGCAATCACGGTCTGTCTTTATTGTGTTATGTTCAAATCGGGCAGTTTTCCCCCTCGCTATCCTTCTGTGACACACAGGTCGAGCGCCACAGCGCTGAGTTTGCAGGAATGGCACTGCTGCAAAGGTGCCTCTCGCTATTCAGCGTGGCTTCGTTCACAACAAACGTCTCCATCTGTTAAATCAGGAATATTCCACCTCAACACCCCCCTCCCCCCCCAGCAATTAGTCACCAGAGAGCTGAAGAGAAAACTCAAGGATGTAGATTCAGAAGAGAGCGTGCTGGCCTGGACGCGAGCTTTGCTGGGCTTTTGAAGGCAGTGAGCATCGTTCCTTAATGCCACGCGTGGGCTGTCAGGATTCGCATTGCACCCCCTTCATCGTTAAATGGAGTGTTTACCCTCTCCCTTTTGGCATTTTGGCTTTGTCTCGGTGAGTAACCCGCTGCAACAAAGCTCCCCGTCCCTCCAGTGTAGCGTGCATCGTCTCGGCTCTCTGTGTTTGTGCACGCAACTGTACCTAAAGGCATCGCACTGCTTCCAGCCACTGTTATTTCCAGCTCAAGCTGAACCGCAATTTTTTTTAACGCGATTTAAAAGTGTCTAAGATCCGCTTATCCCTAGCCCCTTCCAGCCCTTTATTAAACATACTGTTAGTAAATCTCATTATGCCTCCTTTTCCCTGAAGGTGGGAACGGGAGTGCAGTGAGGATTGTCTCTCAGCAATATGGTCCATAAGACCCATACAAATTGGGTGTCTCTAAAATCGCTAATGCCCATCAGGAGCTCTTTGTATCTTTTGTTTCTCTGTAACAACAGGATAAACCTGCACACAGCAGGCTCACGATGAATACAAGGGCATACCGTTTTAAGGAAAGCCCTTTTTGAATTTTTTCATTCTGAAAAAGCCTTAGCTGAGTAAGAGGCCACGTTGCTCTTTTCCAGACACTCTTTCTGTGTAACCTCTCATCAGAGAAGGAGCCTGCAGCACGGAGTATCTGAAGCAGAACACCCAGAAGCTTTCATCACATTCCTCAATCGCTGCCTGTTAACACACCTAAATTGTTGCCTGGTTGTATTCAAACTAGGAGACCACCTGTCCCGAACGGCTTCCAAAGCCCTTGTGTGCCATTTCCCTGCCTACAAATAAGGCAGATAGCATACTCGGCGGTATTGCGAAAAGGGAAGGGTTTCTGAATGAATAGAAATGGCATGACTACTTACCTTTCTTTCCCGTTCTGTCGTTTTCCGTGTCACCTTCAACCGTTTATGAAACTCGTAAGTGAATTGGTTCGGTTCCTGATGACTAGCTTCCCGATCCTAAAGAGCTGCGTAGGGGTGAGGTATTACAGCACTGGAGGACCCTTTTGTGTAACCCGCAGGAAATCTCCAGGTATCCTAAGGCTCAGCTTTCACACAGGGGAATGATGTTGGGCATTCAGAAACATTTTTCTAATTTCGCGGCCATGGAAGCGAGGCTGCTGAATGACTGCCAGCTGCCAGAATGATACCTGCACCTCCACTCCCACCACAGCATTATTTTCTCCACACACTCACCACGCTCATCACCATGTACCTCATCTGTCTCCAGCTCTCCTCGTATGGCAAGTTTAATTCCTCTTTGCACCAATAACCTGGGGCGAGTACTCGGTCCCTAATTTTGAAGAACCAATCCCGGAGCCCAACGGCTGTGACAGGCCTCGCTTTCCCCTCCATCATGAACAATTCAATAGCTTGTGCTGCTGCTGGATTTTCCATCAGCACACCCTATGCCCCTATTCCATTTCAATCTTGCATTCACTGTATTTTCTGAGCATTTCAAATGATCTTGAGGCAACCGCAGCAAAGTAAAGAGGTCCTGGATCTCCTACCTAGGCCAGATTTGTCAGAACGCCACACTATTTATTTCAGAAAACGGAAGGAAACTTCCTGTTCCTCTCCAAAGGAGCTGCTCCAACCAGAAGAGGCCATATGCCAGACCTCGGCCCTGAGCAGCTGCACGAGAACTAGGTGGGTGCCAGGAGAGAGTAGAAACAGTATTTATAAAAGAAATTATAAGGAAAAGGGAGGGAGGGAGAGGGTAAGAACTTGAGAGGACACAAACAGCAAATTGCCCAAGAACTGGAAGTTAGAAAAGTTCCTTTCGGACAAGCACCCTCATCTTTTCCAAAGTTCCCGCTCCACGGCTACAGCGGAGAAGATGCTGAGGTGAAAAACCCGCCATCTGTGCAGGACAAAAGGACGCTTTGCCCGAGTTTCTGGTAATGTACAGGCGGGGCTGCTCACCCTTATGGTTGCAACCCTTTCTTTCTGGGGTCACTGCTTCTGAAAGAGATTACTGCTGAGTCAAAGGAGTCCTGGAAAATATTCTGTTCAATTCTTTTTCAAGGAGACTATTGCCAGGTATATGAAGAATAAGCTTCAAAGTAGCAGGGAACAGCAGCAGAAGGGTAAATAAGGAGGATATAAGAATCTACCTGAAAGGCAGGAACAGTGTACGGTGTGGGAGACGGACTCTTCCCTGTTATTTATCCAGAGACCCCAACCTAAATTTTGCAGCTTAAAATAAAATATTATTCACAATATACTCACAATAAGGAGAGGCACATGAAGTTCAGCAAAGTTCTGCTAATATATGTGACCTTAAAGGTACGGTGTAATTTTCAAAGATACAACAGCCAGCGTGAAAAATAAAAATTAATTAAAAAACCCCAAACACCAAAAAAACAAACCTCAATAAAAACCTGGATTAATCGGAGGTAGAGGATACAACACACCCAGCTGAAATGTCTTGCTCTTTTTGGAAAGAGTACTTGAATTTCTGAAGGCTCATCACCTCCTGACTGACCACTCCATTTTAATTTTTAGAAACCTGTTAGCTTCCTAAAACCAAGCTGAACATAATATGAAATTCATTTGCTTGAAAAGAAGTGGTAATTGGCAGTACTCAATAACAAAGACCTTCTAGATGATACTTATCGTATCTGTCTTCCCTACCGAGACACTTGTTCAACAATGATCATTTTTCAAAAGCAATTGAAGAAATGTACCCTTTTTTTAAACTGAGCTCTGCTCCAACTTCTTTAAAGCGGAAATTTTACAGTCAGCTTTAAACTGCATGGTGATAAACACAAATCTGTTATAAAGGACTAAATTTTGCTACTGAGCTCCTCACCCGTTCCAGTTCTCAGGGCTGTTGTTTTGGACCTGGATGGTGACTCACCAAAATATAACAGATGTTTAAATAAAACACACACAGAGGCACACTTGTGTGTATATATTTACGTTCAAGGGCAGTAAGCACTAAATGGCTGGGAGTTGTTTTCCCTCTGTAAAGAAGAGAACAGTGGAGTGATAGATGGTGGTGCTGGATGTGTTACCCAAGGCGATGTTCCCCATTCTGCTTGGGAAGCACCATGTGCCCCGTGGAGAGAAGCTATCACTGAAATCTGGAGATTCATGCAGCTTTCACTGTCAGAGGATGTCATTAATGCTGATTGCTGCCCCCGTTTCTCTGGTGAAAGCCTGGCATCCTCCTCTACAGCAGCGAGCGAGCCAACACCAGCCAGCCTCAAAGGAACAGGAGGGAAAGCAAACATTGCAAGTGCTATATTATCTCCTAAGCATGGATGCCACTTTTAATTTCTACTGGTAACTGGATGAATATAAGAGCAAAATTTTACAACGATGACGTGGAGTAAGATGCTTCCCCAGGAAATAAGAGAACTACATAAGAGCAAGGGGTGGTCTAACCTCCAGCTGCCCTATGCCCGCAGGCTCCCCGCACATCCTCCTCTGAACACAGAACACAGAAACAAGCCATAAGAGGACCAAAATCCCCAAATCGCAGCGCTGCCAGATGGAATCGCATGCTGCCTACTCCCAAACTGAGACAAACCTAAAAGAATCACCTAGCTGCTACCACAGGCATTTCAGCTCTGTGGCAGCAATCACGCTCCCCACTCATTTCAGTGGCATGTTTTAGAAGTCAGCTTTTACCACTGACGTTTTGGGGAGTGCGGGTGGTGGAGAGCCAGACAGCAATAGCGTAGCTGGTGTTTAACACTGGAAATACCCACCCATTCTCCAGACACTCACCTATTCCCACGAAGCCAGGAGCATTTCCAAACACACTGAAAAGCACAATGGAAAAGATGACTCCTGTCGGTCGCTTTTAGAAAATAATTCATCCACCAGCCTGGGTGTTATCGTCCGCACCTTAGCGGTCTATTGCCACTTGATGATTGGCTTGGCCGGTATTCCCTGGCAAGGCTAAAGACTCGATTTAGATTACCAAATCAGTGAGGTTTATTTGCTGTATTTCTTGGAGAAAATGTTAAGGCCAAATTCAAAATTCACAGTGTAGGGTAGAAAGAATTGGGCCCACAACACAGCTTCCAGAGAAGCAATTTTGCAGGCCAGGGAAAAGCAAGTGTCAGTACTGGCAGTCATACACTTGCTTCTCTTCCTCGCGGAGAGCCATTATGCAGTGTTTTCTAAAATTGTAAATGTTCTTTCTGGCTCACAATGGGAAACAACACTAACATGCATCACAGGGTGTGAGATAAAATGTGCGGCACTATTGTTGCCTTTGATTTGTCTTCCATTTATATCAGCTCTCAGTAAGAATTACACAAAGACAGAGCTGAGATTTTTCTTCTCAACTTTTTCACATTTCATCCTTTGTTTGGTTCATAAATTCTAGGGTCTAACTAGGATATTACATCAGAGACAGGAATTTACATTTAGATAGCATAACGCAAAGAATACTAAAACCATAATCCTCCCCCCTCCAAACGGCTCCAGAGTACTTCCCAACTGACCTCAGCTTTATAAAACAGGGATCCGGCTTAGGCGCTTTAAGCTGAACATGTCTGTCTTTCTTCTGTAATCTAACATTCAGGTTTTTTGGTTGGTTTTTCTTTTTTTGCCTCCCCCTTTTTTTCTTGATTTTAGCGGGTCTCGCTCCCTGTGCTGCCCCTGACTTAACTATGGAGATGGTTCCAATTTGTAGTCTGGGGAAAGATCCTGAGTGCACTGGGGGAATGTGGTAACTACAAGAGGAAGGCCACTTTGGTTCCTGCGAGTTGTTTAAAAAAAAAAAAAGGTAGCAGACACCCCCAAGAACAGCTTTCTGATTGCAGGACACTTAAGAGAGACAGCTTTTCTTCTTCAGGACCCCACAAAAAGACTCACTTCGAAAGCAAAAAACTAGCAATGTGCATTACGATCCCAGTAAATTGCTCTGGAGAAGTCCTCAGTGAGGTTCATCAACTCTGATATCTCCCAACATTGACATTCAGGTCCAGTGATTCACAGCTCAGTCTAGGTGGAGGGGGGCAAGTACTGAGGGCTTTTTTGTTTCCCAAACAGCTTTATTCCCAATAACACTTCCCCTTGTATGAGCTCGTTCCCACTGTTTCAAGAGGTCCATCCTGCTGTTACCGGTCACTCTGGCAACTTTATAAGCAGGAGAACAAGGGGGCAGAAATTTACTCTAGATTTCACACATATCAGAGACTTATTTGAATCAAAAGAAAGTAAATACAAATAGCAAGTTATATCAAGTCTGACTTATGACCACACCATTACTGTTACATTGGGTAAAAACTGGAGCAGCTCATTTGGAAAGTTTAAGCACATTATTTCCTCAACCATCTTCCCTACACTCCAAGTTATTGAAGGTTCCTCAAAGTCCTGTTATATCTCCAAGCACCAAATAGAAACTGGAGGCCAAAAATACAAACCACATAACAGTCTGAACAAAAGTCTTTGGGGAAAAAAAACCCAAAAGGGTGGGGGGAGAGGAAACTGAGTTTTGTCTCAATATGTTTCTTATCAGGGAATGTGTTTTCAAAAAGAATTTATTTTTTTTTTTTTTACTTTAGCACTAGAGATCATTTCCCCTCTCTCCATCAAACGCTCTTTTAACACAGAGGTTATTCTAGATGCCAGCAGACATAGGTCAGTATTTTCAAAAATAGGTGACTAACATTAGAAGCAATTTAAAACAGAGTTTAGATCCTGATTTTCAAAAAGCTCCAAGTGCCCAGCAGCTCTAGCTGGCTTCAAATGGTCTCCCTTCATAAGGTGTTTGGGATGTGCTCAGCATTTTTGAAAATCAGGCCACCTATTTGGGATCCTAAACACGGACTAAAAATTCCATATCAACTCTCACTGCACTAGGGATGACACCACCTCTCTTAACCCGTGCTTAGAAAGCTCAGGGACCTTCTAACTAAACAACATGGGTTTTGCCTTCTTTTTCCCCCAACAGAATTTACAGAACTGCTAAAAAAAAAAAAAAATGGTGTCTATCATGAAAACTGGCAGACTCTTGAATCTAACAAAATAACTGTAATTTTCCTTGAAGCTATTGAGCAAGTCTATACCATCTCCCAAAATCCTCTTAATAATTGACTGCTAAGAAGAGTTCCTTACAATGAGGTGTCCTGAAGGTCAGCCAGAATACCACGACCAGTGCTGTGGGACACTCGGAAATACCACATGCCATATAAAAGTACTGAAACCCAGGCTGGCATGCTGCAGTACTTAGCCCTTCCTAATGCCATCCCCCTGCTATGGGGTGCCAGAAAACGTACAGGCTTATCCTTGGGATCTTAGCACCAAAGTCAAGACCTCTACCAATTAAGCCAGAAGAGAATAATTGTATTAGCAGCTGATAGCAGCAGACTTTTGTCCAGCTAAAGGAGGACGACATGCACACATTAAAAACATTTCCTCGAGCTAAACTCCTTCAGATTGCTGAATCTGGACCACGTTTTATGATTTATTCATAATGAAGAGCTTAGCTCATGAACTTGCAGATGCCCAAAGCCTTTTCATAATACAGCTTTCAACTATTCTGGACTTAAAAAAATGAAACTGATATAGCGGTTCCACCCTTGGGTCAGCCAGCAGCAACATCCTGTGCCCAGTTGTGAAAAGAAGTTGCTTGAGTCTCCTCAGACTGTCGATGGATGGTTTTTAGTGCACTGAAGTGTAGTAAAAAATGGAAAGTGTAAAACAACATAACGTGAATTGTCTAGACCTTTAAACCTACTCAGGAAATTGAGAGAGAGATATATGTATTTAAAGGAACTCAGTAAACCTTGTTTTTAAGATAGTGAAATTTGCTATTGACAGGGCTGAACATAAACATGGTTCAAGGCCCTCTTCTCCTCCCCTTGAGCACCCACAGCTGGAGGACTACACAGAGCTTTTGCCAGCACATCCAGCAGGAGGGTCAGAATTAGAGGCCACAGACGTGTACAATGGTCCAGGTCTGCAAGAATTTGTACGCCAGTGCAAGGATTGCCACTGCCCACAGTCTCCACAAATGCCTTGGCGTCTGTTACTTTCATGGGAACTAGTGAAGCTTTCAAAAGAATGCAAAGATTGCTAATCCCCTGGTGCAAGTGACTTCAGCCTTGACAGACGTTTTCCCAGAGTCACAGATAAAACTGAAGGATTCAGCCATAAAGGATTAGGAGTGGTGTCATCTAGAATTAAGTCAGTGGCCTTGAACCATGTTTATGTTCAGCCCTGTCAATAGCAAATTTCACTATCTTAAAAACAAGGTTTACTGAGTTCCTTTAAATACATATATCTCTCTCTCAATTTCCTGAGTAGGTTTAAAGGTCTAGACAATTCACGTTATGTTGTTTTACACTTTCCATTTTTTACTACACTTCAGTGCACTAAAAACCATCCATCGACAGTCTGAGGAGACTCAAGCAACTTCTTTTCACAACTGGGCACAGGATGTTTCTTACGTATATAAGGAAAGCAAGGAAATAAAATAAATACCTTGTGTGGCTCTTTCCACATAGAATCTATTTTAAATACTACAGACCCTAAAATGGAAGGGCCTGTTCCATAGAAAATAGGTGGTCTTTACCTAGAGAGTTTATAGTTCACAGCAAATCTAGATAAATATCTTACCTACTTAGCTAACCTGTTATTCTGATGTAAGCACCTAACAGAGGTCTCCACATGAGATGTGCTTGAAGCTAAAAGTCTGTGGCATTTCAGTTATCAAGTGTAAAGATTATTTGGGGTGGTGGGGGAGAAATAAGCTTTGTGCCTTAATGGGCTGTTTCAGTTCATACTGAATATCTGTGACAAGGGCTGAAGGGCTGGAGCACCTCTCCTATGAGGAGAGGCTGAAAGAGTTGGGGCTGTTCAGCCTGGAGAAGAGAAGGCTCCGGGGAGATCTTATTGCGGCCTTCCAGTACCTAAAGGGGGCCTACAGGAGAGCTGGGCAAGGACTTTTTACTAGGGCATGTAGTGACAGGACGAGGGGGAATGGCTTTAAACTGGAAGAGGGCAGGTTTAGATTGAACATTAGGAAGAAGTTTTTCACTTTGAGGGTGGTGAGGCACTGGAACAGGTTGCCCAGAGAGGTTGTTGAGGCCCCATCCCTGGAGGTGTTCAAGGCCAGGCTGGACGTGGCCTTGGGCAACCCGGTCTAGTGGGAGGTGTCCCTGCCTATGGCAGGGGGGTTGGAACTCGATGATCTTCAAGGTCCTTTCCAACCTAAACCATTCTATGATTCTATGATAATGCCGAGCTCTGATTGAAAAATCTTACGAGGCTCTTAAGCACAGAGTACCACTGATCCTCACCCTGATAACTCCTGCTGAGATTTGGGAGCATTGTGCAAAGCTAACTTGCACTTAAGCATTGTGCAGTACAAGTTCACGAGGAATTTGCACAATGGAGGCTAGCCTGCATTCACACATGATAGCCACAGGTTTTAGATTTGTCTAAGGAATACATTCTTGCACAAATGCAACAGCTGAATAAAACAAAACCTTACCTAAGCCTCAAATGTACCTCAAGCACAGGGAAGGAAGAGGAGATGGAAAGTCTCCATGTCTCACCACGTTGTGCGGCACCCACAGAAGTTTTGGCTGCTTTGCCTCCCACCCTCAAAGCTTGGGAAAGTGCCTGGCTCAGGCTGAAGACCGGCCGGGCAGTCAGCAGCAGACCCAACACCACGCCAAAGCCACCGCAGCTGCTGCATCCCGCAGGCAGCGGGTGGTCCTGCTGTAGAAGGAACTGACTAGAAAGGCACATGTGGAGTTGATCAAAATATTTCTAACAAAACCCTTTTCCTGAATCAAATTACTTTTTTTTTCTTTAAAAAGAACAGATAGTTTTATGGGAAATGTCGTGTTTTCAGGGAGTCGTACAAAAGTAGCCTGAGAAGCCCAAGATTTCCAGAGAAACACTGCTGGCTCTTGCCAAAACTATGAACTGAAGCTATTAGATTTCTATTTAAAAAAAAAAAAGGGTAAAAAATCTCCCAAATTTAAAAGGAAATTAATTTTTTTTTTTTGTAAAAACCTTTCATGAAGGGAGGAACAAGAGGGAAGCGCTTCTGACTAGCTAGCAGGAAGCACCTGTGAGTGTGTGTATTGGGCATTCATGCAACAAGTATTTCCAGCAGAGCTAAGCAAGCCAATTCTTCAACCAGCAGGAGCTGGAGGAAGCCTGCTGGTCACAGGTGATACATGTATAAGAGAGCAGTACGACTGTGTTGGAAATCCATGAAATGGATGCTCCAAGTAGGCTGATAAGTGTGTGAAGCCATAAAATTTAGGCTGTGCTCTCCTTGGGTAGAGACAACCATGTATGGCACCTTGTATGCTATTATCAGTTGAAGTTTAGGAACTGTGCCGCATGGCTATATGGCAGTAATGATTAATCATCATAGTAACAATGCTAATGGTTAAAAAGTTACTGCTTATCCTCCTGCATGTTCCCTGCCAGCAAAATTCTTCACTTAAGTTTCATTTCCTTAATACGGTAGTAATTAATAACTGAAGAGACAACTTAATAGTGTACCAATTATGGTATAATAGAAAGTATAATGACAACAGACCCAAATTAAAGCTCGGTAAGTTCAGTTTACCAGCTCTTCACTCTCATGGTACATTTGCTATCACAAACTTAAAAGTTGAGATTCATTTTATTTCTGCCTGTCCTCTGAATTAATGCAGCTCCGTCCGCAGCCCAAACACAACAGAACTCTGCAAACAGCTGAAAGAAACAATAAGAACTCCAGGTGACATAGATCACATACTGTACGCAGAATTACTTTCCCTAGAGTGAGCACATGTAGCAGCGTTTTGTGACATTCATCATTAAAGTTCAGTCCTTGGAGTGCTACCATTGTGGTCACGCGCAGCCGGCTCTCCGCTGATAGAGCGGAGCTTATAACCAAAGGCCATCCCTCCCGAGGGCAGCACACAAGTGATTTGAATATCAGGCCTCGGGAAAGGCGATTTTCTATCCTTAGCTGGTTTTATTTCAAACAATCTTTCAAGAGCTGCTAGTGGGCCAATCAGTTTAAGTGGTGATGGTTCACAGCAACAAAACTGTGAAGTCTCCAGAAACTAAAAACCAGTAAAATATGGAAAAAGAGCTGCCTTCTTGCCAAAACAAAATTCCTGGTGATATATAGTATTAAATGAAAGACAAAGTATTTTGTAGAAAGCCAGAATTTGCACAAACTTTGTCATGAAGGCTTTGGGAGCTGCTGGGTGGCAGCCTCTCCGCTGTCCTCGGCCACCCTGGTAAAGCACAGCCAAGGCTGGACCGGCCTCCTGCCCCTTCCTCCAGCTTCCCCATAGACATAACCTCCCAGCTCCGATTTACTCCCCATATGGGACGCGCATCACCAGCAGCAGGGCTGCTCAGTGACTGGGAAGCCCCTGCTGCTCCGGGCAATGCCTCCTCAGCAACTCCCAGCAGCAACACAGCAAGAGGACAAGTGAGACAGTAGTTGTGAAGCGTGCCCAGCAATTCGTACCTGCTGCAGTCGCTCTCGAAGGGTTGGAGCTCACTCCTTCATTTCCAAAGCCTGCAGCAGGCTTGACTACTTCAGGCTACCAGACAGGAGAGGGATACAGCAAAGTGTGGAGCGGCTTCCAGTGGTGCTATTTTGTTCTGCATACACGTCCTTTGGGTCCTGGGGTTTTTGCCCAAAGACTCTTCCACCTTCCGCTCAATTAAGAGGAGGTGCAAAATAACAGAGAAATGGCATTTCCTAGCAATTGTGATAACCAGAACATATAACCAGCTACTTTAAAGGCAGACTTTGAAATGCCACCGGCTTGCTTCGTTCTGAGCACATTCCCAGGGAGAATGTCAGGTCGCATAACTCATTTGTTATCCTCACACAGAGGAGCTCCACCAAGCACCAGCCATCATAAAAATACTAACATTCCTTTTTGTGGAAAACAAATAGAAAAGAAAAACACAGCATCTCTCTTAAAAAAAGCCAGTTAGCCCTTCAAAGATTACCACATGGTCTGTAAATAGCAGTGTCAATACACCGGGGAGCTGCACTCCTCTTTGTTTAACAGCCTGAGCTACTCAAACGGAGGTAGCAATGTTACAGGCCTTCCCTGTGACACAAAACTATGTTGTGCATTCATTTAGACACACTCTTCACATTTTATTTCCCTCGATGGCTTAAAAAAAATACCAAGAATTGCAATAGCATAAGAACAGCATTTCAATCTAGCCTTATATAAAGCACTGCTCTCCTCTGGGCAGTGTGTGCCCATCAACACTTACTTTATATATGCTTTAGATGTATGAAGGGGGGTGTCAGGGAGAAAACTGCAGTAACTGAGGTCACGTCCTCCATGTTTGCGAAGAAACCCCCTCCCACATTTCTCCGTCATCCACCGACCGTTTCATGTATTTACAGCTAGTCATTTTAATTGTATCTAAATATTTATCTCCAGAGTGGCTAAATTAGTAGGTATTTAATTCTAGTGATACAAGCACCTGATGGCTGGGTGATCTCATTTGCCTGTAAATGCAAAACACAAGCCACTGAATTCAATTACGCGGCAAATGTCCACAGGTACCTCTGAGGTATCCGGCATCCCACACAAAATCTGTGCTTCACGCTTAAACAGCTCGCTCTTGTGCTTTATAGGGAGGGAAGGGAGAAGGGAAGGAGTTTTTAAAATCTCACGGTGTTTTTCAAAATCTCATTTGCAGTCATACAGCTAAAGCTTGGAGATTAATAATAAAAGTGCGTATGTGACAATGCAGAAACAAATGATGTTCAATGTCAAATACAAAGCAAGATGGAAATTTATTTTTCTGTTAATTAACCAAGCTTTCATCTCAGCTGCTCTGGTCTGTAACTAAAGCTCACGAGCTAGTTTTAAACATGTCTGGGAATTAAGCAAACAAATAAACGCCACCACCCTAAACCAAAATACCCCAACCCAACAGTCTCCTAGCACTGGTTAGCTACTTACATTTGCCATTTTTTATTCTGGGGGACCCAAAGAGATTAAAGCAGGTTAAAAGTAACAGTACTCTGCTGCTGGCCTAAGGGCAACAGCCCTCCTCTGAATACCACCAGCTATTAGATACTGCCAAACACTGCCAAGAACTGAGGGGCATCCCTGAATATTCTGAGAGATAAGAATGGGAAAGGAAAGACAGACAGGAGGATGGATGGGAGGACAGACAGAAGGAAGGGAGAGAAAGAACAAACGACTCGTCCTCAACACTACATAACATTACATTCTCCTGCCGTTATGCCTAGCCCCTAAGGATCTGTTTTCCAAGCTCTTTATTNGGGGGGGGGGGGGGGGGGGGGGGGCAGGCTGCAAAGCCTTAAGCTAATTAAGCATGGCTGAGACATGTTTGATGAGATGGGAAAAAACACGGAGCCTTTGAAAGGATGAAAAATCTCCGACCATCTGGTAGTGGCGTGGCAGAGAGAAGAAAGAGGAAGGACAAAGGGGCAGCTCTCTGCAGCGAGAAGGTACAGGACTTCTTTAATTACTGGGTCACTGAGACCATTACCGCTCCCAATGCCCGTGAAAGCCCGCAAAACGAGCTTAGGAGGCTCAGCAAAAACAACAGCTCTTAGCAAGAAAAGCATCTGTAAGAAAGCGAATCTGAGCAGCTTTCCCCAAGACGCGTCCACTAATTAGAAATGATAGGTAATAGATGGGGGGAGCGAGGCCCCCGGATCAGAACGAGACTTTTCCCGGCAACCTCTCTCCTCCGATCGCTGTTCTCCAAGGCCCTGCAGATGGTGCTCTCTTTAAATTAATACCACCCCCGCCAGCCAGAAAGAAGCTTCTGTTGTACTTGGCAATCCAGGTGAACAGCCTGCATTTAGGTTTCAAAATGAATGCCCCAGGTGCTTCATCAATATGGCAAAGCAGCTGATGTGCTCCAGCCTCTTCAGGCCTGGTTAAGGCTCATCTGTGTTTTACCACCTCTACTACCGGCTAGAGAAAATCACAGCGTTCAGAGGGCAAACTTTGCACACCGGAGCAAAATCCGAGCTATCTTTGCTCTAAATGGCTTTGTCAGCCATGAGCTGCAAACATGCCAGCGCGATCCAAAGGAGGAGCCCCCCCCGCCTTCTCCTCTCACTGAGCTGGATATGGCTATGGCTGACTACAGGTGCAGGCTAGCAAAGAGCAAGCTGCTTTCGACACCAGAAGCTGTGACCGAACCCCTGCCAAAAAGCAGCGCTACGCTAACTCTCGCTTCGGGATGCGAATACGAGGAGCCGATTTCCTTCCCTCCCACACGCAGATTCTTCTCCAATTACTACAGCTGGGTGCTGTGATCCAGTCAGATTCGCAAGCTGCGCAAGAGCAGGCTATATCCATCCTTGGATGGGAGACCTCATTAAAAGGAGGAAGCGGTACCGGCGATCTAATGCATTGCACTGCACTGTGTCCAGGATCAGATATAAACCCCAGTCTTAACTACCTGTGGTCGTTAAATATCCCATAGCAATCGCGATAAGCACAAATGACATTAACCCTATTCTTCAGCCAAATCTCAATGTGAATTTCTCTCCACTAGGCTCCCCTTGAAGGTTCATTTGGAAAGAGTTCCTGTGTCTTAAACTATCACACTTTTAAATCAGTACTGTTAAACATTGGCTGCATTTAATGCCAGAGGGAACAGTTTCACAAGCAGATTCTGCAATCTCTGTATATATCAGTTTCTAAGATAACTTCGTTACTTTAGATAGGTACTGAATATATATGTATTTCTTATCATCTGCTTTTCATGCTCACACACTTCAAGAGCCAACTGGATCTGCAAGCAGAACTACATGCAGAAAATCTATTCCCCTCCACATCCTGTGTAATGCTGGAAGCAGGCAATATTAGAAATACTGTTTAAGGACTTTTTCCTTTTTCAAGCAAACTTGCCCGTGTTGCAGGGCCAGGAGATTCAAAACCAAGCTAAAAAAGCATCCAAACTTTTGGACGCTTACCTGAAAAAGCAGCTCTGCTCTGGCTGGCCCTTGATGCTGTGGGGGGCTGCAGTACCACCGCGTGGTTACCGATTCATCCAGTGCAGACCGTACAGTTTGAAACTCAGGTTTATATGTGCAAGCAGATTTATGATGAGACAGGCATTTGAAAAAATGACAACTGTATAAAGTTGTATATAGCTGTAAATAGCTGTACTTACTACACATTGGACAGTAACTACCTTTGGAAGACAGAGAGATAAGACAAACAAAACCACACAGGATGCTGGTTTTGCCACGCCAAGACCAGTGTGGGAGTTGTCAACTACACTCACGTACAAGGAACTGTAAAATATCCACTGTCCCAAGGAGGTGGCCTCAGAAAATGAGAGCACAGATCTGGTTTCTTTTGGAGATGCAGCTTTGCAGACCAACGCAACCACCAGAGAGGAGCTCTTGATATCCAAAGGAAGGACTGGGTGTGCTGGTAGGGACTGTGCCAAGGCACTGTGAACATGTGAGGTGATATAACAAGAGCCAGGGCCAGCGACTGAACTGAGACCTGATTGTAGCAGCCACGAGCGTCCAAACCCAAGTGAGGGAGAGAGACTGTGCCAGTGAGACATTGCCCTCGTACCCTTGCTGATTAGAGCATGTTGGAAATAAATCCCAGTTTGAGTCCCTCTGCATGCTGGAAGGGGTCAAATCCTTACCCTCACACATCCCGGAGATCCCTGCAAGGCAGTTGGGAGGGAAAGCTCCTTCCATTCTTCCCAGGCACATTGGGCTACCACCAACAAAAATGTGTGACCTGTAGAGCCCTTTCAACACTCAGGAAAGAAGCAAAACAAAAGGCAGTGTAGCTGCTGTATGCTCAAAACAGCAAGTCCTGCTCAGTTTTCCATCCTCTCCGGACCACCTGGGTGCTAGGCTGACAGAGGTGCCACGCTCGGGTACCAGTGCCCCAGAGAGGGGGAGATGCTAAGACACGGCCCTGCTGACTACCTCCCTGTGTAGTCTGCGAGTTGTTCTGCTAATCCTCCCTGTTGCCTGGACAGCTGGAAGAATCAGCCAATTTAATTTCCTTGAATCGAGCTGCTGGAGTTAGGTACTGATTTTTCAGCACAGTGACATCTTATTTTGAAGCACCTGAGGTATCTCCATTTGTGCTCATTTGATGCTTTTGTGCTACATTTCAGGCTGACAGATCATACAAACACATCCAGCGAATGCATTTTAACTGATGAAACACCTTGTAACCACGATAGCATTTGGCCACAAATTGGGAATCTCAATTTTTTCCAGCCACCGAGACAGTGACTTTGCCCCCCTGACCCCCTAACTACATAGCGTTGTTAGCTGTAACCAGGGGGCAATTGAGAAAACATTATTGACTTTTTCTTCTTAGAATCCAGAACACAGTTTAACTGATTTTCTATCCCGATAAGAATGGTATATCCTGTAAGTGACTGCTTATTTCCTCCACAGAGAAAATGCCGAACGTGTAAACATGCCGTCTTTCAAGGGCTGTCAAGTAATGCAGGTATTGAGTGTTTTTTGACAGGATGCTGTAAATGGAATAAAGGCATTTTTGGCCTCTGCGGTAGCTATGATTACGGGCAGAACTTTGCCCTTCACACTAGTGACTGGGGAACAAACAAACAAGGCTGCACATCTGCCAAGGGGAATAATGAGACAAAAGGCTTACATGTCCCAACATTTCAGGGCAAAGCCCCTGCACCAGTGAAACAATAACAAAGGGCGTTTTGTGGTTGAAATTTGCCGGCTGCGGAAAGCTATGGATTTTAAAACTCAGGACAGAAGTCACAAGTAATTTCTGAACCTGGGATAAAAATCCTTAATAAACATTTGAGCAGAGAACAGTGTTAACCAGGTATGGAACAATTATGCTACAGGCATCCCAGCAAGTGTACGGGTAAGTAAAAGACAATGCTATTTGGTACTCTTGATATTTCCCTTGGATCTCTCAAACAAAACCAGATGTTTTTGCACTTGCCTATAGACTGTCTATAGCTGCCACTCAAAGTGCATCAGCCAGAGTGCCTGCTTTGCTGGACTGGCTTAGTTGCAGCTACAAACACAGGAGTGCTCCAGGAAAGGACCTCCAAAGCTCATGCAAGACCCCAAAAAGGAGATGATGAACTTTTTGTTAAATAACAGCTCCCAGGGAGCTGCACTCCTGCACCAATATGCTGAGATACCACTACTGCATGATTAAGATACAGGTGCAAAGAGAGGTAGGAGGCAATATTAAATGCTAGCTTCCTCCCTGGCAGATAATTCCCAGTGACTAGAGACAGGGTCAGCTTGGGCTGCTGGGCTAACAGTATGGGCCAGGTATACTGGTGGTGACCTCACACGCTCATCTGGAGGCAAAGTGTGATGAAAGCCAACCGAGCGGAGGAAAACTGTTCCAGATGGCAAGGTCTGCTCCAAAGAACACTCGCCTGTCAACTGCATTAGGGAAAGGTGCAGGGACAGAAGACTTGCTGCCAAAAAATTATGAGTAACAGGCAGAAAAAAGGAAGAGGAGATCCAGAGGTACAAGGAAAGGGTAATGCTTCAAAGATCTGAATGAGATCGGTTAGGAGTTTTCCTGCTCAGGGTCTGCAGTAGTGGGAAGCAGATTTAATCTCAGTCAGGGTCATGCCCTATCAAAGCAGCCTCCGCTTTACAAGTTGTAGACACATCTTCCCCTTCCCTGCGTAACAGTCCCTCCTCGTACAGCACTGGCCTTCCTCTCCAAGCACCAGGAGCAAAGGCACCTATCAAGCTATGGTGTACCTCCCCAGCAGAACCAACACCGCGGGGATGTGCAGCGCAGAGCTGAATCAAAAAGTGTTCCTCCTAACCCACCTGATAGTATGCAGAGAGAGTAAATGCCACCCTTCTCGTATGAGAACAAGGGTTCCCACACCGTTGGGCACAACTACAGGAATAAAGCTACTGACAGTGAAGCAACAGTGTTGTTCCCTCGCTCCCCTAAAAGAACAAGCGAGGGAATCTTTTGATCTGAGGACAGATGCTGCTTGCTTTGAATTCGTTCCTTTTCTGGACTTGAAATAAAAGTCATCCCCAAAACATTCCCTCCCCACTCCCACTGCTTGCATTTTTTTTCCCACATTAGTTATTACTGCACTCCACTCACACTGTTTCATGAAAATCACTGGCTAAGTGCAGTTTCTCTCTCTGCTGCCCTAAGTGTGTGGCCATTCGCGTTTATGAAATAGCTATAAAATAGTGCAACAACCTGGGCAGCGTGGTACATCCATACGTAACGTAAGCAAGGGGGAGCACAGAAGTTCCAGTTCCCAGAGCCAGCTCGGTTGGATATGTGCATATTCCATCACATACATACTTTATGAAAGGAGGTAGGATTCCAAAATTAATCAACGCATAACAAAATGAAGCCTCCTTTTGTAGCGGACGGCACAAGAACATAAAATTAGTCCACAAGGGATCAAATTCTTTCCTTGCGTAGCTCCCTGCACTCCATGGGTCTGCTGGACCTATTCTAATTTAAGACCCAAGTTCTTACTGTCGCAAAAAGGAGTTAAGCCCACTGTTCAAACAGACGCCTCTGTAGCTGTATAGTATGTTTAAAAATGGTGCCATTTCTCTGGAGGTGCTAAAGCTAATTTCCAGATACACTGTTAACTACGATGCCATCTGTAACAGTGCAGTCCTTGGCCAGTGAGCCCTACTTTTTCAATATGTTACAGGAAAAAGTTTCTAAGATGTCAGCATCTCTCCCATATTCCTTTCACTTGTTCCTTGGGTGCTATTTGAGAGGATTCAGAGAGATACGTGTTTTGTTTGCATAAGGCACCGCTGCCTCTCTGGAGATTTGAACTCAAACCAGAGCCTAGTAGACTTGGACACCACCACATGAAATATGGATTCCATTATCTGTCCAGTTTTCATATGCTAAAAGGGCATTATCAGTATCTTAAAGCTCTTTAAGCCTTGTAGCTCACAAGTACAAAACATGTAACATCATGTAATACTATTATAAACATATGAGGACTTAGAATGACTTCATAGCATCTGCTTTTTGGTGGGATTTCATGACTTTATATTTTCTGGCATTCCTACCATGGAAAATAAAAATGAAAATGGCACTTCAAAATATCCCATTAAAAATATCCAGTTTCTCCTCCAGCTTCTCAGAGGATTTAATTTTTTTTAATTTCTTTTTATTTTCTGGATATGGAAAGGAGTTCTAAAAATTATTTTACTTGATTTAATGCTAAGTGTGTTTCAATTCAGTACTGTAACATGAGTTAATTAAACTAAACAAAGGCCGCATTGTCAACACTTTCAGCAAGAACAAAGACATGATATTTTTAAATGAAATAAAAATTGCCAATTCATAATTGTATTTCTATTCTGCCAACTGAAAATGAAATGAAGAAAGCAATCAAATACACACAATAAACCTTAAACACTATCATTGTTAAAGTATTCCCTTCTCTTGTTTCTTTTTTTCTTTCCTTTTGGCTTTTTGTCCTGTACCCAACCATCAAGCCTAATAACATCAAGTGACTGTGACAGCCGGCAAAATGTTTAAGCTGAAAAATTCTTTACATCTTCTACTTTTTAAGCACACAGAAAAAATATATCATTTGTCATTGAAAGATGAATGAAAAATAATTAAAACCTAAAATTGATCTTGCGCCATCTATTCTTTATATACATTCAGGCTAGAATCTGATATACCGAGAGTAATGGAAAGAAACAGATTCCTTCTGTGGCAGGAAAAAAAAAAATATGACTTTTCTTCCCCCAGGAGACCAAAATCAATATCTGGAGCAGACTACTGACAGTATAATAACCACCCCGTCCTGCCAATGCACGACATGCTCAGCACGGCCTGGGCAGCACCCTTAGGGAAGGCCTGCAGGGGGTCTGCCACCCATTTGCAGCCTCTCTCGGAGCTGGGGAGGAACATCATTTTGGGCAGCGTGCGCTGCCTGATGTAGTATGACTTCTGCACCGGCCTGTGCTTAAAAAATGAATGAACTCCATCACGTCCATGGTCCTGCTGGCACATACCACTGGTCACGACAACCCGCAAGGGAACATGGATTAGCAAAGCTGGTCCACAGAAGCAATGCTGCCTCCTAATAATCTCGCTGATCCTCCGCCATCAGTGAAAAAATCGCTGATAGCAACAACCCTCTGCTGACATAACAGCCTGGAGATCTCCTGGTTCAGACTGACAAAGCCACCACAAATATAATCACAGACACCGGGACCAAAAAACCCACTCCTCTCCTGCAAACTGCAATATCCAACTGGAGCACAGAACATGCTCGCACAGAGCCACTCGGAGGCAGGTCAGCCTCACCTGTCTTCAGCTTTTATAACAAAGCCACCCCAATTCCATACCTATGCAGGACATTTTAAGTGTGTTCATGAAATTCAACATACTCTTTGCAAACTTAAAAAAAAAAAAAATGCCACCTCCCCTTCCGAAAGTAATCTTTTGCTAGGCTAAAAGCTTTCTTTTCCCTGCCTACAGTTATGGCCTTTGTGACGTCCACAAGCCATAGAAATTACCTGGATATACTTTTCTGCCACAGCTATGATACCTTCAGAAGAGCGAAGCGCTTTGCACCAGGAGATATAGACCGAACAGCACTTGGACCACCACAGATCCACCACAGCAAGCTGGCAAGCAGAACCTGGTCGCAAAAGCTCCTCATCTAGCTGATACTGCAACTGCAAAGTTCACTTGAGTTTCATGAAGTTCTTGAGAAAATAAAGGCATGTAAAGTGAGGATTCTTAAAACTTAAAGGTATCTCCTGGATAAAGGCACTATTCTGGCTTTCCAGCGATAATCTTGTTACCGTGTACCTCCAACTATTTCCAGCTACTTGCTTTGCAACAGTCCGCCTCTCTGTGTAGCTTAGAGCTTCACACATGAGAGTTTAAATACCCATTTGCAATATTCTGGTTCCACAGCACTTCCAGCATTTCTGAAAAAGGTCCAAAGGTGCACCTTTTTTTTTCTTTGCCAAATATCAATACTTGTCAAAAGCAGATTTTAAAGATATATTTCATATTTAGGGCCAGACTATTCTGTAACAGCCCAAAAAAAGGTCATCTGATCCATTCGGTATGGGTTGCTATCAAAGACCAAACACACTGTATCTGATTTGGGATATTTATTCCTTTCTTCTTTAGGCAACTGAATAAAAGAAGTTGGAGCCTTTATACTAGGTCTCCAAAATATCTTTGTATTCTTTTATTTCCAAACAAAGAGAAAGTATCTTTTTAAAGATACATAGGGAAGATTTTAAATTTTTTTTTTTTTCCAAAACGTCTTATCCATTTCCACTTAAAGCTGAAAAGAAGCTTGGTTAAGAAATAAAAGGTAGTTACAATTGCCATGACTCAAGAATAAAGATGTCAGATTTGTCTGAAAAGATCTTTCTCAAGAAGTATTTCGTTTCTCTATAGTCACAATGTCATATCAAAGAAAGTCATTATTTTGACAGTATTTATGACTGTACCAATGCATGTAAAATCCTATAAATGCCTGAGACCGAAACTATAAAAATTTGAGAGCTCTTTTCCTCCAAGTTTTGGAATATTTAATTCTCTCCAAGATTATGCCATAAAATTATCTCTTGCTAAAGTACAGATGGGTAAATGACCTAAAAATCCAGCTGTTTAAGTGAAAAACGGATGAAACGATGGCTACAGAGTTACATAGCTACTCATGTAACAAGGACTGTTGAACAAAACTGGGCTTAGCTAGAACAGAAATTAGGCAGAATTCAAATTGACAGTTAACAGGCACTGACCAGAAGATGAGCAAAGGAAATCACGTATAGTGCAAATGATTTAAACGGTGAAACCTCCCTCGGCCTGTTCCCAAGCCTGCCTTAACGTTGCATGGCTCATACAGAAAAAAGGCGGTTAATACAGTCCCTTAAACACAGCATTCAAACAGGCTAAGATGCAACTGCACAGAAACACTAATCGTAAAAGTTGTTTCCTGCTCTTAAGATTAATCCCTGGACACTTTAATACCCTTTTTATAGGCGTTAATTGTGGCATTTTGCTCCTTGATTGTGCTTCAGCAATAACCGGCTTCTGCATATCTGGACTTGTCCAACGGAAAATAAATGTGCCCTTTGCCCAGGGGTGATGCTACCCAACCACTCTATATTTGTTTCTTGGGTGGAGAAACATCCCAGGTCGAGCTCAAATCATGTTCCAAACATCACAACAAGACAAAATATTTTAGCCCGGATACAGAAGAGAGCCGACAGAGAAGTAATAGCTACTTCTGTTCATATCCCGATGCTCTCACAGAAATCCTATCCTCCAAAGAGTTAAGCAACTTCCAGAGATGATCAATGAGGGAAATCATCACATCTAATGTCTTTACGAAGGGAGATAGAAAGAGGTGGGAAATAAGAACACAGAGGGGAAAGCAGGCTCAGAGGAGGAAATGGCTACATATTCACACAAATAAACAGGATTTTTATTTTACGAGTGCTGCAAATTGTGTTGTGGAAAAACCGTCCTGATTAAAACTACAACTAAATGCTGAATACATGGTCATTACAACATGACAGAACTAGTTCTAAGTGTACATATAAAGGGACTGCCGAATGGTCTATTAAAAGCATGTACACTTACCTAGTCACCAAATAGGTCAGTGATCACTGCTTACTCTGCTTTTTAATAAAGGGATTTGAGAATATTCCCTCATCTTATAAGAAACATAGGTTTTCATTAGCCTTTTGTGAACTAGAATGAGGGCATTATAGTAGCTGGAAAAAAAATTAAAAAGCATCTTAGTTTGTCTTTTTTCTTCAGTTGCTCCCTGGTAATATATAACTTTAAGTTACAGTAGGGAAAAAAGGGAATAAATTGGCACATGCTATATTTTATTACTGATTTTGGAAAAAGCAACAGCAGGTTTTTATGAAACACACACAGTGCCTTACATTGTCAAATTCTTCAGGGTAATCTGGCTTGTTTCTTACTGCTGGCAATGGGAAACAGTAGTGAGATTGCCAAGACTTTCATTCTTCGTTCCTCTGGGCTCCCAGCGCCCCAGAACCTCGAAAGCACCAGGATCCATGACTCCTTAGTAATACGCGCTTCCACATGCCCCTGGAGCTGTGAAGCCAAATGAGCTATACAGAAGGGACCCTGCAAGCCCTAAAATTCCCCAAAATACATAGATGAGCTGGTAGTAAAACTTGCACAATTAGATCAGAAGCTTACCGACGGATTGTCAGAAGTTTGCGAAAACTGAGACACATCTCAAAACCAGCAAGAAACGGTCATTTTTGCATGGAAAACCAGACCACTGAAAAAAATCCTAGCACACTTCAAAGCCACCATCAGTAACTACGCAGAAATCTAGCTTTAGGTTGGAAAAGGGACTTTGATCTTTGTTGGTCATTTAGTGCCTTCCACAGCTCCAGTGCTGGGGACAGCACAGGTCACAGATGACTCCCATGAATCTAATGGCTCCTGGGGAGAGAGAGAGGGAGGAGAGAGGCAGCTACATGCTACCCTTTGCTCCAGGACGAGCTTGGTAACACAAAAAAGTATCAGAGAGAACAGAAAGACCAGGTAGTTTGCAGTATAGTAGTTGCTATGCTTGGCGATGCATATAGGTCTAGCACAGGTCAAAATCACTTAAGATCCTTGTATTTCTATTTAATGGGACTAGCAGTCCCATGTTAGCTTTTCTTCATGTGTACTTAGACAAAAATATGCCATTTCATCGTATGTCAAATGTACTGCGGATGCTGCTGGAAAACTATTTACCTTAATTAGTTCATGAGGTAGCACTTGGGTTACATGAAATAATGTTACGTGTTAAAACTATGCCGGATAACCTCTTTCCATTAAGAGGAGTATCTCTTTGGGGAATATATCTTATTGTATCAGCTGAACTTCAGCTGATTTTATTTTTTATCTCTCTTTGTCCAGATCCACCTTGCTTTGTGGTGAGCTTTCAAAACTCATGTGGCAGAGTACGTGCCCACCAGAACCGGAAGAAGCATCTAGCAAGACAAGCGTTGAGGGTGCTCTACATGTTCTTATACCCATAAGAATGAAAAGAAGCAAGGGAAAGCCTTCATTTGCTTCCCTTCTCAAAACCCTAAAAAAGCACCCATTTACTTTCCCTGACCCAAAGACAGTATGTTCAGAAGAGGAAGCTAAACAGCATATCTGTGCAGCTACCTAAGCGCTGTTATTCTGCATGTAGACTCAACACATCACCTCCTCTTATCATGGAACTGACCGAAACCTCGCTTAAATCAATGAGAGTCCCTCTATGAGCTTCAACGAGCTTTGGATCAGACAAATCCTGCACAGGAGCAACACCTTAGGCCCCCAGGTAGGAACACCTTCCAAAATGTTTGGAAAGAACCGTCTACTTACTTAGTACTCAAACCTTTTAAATCAGGGGCAGGAAAAGGGTAAGTTCCAAGAACAACCCTTTTCTGACATTACCTTCTTTTTCCTCAATGTTACATATTTTAATAGTAGGTAGAACAGATGGTGAAATATAATCTCTCCACTGAGAACTAAATGACAGCGACTAGCTGTAGGGGACACTAAAGTATTAAAGAGAAGGAAATGTACAAATAATGAAAGTACATTTTGTCCAACTTGCTTCTGATGAGGCATAAAATAAAATGTAAATAATTTCTATTAGGAGGAAATTAACATAACTACTTTGGTATTTGCAATCAGACTGAGCTTGTATTATTATAACCTGGATTTGCAACTGAGGTAACGCAATACCTTTTACCTGGATTTGAAGTAAGGATTACATCAATTCTATTTTCACCATCAGTAATAAAGCACAAAACCAATACCATTAACATGACTGATAATAAAGAGATATGATTAGTCTCGACTTGGATAGGCAATAAAAAAAGAGAAGGAAGAGAAAAAATGTTGTTTAGCTGTATATGAACAAAGAGGTTCTATTAACCTGGGTTTGCAGTGAAGAAAAGTGTCAATATTACTAACACAGGTTTGCAATTAAGTTGGTGTCAATGTGGCTGGGAAAAGGAGTTCATAATTAGGACAACACAGTTAGTATTGACCTGAATTTTCAATAAAAATCATGTCTGCATTTTAATTTGGAACTGTAAAATTCATCCCTGTGTTCTACAAATGACCATGTAAAGTAACTGCAAGTTCATAATTATAATTAGACAATTATTTACATAACATGTTATTTTTTTGTATAACCACGTGCCTGTTACAAACAGTGGGCTGAATGCAGGGTTTCCAGAAGCGTCCAAAACTTAAAATTAAACTTCCACATTTCTTTGCAAAAGCATTACTAAGGATTTAAATAGTTTCCTTCAGGAAGACTCTGCGTTCCTGCTCCAAATATTGGTTTCTTTATTAGAATTACTAGTTTCATTTAATTACTAGTTAAATCTCTATTAATGACCTCACAAATAATTATCATACCCATTTATTGTAAATACTCTCGATGCTTCTAGCGAATACGATCAAGAGGGTGCTTAAGCGGACATAAATCGGTTGTTTAATCAGCCTTATGTACTTTAAGGCAGAAAACCAACAATGAGAAGAGTGTTTATTTTAAAGTCACTTTAGAACCTGAGTGTTCTTTTTTTTTTGCATTTATTTTCCTATGCAAATTCAAGTCCAATATATCAAAACAACACTCGAGGATAGGCAGAAAAGGATTTTTCTCAGGAAAAAAAATAAATAATGCTTTTATGTGCTCTTTCCATGTTTCCTCACAAAGGAAAGGAGAACATGAGCCCAGCAGCATTCTCTGTCTCAATCTATTTTATAAGTGGCCTCACCTCCTCCTTCTGCTTCTTTTCCTTCTTCTTCTTTTTCCTCTGCACCACGAATCAAAGGTATCTCAACTTCTGTTGTGTCTTCTTGGTTCAACAATGGCTCTGAATAGATTTAATAAAAAGAAGATGAACAATAAGGCTTTTCAGAATGGACATAAAAGGATCAACATACACTAGAGATTACCATTCAAAACACTGGCAGAGGAAAAGGATCCTTTTCCCCAAGAGCAGAGATATAAAAGCTGTCTCGGGGAAATCCAAGGGGCTGTACGCGAGAGCAAGGCCTTGATCCTCCAAGATGCTGAGCTTTCTGGGGTTTTTGCACAAAACCCCATGTGCCTAGCTCCAAGCATGAGCCTTCACCGGGACTCGTCGCAAGCCCAGAGACACAGGTACTCAAAGTGTTTTTCTGGACTAGGAACAGAGCATTCAGTGCTCCGAACATATAAGGCTGAAGTGCTTGTCATCAGGAATAAGAAATGCAATGTTCACTTCTTTCTCTAACAGCCGCAGCCATTAAAAAGTCAGCTTTTATCACCGAGAATCCATAGATACTCCCCTGCTTGGGTTTGAATTTAGAGTTACCATAAGAAGATCCGGCTCCACGGATTTAGCTTAGTAGGTAAGGAGAAAGAAAGGGAACTTAAACACTACTGGTAATAATACCCAAGCAATAACTAGTGTTTTTGCCTGTTAATCTTGCGCTCTGGTTTCAAGGCGCATGCAGTACCTTCTATCTCCATGCAGGAGCTTTGGGAGTCTGCCCCAGTTTTCATCTCCTCCTCTGCAGAAACATCCGGTTGTCCTGTTAACACGACAAATTGAAAATGGCATCAGCATGACGGCTGCGTGCAGGCAACAGCAACTTCATCGAAACGGGACACAAACCTAACATATAGCATGGTGCTTTTCAGCCAAGTACAGCTTTTTTTTTTTTCTTCTATTAAATGAACAACGTTGGATTTATTGTATATATGAAAATATTACTTAAACTCTAAGTATTCTTTTGTAGCTCAGCCTTGACACGCTGTTTCTCATAGGAGCTGTTGCAAAACGCTGGCACTCGACAGTCAACTTAGCACAAGGAATAGAATCACCCCACAGGCTTTTAGAAAGACAAAAAAAAGAAGGACGATAATACCAATGCTATGCACCCGGGATCAATACAGTTAAACCCCCATATTTGGAGATGCGCATCTTTTCCAGCAACACCAGAGATTACCGCACCACAACTGGCTGGCACACAACCTCTGCTAGCCGACAGCATTTTCGTAAGGTGGCAGAGATCAGGCTGAAACCCACTGGATGCTGAAACTGGAAGAACTAAGGTTCCCAACTGGTTCATTATCTCTGTCTTAAAGAATTTTGATACAAAACTTTACCTTCGGCTTGATCTTGTTCACAGCCCACAGGATGCACTGGGTCACTCTCCCGTGCGCCTTTGGAGTCTTTCAGGGAGTCTGAGGAAACAGCAAACAAACAAACAAATCCTGCAGCGGTTTTCATGCTGGAAAAGTCTGGTAGTTTCTTCAGACACAGGTAGCCCTTAGGTGCTAGCTTCATACTTGGCATTGTGATACGCTGACAGATTTTCTATCTGTTTAACCACACTCTTATATACTACAAAAGTATACTCGTGGGTTTCAATTATTCAAATTGATTTCAGAACCCGTACACTTATTGAGCAGTTTTTTGCCCGCAGTACAAACCCTAAACAAGGAGCTGGCAAGAAAGGATGTGTAAGAATAATCAGCAGCGCTACCAAGAATTTTATTTCTAACGAACGGAGTGTCACAAAGCTATGAGAAACAGCACGAACCATGTATTTAATAAAGTGATTTCTAATTTATTTAGAACAACGGTTTTCCTAGTTTGATTTCCACAAGCTCGACAAACATTAAATCCTATAAATCCCAGTGCAAATCCTAGCCTCATTTCACTTGATGACGGAACTCCCAAGGTCATTATCGTGGCCAAGCCTGCTTTTCCTTTTGGGGCAGACCATCAACATGAACTGCTCAAAGCCATACGCTGAACCAGTGGCACAGTGAGTTTTAAATGAGATGACATAAGTCCAATCGCTATGCTATCTGCAGTCTTCATAAGCACAGGGCATCATTTTGTTGCGTTGAATGACACTTTCTGACAACAGCCGCTCCTTAGTTTTTGCATGGGGATGGAGAAATGCATCGTTCCACCACAGTCAGGAAATCACAGCAACACAGCCACCTGCTTTAGCTTTGCTCATCCACATAACACACAGCTTTCACTCGATAAAGGGCTCTCTTTGAGCCTCATTAAAAAAACCCGCTGATCTAACTGGACATTTCTGCAAACTACAGGTGTAAGTACACTTGAGGTCATAACAACAGCAACAGATAATCACTATTTGTTTTCCAGAGTGAAACACTTTCTAAAATGCTGCTAGATGGAATACTTAACTAACAGTGCCAAAAGATCTATGTTGCACGATAATAACTTATGCTATGACAGTCTTGTTACGGCTCTACTTCTGGAAGGTCCCTTTCTACAATACAGCAGAGCAAATCTTGCAATATACCAAAGGATGTCCCTGTAAAACTCTGTTCGTGAAACTTGCCAAGAATAATCTCTGATGGATAAGTGAGAAAGCTGGGTTGTTAACATCTGATCCAAATTTAATAATCTGCAGAAAAGGTATGCACTGAAAGTGTGTGGCTTTAATTAACTGCAAATAATCCCCCAAGGCAAATATTTAATTACCTGCACAGCTTCTTACTTCTTTCGTGGCATGACAATAAGTTTATAAATCCAAGTTTGAAAGCACAATATCTCACCCATGTACAGTTTGCTAAAATTTGCCCTTGCTGCACTTTTTTTTCACCCTACTGTGGGACTTAAAACACTACTCACTGCTATCAGCTAGGCCACTGCTCCGCCCTTTAATACTAGGATGCCACATTGTGCTATGAGTTACAAGGGATTACTCTATCAGCCTGAATCAGAGGAAAAATAAATGAGAATTCCCAGTTTAATCAAAAAGCCAGCTGAAGGACCCCTCGGTATAAATGGGAATGACACTAATAATCTGTAGGGAATTTTTCAAGCAAACTTTAAACCCATTGAGTGAAATTCTAGCTTTGCTGACGTTTTTGACAAAGCTTTCAGAATATCAAACAAGCCAAGACTTGTACCACCTGTATTAATATAATTAATATAATTAATCTAATCTTTTTCTGTATGACTTAGTTGCATCTTTGTAAAAGGTACAGTATGGAGCAGCTGGAATCAGAAGTCCTCTGCCTTAAGTACTGTGCAGCCAGGGCCCAAACACAGCCCTTCAAAAAGCCAAAAAGTGATGATAAAGCATGATATTACCTGCTATGGGTGGGAGAGTCATGTGGCTCAGTCCCATCGGACCCTTAGAGGTATCTTATCCTACACCTATTGCACAGTACTTCATGCTCCCAGACCTGTGCTTTTAATCTCAGTTCACAGGTGCCACCTTTTCTCCTAGAATGAGGAATGACTCCAATTTCATGCAAAAATCAATCCCCAGCATCAGAGGAACAATTACGCGCTTTGGTCAATAATAACAAATGGAGTTTAAGGAGCCTCGTGCTCGGCTGATGTATGTGCCCCACCACGGCGCTGTTTGTCACGGAGCATTGCGTAGCTTAGGGCAAACCATGGTTATTGCACAGCGTGGGGAGTTGTCACTGCTCCCGCCCTTTGGCACAGCTGGCAGTCTGACCCCGCAGCTGTGCCGAGCGCCAGCATTAGGCGCCGCAGCTAGAGACCACCTATGCTGTTTGGCACATCTTCACACATCCCCGTAGCTGGCTCTCCACAGTTTATTATTACGGGACTGTAATTTCGTGTTAAACTTTCCTTTTGATCACAAACAGTTTTCTAATTATTCCAGGGTTCAGGAAAGCGACTTAATTGTGCAGAATTACAATTCATCCCAAACAATATACAAGGATAATTTTGCACAAGTTATTTTTTGTAAAGCACGTTTCTGAAAAGAGCAGATCATGGACAGGAGTTACTGCCTAGCTGTAAGAATCTGCCGCTCTTATTTCAGCAGTAGAAATCAGTCTTTGTATTAGTATGCAGATTCTGAGTTTCAAAATCTTTAAGGTCAAGACTGTGTCAAAGATTTCTTCTTTTCAAATGCAAATATTAGATCAAATATTCAAGCCAAAAGGTCCGAAGACAGATTTACTTTTAGGATTAACAAGAATAAAATAAAGCAAAGGAATAAACCCAGATTTATGAAGAAAATCTGAGCCAAGCAAGAGTAAAAGCGTAAGACCAAACGCACCGGTCAATAAAAGCTGTTCCCAAATTGGATCCAAGGCAAGAGTGCCACCTCCGTTTCAGTTGGCGAGCAGCGGTGGGAATCCCACAAATGCTGATGATATACTACTACTCTGTGCATGCGAGTCTTCGGTAGGCTAGTGCTATTCCTCAGGCTCAGCTGGTCCTCTGTGCTCCCTTAGCCCTTTAGAGCCTTATGCAACTGGGCATAAGCCAGTATCATAGTCCTAAACAATTCTGGGGTCTACAAAAGCTCTGGCCATCCCTAAAGCCTTCGTTCGTCTCTAACTGGCTAGGGAACTAACTCTGATTTTTTTTAAACAGCATAAAGCAGTGTTAGTTGTCTCCTAATACAGGTACTTATCTGTTAAGTCATACCGGCCCATCCAAGTCAGGGTATTATTTTGCAGCACAGTATGCTTAGTTTTTTGATAACACACGCTTGGCACTATTTACCTTGGGTAACCCCAGACTGGGACTGTAAGGGTTAACATTCCTCCGGCAGGACTGAAAATAATCAGTGTTTCTGATACTACACTAGAGCACAGTCCCTAATGTCACCATTGATCACACATGAATGAACCAAACATGACATTTAATGACATAAATGAACCAAAGATAGGCCACTTTTATCTACTGCGCATCAAGCACTCAAGTGCTCATTGAAGTCTGAGCATCCCTCAGTACCTTCAAACCCGCTGTGGCCGCAGTGACAGTGTCCCCGTCAGGAGTTTTCGGCTCTGCACCCCTCCATTGTATTGCAACAACCGTCTCGTGGGGCTGCATGGTTGAATGCACCTGGGAATCAGCCCCAACCTTTAACAACCCGTGGAGAAAATAGTTGGACTTTAAGTAAGCCCATCAGAATACTCCCCAAGTATATTCACTGTTCCAATACATCAACAATTCAGCTCTAAGAAAACCATGCAGCTTGCAATAAACTATCAATCCTACCCTTCCTGCCAATAATCAGACACAATTGTGTCTAAATACTGCATAAACCCCCATGCTTTTCCATGCCATTCATATTTTTTTTTTGTCTGTAATAAAGCAATGCTGTTTAAACAAAATTTTGCAAATGCTAAAGAAGAGGAGAAATGTTAAAATCTGAATGTTAAGTGGTTTTAATGATCTTTTAAAATTCACTTCCCCAGCTACTCTCTGTATGGCTTATTTACTGAGTCGTTTCTAATGTGCAACACACCTGGGTCCCACATACAGCACAGATAAATCACCATGTTTTAGGGAGCTGTAAGAAGATTAAAGAGGGAAAAAGCTGGTCATTATGAAAGAAACAGGTTCAGTGCATTTTATTTTTTAAGCATGATACTGTGAAAAATGACTGGAATATTTCCAGAGTGAAAGAAATCAAGCAGGCGTCTAAAATTACAGGTAATGGTGTGCACGGAGGCTGCCACATGATTAGGGTATTCTTTTGCCTCATAAACCGAGGAAAATGTGTTAAAATGAAGTACTATAAAATGGTGATTTATGAGAAGTTAGGGAGATATTCTTGAGCTTTGACTTTAAAATGTTATTTTTATATCCACTAAGATTTCATTTTAATCTATCTTTATGACAGATTAGATTTATCGGAGCCCAAGTTTACACGGCTTGGTAAAACAGACCTTTTTAGGTGCAACAACCTGTAGAGATATTTTCGCAAGTGTTCGGGTAATAGGACAGGCAGTTCATCTCCACAGGTGGGGTCCACTGAGTAATGCTCCCACCCGCTTATGCTTGGAGCTGACAGAAGGGCATCTCCTCTAACCTCACCTTCTGTCCACAAGAGAAATTTCAGACGCAGGGGGTATAACCGTGGGCATCCTGCTGCTGCCATACAGGGCAGAGTCTGTCGTACAGGGCTCTGGGAAAGGAAAAAGCTGAGAAAAACCTGGCCACCTCGGTTAGACCCTTCCCAGGAGAAGATGCCACATGGCTGACGGTAGGGGTTGAGGAGGGGAAGATGGAAGGAGTAGGCACTCGCATTGGACTGACGGGAGCGCAGCTAGATGGCTCCAGGTCAGCTAATATGTAAAAATAAGTAGGATCTAAATAAACCAGCTGCTAAGTAGATTAGTGTCAGCTGTTGTGGCTGCCTGTACTGGCCAAGGGTAGAGCAGAAACACCTCGAGTAGTTTATGAGCTGGACTCTGCCTGGATGCACAATGCTACAGATAGGTCAGATTAAAAGGAAAGGTGAATAACCTGCATTATGTACAGCTTGACGTGACCATTATGGAGGGCGTTCGGAGAATAGGCACTCGGTTGGATGGTGATGGTTATGTACCTGGTTCAAAAAAAACTCCAAACCACACCATTTAGCTTGCATTAGCCAATTCGCTTTCATAGAAACCCTTCTGACCAAGGGAGAGAAAAGCGTTATCGCTGTAGCTGGCATGCAGAGCCACAGCTACGGTTGGGGGTGTTGAAACTCTTCCATTAAAAAGGTTCTTTTTCAGTTACCTATAATTGAAATTTTTCAGCCTGAAATTTTCCAGGTCTAATCATAGCCCAAGGGTGAAGTAAAAACATTTCATTGGGAGCTGCTGAGCGCTCAGCACTTCTGAAAATCGGGTCATTCATTTAGATGTCTTAATATATACTTAAGAGCTGATTTTAAACACCTCTTTTTTAACATAGTGGCCTTTCAGTCAATCTTTTTCACCCACTTATCAATGTCTAATTTACGTTGATTTGCACAGCTGCCCTGCATTTGAAATGCTCCATCTTTCAATTTATCCTTTCTCAATCATTTCTGTCTTTAGGACATCAAGGTTTTTCCATGGTGAGAACTACATCTGGCCAAACAGGATTTTTATATCCATTACTGTTTTACAGGCAGGATACTTACAGGCTTCTGGGTTGCACAAAGTGAGTTTTTAGAGCTAACCCCTAGCCGAGGCTATACCTAATTCTGTTTCTGACAACATAAGCCCTCCAGCTGACTGAACCTGACTCCATTTCAGAGAACGTAGAAAAATAGTGATTTGCTTTAAATGGCACTCCCACAGGAGCAGAGACTCTGGTGAACACCTGGAAATAATTAATCGCTACTTTATTTTTAAAATTAATTAGCATATGATTTAATTTAGTTGACCTTCAAATGAAAATTCAGTTCTTATTAGGTGCTAATGAATTAAAATCAGCATATTGTGCACAGAAAACTTTACCATGATTGCATAACGGGGAGTTCATTCTTCACCTGTACTAAATCCAGTTCCTTTCTTAATTCTTCTACCAGAAAGCCCTATCATTAAATCAAGTTAAATAGCAATTGGTAGGACAGGTAACTGAGATGAAGATGCAAAACACACTCTCTCACACACACACATACTCCTTTAAAAAAAAAAATTAAAAATCACAGGTTCAAACCGATCCCCAGCTATATACAATACGGTCCATTTAAAATGAGCTTCTAGTCCCAGCCCAATCTTGTATGGACAGGCATACTAGACTGAGTGCAGCCTGTCTGATACGTTTTATCTGCTGCATAAACATTAATGACTTTAATCACTTTGTTCTGCCCTTACACTTCATGAAGAGAAGCATCTCTAACTTGAAATATGCTGTGTATAAAAGATCTACTTCCATATGCACAGTAATGAAGCGCTACGAAGGTGCCGCCTAGAGATGTCAGCTCTCCCCACAAGAGCTAATAGTTATGCATGCAAGTTTTCAAGGGTAAAATTGCAACATATCTTTGCGGTGTTTCCAGACAGTGGAAATAGAAACTTGGCACAGACTGGAATAAGTGGATACCTCCACAGCATAACATCAAGCGTCTTGATATTCTTGGAATATGACCCTTCAGCTTTTTTTATTTTTTTTTTCTCTGAAGACAGACAAAGCACTTAAATTCAGTCTGCCCAAAGGCCACATGCAAACTGGGCCCATGTGGACTTTTTTTTTTTCTGGACAGTGTCTCTTCTATTGTGAACAACAGAAGAGATATACTCACACATTAATATGAGATTTGTAACCTCACAGCAGGTTTTCATTTTAATCGGAGCCTCTCGAAACAGGATTCCTACACTGTTCCATGCACTTATGATGAAACATCCCCTTTCATGTTCCCATCTTTCCCCTTTCCCTTTAAAAAAAAACTGACAAAAACAAGTCAGGTAAGACAAAAATACTGGAACTTCATCGTAGCAGAGATGCATGTGCTCTGTTTTGAACATCATGTCATTTTAGAGCAATAAGTTACTTCAACGTGTTTGCCATATTCTAATCCCAGAAGTACGAAAAAAAACCAAGCAGAAAAACTACTAGTCAAGTCTAATTGGAGTCAAAACACTTGCTTTGGTGCACTCGCCAGAACTGACATTTGAAAGACTGCTACACTTCCATAGTAGGCTTGGAAACCTCCTATACTGAGGGCCTCATACTATGCATTTTTGGGAATATGTAACCTAGACTTATTTGCCACAACAATAATTAGGTGGAAGGACTGGAAAAGCATAATTTCTTTAAATGCTTTGCATCCAGTTCATTTAGTTGAAGATAAACTACAGAAATGAGTATGCTCCAGAACCTGGCAGGTTTTAGCTGTGTTAACTCAGTGGGCAAACAATTTGAAGGCTGAAATTTATTTCGGGAGCAGCAGGTGTTTTCAGAAATGCCAGGATTTTGTAAAAGTGCCATTTCCCAAGCGGTAGCAAGTTTTTTGTAACTCTAGTACTCATTTTAAAATGACTCAAAATCTAAAATGTGAAAAGTTGAATATCTACTAATGGAAATAAGGATTAAAATCATGGCCTGGTGGATGCGGCAGCCTCATCGTTCAAAATTCTTGGTTACATTTAAAAAACTAGCAAGCCAATCCCAAAACACGTTCTTTTCCCCACCACTCCCTTTTTTTCTACTTCTGTGACTTTACAAACAAAATAAATGGAGGAGAGTGTCTCGCTCCTTTTTCCCTCCCAGATGCTTTCCTTCTTACTTTTGAGGAGAGGTAGGACATCAAAGAGAAACTGCCCTTTGGATTTCTCAGGGCACTATGTCTTCTGACAATTTCTCAAGAGAAGAGGGGAAAACACTATACTCTTAACATATTATAGGAAAAGTGAGACCTATAGCACCAAGATGGCTACTTTCCTGAGAAGAGACAACTAATACAATGGGTCAAAAAACTGGAGCGGTTACACATTGAGACGGTCACTGAAAAGCATATCAGAAGACACTGGCTTCACAGTCCGGAACAAGCCCTCAAAGCAATACCAAAACATTGCGATCTTCAGTGAGATTGCAGATAGAAAAAAAAAAAATAAAATAAAATTCCAAACCCAAAGCTTCACCATGACCCTCACATTACAAAATATAAAAACCACATCTGATGGGGGATCTTATAGATACAGGATACATAAACAGGCCAAATGTCAACAAAAAAGGAGAGAAATGAATGACAGGCAATCACCAACTATGCTGGGGCTGAATCTCTCACTATTTCTGCCTTCCACTAGCCTTGCCACGACTTCAATCTGTGAAGATTTCAAAAGCAAAAGCCAGTGCGCTCCAGCAAGGGTTGGCGTTTTTTTTTTTTTCCCCCTGCAGGATCAATCAATCAGTTAAGAAAGCACTTAAATCAACCTGCACAAGGCTTTGAACTCATAATCAGGTAAGTATGCGGGCTCTCTAGCATGCGTCTTTGGAACAAAAGGGCAAGATCTCACACCCCGTCACACTTATCTAGAAAAATGAGAAGAGAGTCAAGCAGCGATGCTGAATTACACATTAAATCTTTTAAAATAAATAAGTTAATGGATGTTAATAATTATGTTATCTCAGTAAAATGCATTAAAATTTTCTATTAGTCTTTCTTGAAGGCTGTACTGATGGACTGTATTTATTATAGATAGCATAACTGTTTTGAATTACCAGTAGCGAACATTTTATAAATCACCCAGGCTTTTTCCTGACATACCCCCACAGAAATCCCCAAAATCATAGACCAGCACAAGCAATTAATAGCGTGATATCATAAAAGTATCAAAAAGAGTACATCTGTGCACTGGTTCCTATCTGTAAACCAACAACTCCACAGGAAAAATCTCAGCTTGAAACATTTAAATTAGATCATCTCTCTTTCTTGTTTCCTGAACTCCCTGTCATTTGGCCCCGTGACACTTTTAAATATTTATCACAAACTAAATGATCTGAGTGCCCAGCACAGTCTGCACAAGATAAACATTACTTTCTCCCTCTCAATTATGACTTCATCTCCTCCTGTCTCCTCTTGATGTGTTTATAGCTATTGTGTTTTTCTTTTTCCCCATCAGGAGAGCACCAAATAGGGAGCTAATATTGCCGAGATAGATGTGCACGCTTAACTTTATGCCTGTGAGCCGCCCCAGCGAGCCCAAGCTTTGGGCTTATTTCTGATATGTCATGTATGATATCCTAGTATTAGCTCTATAACAAGAGGACTTAGGAATTCATGGCATCTCTCCTCCCAGCATAACAGCTGGTTCCAAGTACTTCATCGCAAAGACTTTTGTAAATGAAAGTCCAAGCATTTACCTATTTCTGTATTGTTTAACTGTGATTTTGGCAATTTCTAGACAGAGGAAAATAAGGCTTTACGAAATGTCCTCTTGGGAATGGATATTTTGAAACACAATTTACAATCTGTACCTTTATCCTCACTCAGCTCTGTTTCTTCTGATGATGATAGGCTGGCCACAGCTGAAGGTTTTGTCTCGTCTATAAGAACCGAGGAAATGAAAGAGAAGTTATTCATTAAAATGCAAACTGATGAACCACTTTACTGAAAAAAGTGTTACGCCTTATTGAGGCAAGAAACTAGACCTGAATTTGATTTTCTGGGCTTCCATCCATTCACATTGCATTCACCGGCCATTACTGGTCTGATTGTCTTCCCCGAGCCAGGGGTAAACTTACATTACAATACTGCCAGATCAAGTCTATATTTCAATTTCTCATAATACAGAGAGAGGAACAGCTATCAGTTTCACGGGGAGGTTGGTGTTGCTATTTGCTTAGAGATTCCTTTTTTTCATTTAATCCATCTATTTTGAGAAAAAACAATTAAGCCATTCTTAACTTTAATCATGTCCATGAATCCCACTGGAATCAAAACAATTACATGCAAATGCTTTCCTGAAAATAGAAGCTTTCATGAATCACCCCTGAAATTTAGCAAGTCCCTGAAAATCTGTGGCTTGGAGTTTTTTAATGGTAGAGCATGCGGGTAAAACTATTGTAGTTCACAGATAAAACTAATACCTGAACTTAATGGAATTTTTAAACTTTCACTGTTGCTTTTCCTCAGCAATTTTTATGGTTCTGGAACCTTTCTAAGCCTTTGTTTTCATTTCCAGCCTTTCATTTCTTTCAAAAGACTTGCCTCTGATGATTCTGACAAATTTTTTTTCCTAATATAGTCATCGAGTATTTTCAACTAGCTTGAAACAAGAGCTCTGAAGCACCTGCCATTTTGTTTTTCCACGTGTTAACTGTGAAGTTTACTGCTGATAGACTGGAGGCCAGCCTTTAAAAAACCCACACAGTAATAGCTGAAAAATTTTCAGGCCAGTCTTTGTACACTATATCTGGCATTTTCACTACCGTATAATAAGAATATATAAATCTTTATGTAGTGGACTGGGTAAGAATACAGTGTCTTTTTTCTGCTACATTTTCTTTCACAGTATCAAAGTATATGATCTGTGATTTGTCACACTCAGGTGAAGGTTATGCCTTTTAGTTTAGAAAACACAGATAAGAACTTTAACATTTGATGGGATTGCTCCTTCAGTGATCATTCATAGTGATTAGAAATGTTTTAGGCATAGAACTGCCTATCTTCGAAAATCAGGTAATTTTCTACCACCAAGAAAAGGCACAGAAGCAGCAGTCTAAAAGTTCCTGATGATGGTTTCTCTCCACAATGAGTAGAGTGGAAAGCAGCAGCAACTCGTTAGTTGAATGTAACTAACTCGAGGTAATTGTGCACTTCTCTGTTCTTTTCACTATGTGAACCAGTAGGGATAAATGTGAAGCCAAATAATTTTTTCCTGTAACACTATGTGCCTGTGGCCGCGGAGGTGATTCATAGACTCTGCATAGGCACAACGCTATCTTCAGGCACGTACCTAAAACACGTTCCTAAAGTATGACATTTTCTGGATCTGGAACCTACAACCTCTGGATCTTTTCTTTGACACTCTTCGTGAGAGTAACAAAACATGACTACCGACACGAGATAGCAGAAGAATGTACATCATGGCTCTGATAAACCAGCTCTGACAGCTCATAATGTAACAAGTCATAATGACGGTTCTGGGAAAAACACAATGCATTTAAGACACCTCCAGTAGCAAAGTCGCAATTTAGAGAGGTACATATTCCTTAATTCTCTTGGGAAAAATGAAATGTATCTCACTCAATCAAACTGTTTTGCGAATCAAAATACCAGGGAAATACACACCCCATCAGAATGAATATAGCTGACGAGCATGATGGGCTGCATTTGGTATCTGCAGACAGTAGTATAACCGGGTTTAACAGAAACCTCTGCGGTGGGAGCTAGGAGCTCCTAGCAGCACTAGCTCTTAGGCGAGCTAGCAGCCAAGCAGTGATTGGTACAGTTAAAAGCTCAATACTAAAAAAAGCTACGCCCCTGCCTAGTCAGACTCAAACCAGAGACTAGATTCAGAGCAACTCATTCCTCCCTTCTCCCTGGTCCCCTTCGCCCGTTTAAAACATGACTAGCATAAAAGTGAAAAACCCAGAAAAGGAAACATGGTTGTCCTCCAGCACTTACAAAATACTACTGCATGCTTATCTTGGGCAGGATAAAGGGCCTAGGTCCAAAGTTTGCTGAGGTCCATGGGAATCTTTTTTATTCTGTAATACTGTGTGCCTATGGTTTCACCTCCTACTGACTTCCCCGTTGGAGGACATAAAGAAGAGGTGATAAAGAGGACATGAAACACAGAAGGACTTCAAGCACTTGCAGACAGCATCAGCTGTTAACACCTAGTTGCAGAAGACTGACCCTGTGGAGCGCAGGGAGAAATACCACGCTTCTGCATACACAGTGCCCAATGTATAGGACAAAAAGAAGGACCTGTATCAAATGAATTCCTCATCTGGAAACAGCGACAATGCAGTAAGCAAACCAAATAAAGCAAGAATCTAGGCCTTCTAAATTTTTTTTCTGCATTTACTATCTGGCCTTTTTCAGCTCAGTTTTCCCCATATTGAAAACAATCTTCAATTCTGATTAAAATAAAAAAAAAAGAAGTTCTGAAGAAGGCTGTTTCATGCTCTCTGGATTAAGTATGTATAGGCAACATCCTGAACTACAATGAGAAAAAACCCAAACAAACAAGAAAAGCATTGTGTTACATGTAACTTACAGTAAAAGCAATCCTTAAGAAACGAGGGAATTTACAGACATTTTGATCGTCACTTCAGCTCTTTTGATAACTGATTAATTCTAGTTGTCTTTTGCACTGAACAGAGTTGGGTGGGATGAAAAATACAACCATAAACAGACAAAAAAAATGTACTGTGAACACAGAGTGAAATTATATTTTAAAATATTGAACTCGCTATAATTTATAAGCATGCCATCTGCAAAACCCGCTGTTCGTGAACTCTGACATTCATTCGCAGTATATGCAATATCTCTCTGTATGGATTTAAATCTTCATAACCCCGGAGACTTGCATCGACAGTTTATTAAAACTTGCAAATACCCTTTAAAATCTTCAGAAGTACAGTTTTCATCAAAGGAAGCCCGCTTCCTCCTTCTCCAAATTTCCTTTTCCCCCATTTCTGTTCTATGTGGAGGGCTACTCTGTTGTAGACAGAGGGAAAATTGTATCTTTCTAGTCAGAGGATTAGCTAGAGGTAGTCCACCTTAAAGGCAGAATGTAGATCTGGTAAGCTAAAGAGGGAAGTCTGCATTCCTGCGTTGCAATACATTCATTCATAATGAATGGACTTGTGGTCTCTAGTGGGAGAATTGCTCAAGACCTGAGCTAATCTGGTGAAAATGTACAAACATTCTCTGTCAATAGCATTGACTAAAGTTATTGTTCACCAGTGTGGATAAAACCTGAGAAAGTTCTCTAAGTAACTCGGCACAAACCTGCTTCTCGGCTCTGGCCCTCAGTTTCTTCGGTGTTTTGCTTCTTCTCTGTGCCGTCACCACCTATCGAGGAAAACACATAAAAATTATTTATGATATATCTTTTTATTGGTAACAGCAGCAGCAATATTAATTGTAACCAATTCAGCACAAACTGCTAATTTACAGCAAGGTGCCATGATAAAAGGGGAGAGAGATAAAAGTAAACTGAAAAAACCTGCAAAGGTAACCAGTTACATGTAAAACAGTCACATTTTCACATGTCAAGCTGAGGAAGAGGGGTTAGAGTAAAGATTTTATCTCAATTGGCACACTGGAAATATCTCTATACCAAATAAAGGTATGCTTCCCTAAACGCTGTCTTGCAATAGATGAAATAGTTGCTTGATTTTAGTCTTTGTATTTTATGAAGATTTTTTTTCTAGGATTATTTTCCTCCAGTAACATTTCCACAGATCCTTGAAGCTGCTGTGTTTCCGACTTGCAGAACCTACTTTAACCCCTATGGAAGGTAAGAATAAGAGGGAGAGAATCGCCCAAAATTTATTTCAAAGCCAAAGGCACAACGCCACTTAGCATAAAGTATAAAATTGCATCAAAAACGACTGCAAAGAAGAAAGCAAAATAAAGCAAAGTAAGATTGCTAGGATTGAATGCATTTTTCCCCTTTTTACATTCGCATTCATTCCCAATTTTCTCCACTACTTTGCATTCGCATTCATTACCCATTTTCTTCCCTCCAGCTCCGTTTTGGAAGGCAGGTACCAAACAGCGAATCATCACCGAGAAAAGTAATACCCTGGGGAACCTCTATGGACCCGAGATCAAGCTCTCTTAACCTTTTCTTGGCCTGATCAGAAACATATCAGGAAGTCTGTATTTTGGAAAAGGCTCTTTTAGCTTCATAATAATATTAGAGGCTGCAGTGCAGCATGCTGGATCAGATGCGATGGCTACACTGCCTCTTTTCCTGCATGGCGAGATAGACAGCGAGAACAGCTGAGTACCAGCCTTAATGAGGCATTTGAAAAACTGACTGCTGAGCATATACACTGGGAGAAAAGAAATTCATTCCCAGGCCTGTAAATGGCTTGATAATGATACACATATTTTTTGCCGTGATCTTTTCTGGCTCCTGCATTTTTCTGATTACAGCTTCTCTAAAGCAACGCGGTTAAAGTTCCTCACGCCTCCACCTTGCTTTTACTTAACACATGGAGTCTGTTGAAGAGAACAGCAGTAGCCCAAACGCAATTAGGTGGATGGAAGAAAAACAGAGAAAGGGCGTGTTTTTCAGAAGCAGATGTACATCTGGTGGCACGCCGCATTCAGCTAATATTTAAAGGCTGAGGTATGATGCTCTCCCTCTTTCCAGCAGGCAATACATCCCGGCATCCAGCAGATGGGACTAGCGGAGAAGTATTTCCAGGCTCACTCTGCAGAGAGCTGCTCTTAGGAGGAGATGAGATAGAGCAGGAGTTTGACACCCTACCTGAGAGGGGAGAGGTGGGCAGAGAGCAGCTGATGCCCATCACCGGAGACTCAGGCCTCCTGCCTGCTTGGTAACTCCTCCTACCGATTTTAACCAGCCTTAATGGATGACTAGTTACAGTGATTTCTTCACACATTAGTGAGCCCTAACTTGTAAAAAATTACATTACATGGATGACCAAAATGGCTTGATAAAGCCAGCTGGGTTTTTTCCCTTTCCCCCTTGAAATCAAAAAGTATTCTTTTCAAAATCAGCGTTCTGCTTGTCCACGCACAATAGAACTGCATGCAAAATAGGAAGTTAGCTGCACTAGAAGATAAACTTTCCTCTCCCCCTCCCCTTTCCTTTTAAAACATGGGCTTGGGACTTTGCAAGCTCTGCAGCAAGCAATTAATAAATAAGGAGAAAAATCCTTTGCATCACCAGGCTGTGTTTCAAAGGGATAAAGTCATCTAGCTCAGGAGGTGCGGAAGGGAACGGTACATTCAGGACAATCTTGTAACACAACAGTGCAGTGACACTTGAAAAATCCTTACCATTAGGTCAGATGCAAAGAGAATATTGCATCACTGCAAAACAAACAGTGCCAGAGCATAAAGGATTTCATTACGGCCAAGTGCAACACGTTTCGCTTCGCACAGAAAGACTTTACATCCAGAAAAAGCAGGTCAGGCATAAATGGTAGCTACCAATATGTCACTGAAAATCATTTCAGCAATTACCTTCCTGCATTCACAACGTAAAACTACGTTTCCGGACGATACTTGTTTCTACATCCATTAAAACAAGTACAACTATAACCATGAGTTATTTGGCTAAACACAGGTATTTCAAGAACTCATTCACGTTTATTGCCACGGGACTACAACTCCTGTTAAAGTTACTTAGAGCAAAATTAAACTTCAAAAGAAAGTTTAAATGATTATCTGGTTCATTAGATTATCAGATAAAGCACACATTCACCAGTACGTTTTGTCAACCCTAAGTCTATTATTTCACTGGAGATTCACTGTTTAAAACTGGTGTAACAGAATGGTAATTACAGCACTATATATTGGATTCTCAACATGTTTTCCATCCAACACTTCATTTTGTCCCTTCAGAAAGAAAAATATAAAAGATTTTAAGCAGAAGCTTCACCTCTTGTACTCTGACCCAGTCCAACAGACTGACTGGATCGTGACATGAAAATTAATCTTGATCATCATATTGAAAGTACGTGCTGTGCCTGCCGAGTGATTTCAATAGAATTAGAGAAAAGGAAATGCTAAAAAATTAAGAGTGGACAAGTGATCCTCAAGTAAATGACCTGCATAAGGAAGGGTTAAGATCTGCTTGGCCTGGAGAATCTCTTCAACTCGGGAGAAAGGGAAGAAGCAGAGTATGAATACACCGATAAGAAAGCAAACTATATAGGGCGGAGAAGCGACTAATCCCAAAGCATCTGACAAACATTTTTTTCCATTTGTTAAAAACCCTTCTAATGAGCCTCTCACCGAGTGTCTTCTACTGATGAAGAGTCTTTCTGTAATTATTGCTCTCCATTGGAGCTGGATGCAGAGCAAATGGAAAGGCTTTAAGTAGCACATGCTTAAGGCAAAGAGCTGAAAATATATTTTACAAGAGTAGCAAGCCAGTTTTTCACCGTATTTTTATTCACCCCTGGCTCTCCTTTTCTCCAGGCAGAAAAGCCAGACCCAGTGCATTTCCCTTGAGTCTTCCCCATGACATTATTAATAATAAAAATGTCTTTTCCACTGGATGGCTTGTACAATATCTGGCATCCTTCTCTTTCTACTACTGCAGCAATTGGCGATTGCATTTCCTTCAGGTAAAAACCGTCCTCACAATATCTGCTTTTCCATTACACTAGTAATTGAACAGCAACCTGTCGCTCACTCCAAAGGAGATAGAAAAAGTGGCAAACGACATGTCATGTCATTTTAGGCCAGCAAATGTAAATGATTTTGAGCCACATCAAAAGACAAATGAGAACATCTGTTTCTTTTCCCCGGCATGGCAGTCAGTTGAAAAAACAGGAGTCTGAGAATTACAGTAGCACCTTACAAACAAAATAAGCACATCAGCCACTAAAATACCTACTTCTGCCCATATATTTTGTTTTCCTTTGCCAAGCTGACTACTGCCTGATAGGCACTTGCCCTCTCCTTTTGGCCTTTTTCTTTGGGATCAGCAAGAAAATTCCCCCCCCACACCCTGCAATGATATATACCCTCCATTTATATTTGGTAGCAAACAGGCTAAACAGCGATCAATCAGCACACTCAGCAAGCTGGCAGAGCAAGCGGCACTTCTAACTAAACTAGAAAACCGGATACTCTGCGAGTGCCTGCCCACTTTATGTTAAAGAGAGGTATTCAGCATGCACAGTGATATGCCAGCTGCAGTAGCAGCCCCAAAATGAAGCAGATGATATGATAAATAATAAGCCGGCAGTCAGATGGGAAAGGGCTGGGACAAGATCCCTATGAAAGTCCAGAGGACAAACTCTCGGCAGCAGCATGAGAGCAGGTTTTAGTATTCTTCCCATTTTCCCTGCGGGAGCCCAGAGGCACATGGCTTTTTACATCTTTCACTGTTCTTGCGACAAACATGGCAAGTCAAAAATATTAATAGCCTGCTGGCCTCTTGGCTCTTCCCATTTCAGAGCTGAATAAGCGCCAGGTTTGCTCATACACCTACGCCTCTTCAGCAGTACCTTTCTTCACAAGCAGTCAGCGATGTACTTAGAGCTGAGGCTAAAGTCAGCGTCTCAAAAACTGGTGCAAAAAGACATCTCAACAGCTGGTACAAAAAGGACGTTTTCCAGAAGAATTGCACATAATGTATTTTTTTTTAGTTAAAGGAAGAAATTCTGCATAACCAGTACAAACCAGTCTACTTCTGCCTCTCCAACATACATGTTCTTAATAATAAAATTGTTTTCACTACTGAGAAAATGTACTGTACTTATATAATCCATAGCGTGTCAAAAGAGTAAGGTTCCTTCAAACAACCTCCTCCTTCCTGGAGTAGAAATAAAAGAGACAGAGGGCCAATGCCTCAGGCTCACACCTGGTTTGCCACTCTTACATATCTGTGTACGTACCAGATCCCTGAGCACCAGGTTTGACCCTGTTATGTGTCCGCATAGCACTTGCCACACAAGTCTGGGTGTATCCTCTGGTTCCACAGGCAGCCAGTGACCGTGCATGTCTCCTGTGGTCTGGCCCGGGAACCTGTTGCCAAGCTGGGCCACGCTTCTATGACAAATGCAAACCAAGATCTGGCAGATAAGGGATGCCAGTTTTGAATTATCTTTCTTACAGCACAAAAATATTGCCACGGTAATCACACTAATGATGTGAAGGTCCTTCTAGGATAACAGGGAAACTAATTAATGAGAAAATTAAAAATATAGGCCTTGATCTTACAGCTGTTACATTCTGCACACATGAGTAGATATGCTGACTTCAGTGAAACTCCTAATATGCGAGAAGAAAGCCCACGTATATCCATAGATACACTCAAGATCATACAGCCTGCAACCATTTTCAGACTATTCCAGTGGCAAAATGATATCAGACATAAAACAAAAAGCACATACACATAAAGGCCATTACTGTAGAACTACAAATGCATTAAAATGAATCATTAGGGTGGTGGCCTGAGGTTACCGAACATTTTCAGCTTGCATTTTAATTTCTTTTAATTAAATTATGATTTAGGTCAGTTTTAATCACTACTTGTATATAAGCCCTTTGGGGTAAATTTTAAGAAGGGTTAGTCAAGAGTTATCTGCAGTAATTGTTTAATGGAGTTATGAGACTTCTTCCCTCCGTGCTGCTTCAACAATTTACCTCGCTGCAGACTCAGACCTGAACGCGCTGCTGTCAATGCACCCAGCCTAGCAAAGTTGTCAGCGTAATAAATAACAGGTTTTCATTTTCACCCAGCATTTTGTCAAGAATTGTCGAGGAGTGTGGGAAAAGAATGAGAGAACTGTAGCTCGTGGGGATTATCTCAGAGGTTAAAAATAACACTATTGTATTTCATCTATTTAACGTCCTGAGAAATATAGGAGCCTAATCTACAGCCCACTGAAGTCACTAGGCGCATTCCCCTTGCCTCACCCCTCCGCGGGTCACAAGGCAAGTAACTCAGCTTCATTATACCTTCTCTGGCTAAGGAAGAACCAGGGGACAAAGCGCGGGCCAACCGCTACAGCATCAAATTAGGTGCTCGGAAGACACAAGCGCTCAGATTTGTCCCAACCCGCTTCATACATAATACGTTGCTGGGAACGTTGCGCTAGGCTGGTTTTTCACTGGGTGTAATTCTTCTGGCTGACATATAGTGTGACTCAGATTTTTTAATACAGGTGCGCCTGGCAAGAGAGACATCTAAAATTTCATTGCCAAAGATGCCCTGACTTCAAGCCCTACAGGCAGTCCTATCTAAGAGACAGAAAAAGAAAGGGACCCCCTACGTGAAGGTGCACAATATGATCACAAATTTTATCGTTACTATGTCAATTTACTATTTGTTCATACTTCCCTGGTGTGCCTAAGAGACAGAGTAACTGCACACCATTAAGGACTGCGGCACAGCTTCTTTTCCAAGCCACAGTCAAAATAAAACATGAGACCTATTTAATTTTTTTTTTTTTTTGCATACAGGGCATGAAACTTTGTGGTGTGGCAACGTAACAAAGTGAAGAAATGGACAGAGAAGTCACACTTGTTAAAAACAGCATTAAAAATGAACCAAAACATGCACTATTTTGTGTCAACATTTCAGAATTAAGGGACTAGCCCTGTCTACTGCACTGGACCTGAACAATCACGATGGTTTACTGTTACTCACATCATGGTTAGAAATGAGAAATGAATTCCTTGACAGATGAGTCCCCTGCAGGTATGCTGGTTTGTCACTGCGTATAATTCTCCTCTGACAACATTGCATTAGTCACTTTAGTAACTTAGTATTTTGCACCTTAGCTTACCTCAGGAGAAGGAAAATCTACTCTGAAACATCTAGTGTCAAAGCAGGAATTGCAACTGTTTGCCTGGTACAGTTTACACACACATACGTTTGGCTGCTAAAAGAAACCCAAACAGGTAAATGGTGAAAGCAACAGGACTGCACCTCACCTGAGGAGGCCAAAATGAGCTGCATTTTCAAAGTTGTCTTGTGCAGCTACTGCACAGCAATTTAATGAAACAGTAGAAGCCACTTCAGCAATGAAAAGAATCTTCTAAGAAGGGTTTGCTCAGAGAGCAAATACAAATAAAAATACAGATAACGCCCTGGTTTTCCCCTGGCTAAGCGGAAAGCGATCACCCGATACTCTGAGAGCTGTAATCAGTAAAGACAGATGGTGGACTTCAGAACAGAAATGAAAAAAGAAACTATCAACCAAAGTGGATAGGGGTTAATAGCATCACTTTAAATATAACCAATCTGCATTAAGGTGAAACATTTTACAGACACGTTTGATACACACGCTTCCCAGGGCATTTCTTCTGTAGTACTTTATCTTAATTTAAAATTGTATTTAAGGATTTGGTTTGCTGGCAAAAAGAATATGGTAACTTCTAAGCTATCTTAATAAGAAGTAGCACTTTTAAGGCTGAATAAGAAAGTGTGTGTTTTTGAAGTATAATTATGTGTCTAGATGTTCATTTTTAGTAGATTATGAGTGGAGCAGAAATTTATTGAAGAATATTACTGCCCTGTGGGATGCAAAGAAGAAATGTAGCTACAATTTCTCAAACTATAAAAGAATTGCTTGCTATAAACCGAAGAACATTTTGAAACTAATCAGAAGTCAAATCTAGTTAATATTAATCCATACCTTAAAGAGAGTGACAATCAGGTCTGCATAGTATTAGACAAGGCCCTTAGAAAAGATGCTTTGAACACCCCTGTGTAATGGTAACACACAGCTGCTGTTGTACGCACCCCCCTGGACTCAGGGGGGCTTAAGCCCACCTCAGAGGAAAGCAGCACAAGCCAAGCACTGTTGATTTTGTGGGTGCGGACACTATACCCTCTCTATGAAGGTAGGGAGCGAGCAGCAAAGCTGCAAAAATTGTGATCTGTAAAGGAGAATCAGGAATGGGAAGCCTTACGTTAATCTCTCAGTTAAAGGATTAAGCCGTAAAATGAGTATTATTTCCTAGTCCCAAGACTACGCACTTTTTGTCATTGGACAAAAACTTTTTGGGAGAAGGGATGAGAAGCCAGAGTGTCTCCCTCTCAGTGAGCATCCTACCTAATTGCCGTGACCCGCTGAACCAATGAGTCGCTGAGCTAAGATGCAACTCCATTTCCTCTCATTTCTCCTGTGCACTCCAGTCACTAGACCGACATCTCTCATGGACAGAGCATCCACTGAGCAAGGCAGGAGCCTCCTGGTGGGCCTCGGACTCCTGACACTGCCGAGCAGCGTTTCAGACATTTGATGAAAGCCAAACGAAAGCTAAGCGGGTCGATAGCGTGATGACCTCATCAGGCAAAGGAACCAACTCTACCAACTATCTTAAAGGTGATTTGTGTTCATTTTGACCTTCCTGACTTGGCCTATCCATCAAACTATTCTCCTTCCCACCAAGTGAACAGAAAACAGACAAAGTTCATCCCAGACGAGCAATTCCAACAGACTACCTCCTTGCGCATACACTGAGCCTCAGCTAAGGTGATCACGTGAGACCAACAGCCTCTCAATCTATCAGAAAGAATTTAGGCATTCATTTTGGGAAATGCTTATGAGAAAAGCTGGGGCAAGACAACTTGCAGAGCTCCAGTTTGGTCTTCACACACCTTCAGGGAGGACAAGGAGGATCCTGACCTCAGGAGGCACAGGAGCAGCTTTTGCTGCATGCATTGATTATCTTTCTCCTGGAGGAGGAGAAAGATCAGGCATTTGTGCTGCTGTTATTAGATGTATTAGTTGTCTTTGATACAATATTGATCACCTGGAGACCATGGTGGGAATGGAGCAGCTCCTGGGCAGGCTCCGTTTTCTACCTCGCTGAGAACTCCCGTAAGGAAGGAAAGGGCAAACAGTTTTGCTTCTTCCAGTACCAGGAAAATCTACTGCATACACCTCACCACACATAGGAGGACATTTGAGGAGGTAGCTAAGAGAAATAAGCAGCATTTTAAATTTTTGTTTTGTTACACTTTTGTAAAAATCGCTCGCTTTTGCTTGGTGACAATCAGTAGGATCAGAACAGGTGACCTGTGGCATTTGTGCTAACTCGTGGCTGCTATGCTGTGACAAGTACTGCCATTTTGTCTATGGAATTGCTTTAGGATTGTGTTATGAAGCTACTGAAGTAAGACGTGCTAAGTTTTGTTTAGTGCCAAACATATTTCTCTCACCTGAGACTTTACAATCACTCAATCACTGAGTGCACCTGACCGAGGGGAAAGGCAAAATTATCACTGGCTGATTGTACTCTCCCAGGACCCGGGAAAGGGGCGGTGGGGGTGTGCATGTAGAATATTACACCGCATGTTTACACATGTCAAACCTGAAATACTGCAGGGAACCTGGGCGTAAAGAATGTTTCTCCATGTATCCAGTCTATCCGTTTCCCCAGACAACAACCTGGGCTACAGTGAAAAACTACTGAATACACCCAATGACAGGAGAATCTGCTATGCAGTTCACACTTGCTTTTCTCTATCAACGGTCTGAAGACAGAGAACAATATATCTAATAGCATAATAACTGACACCATTAATACTTTAGAGGTTCAGTATAAAATTGCTTTCATTAGCATGTCAAGTGTTTATTTTAGCTTACTGCAAAACAAGCTCCTTACATACAGCCACTTACTCGACTTTCCTTGATTGCAGAGAGGGTAATAATGAAGGAGCCTACTTTCCGTGATCTTCTGTGGAGATTTTTACATGCACTGAAAAGATATTGCTCCATTACCTCTAGCCAACGAACCAGCTTGGCGTGCCGGAGAAAAATATTACAGCAGAAATATTACTGAACTCAGTGGAATAGTTTTTACAGACTGCCACAAGGGCATGCAGGAGGCTGTTAAAATAGCAAGTTGCATTCCCATCTTCAGCCTAAAAGGACACTGACAACTAAGCAGAGGAAAAAAATATCTGGTTCTTCCTGTGCCTCCATGTATATTTGGTAAATATTTTATATCTGGTCACGTTACCAAGGGGAAAAGAATATCTTATGTTAAATTGTAAGTATCTTTGGACTTGCTTTTGTTGCTAAAAGCTATGAGCTGGGGTTGGGATTTTTTTGTTTGGGGTTTTTTTTTTTTTTAAACTTGGGGTACCTAAAGCATGTAAACTATCCCAAAGTTAAAACACAAAGCACTTCAGTTTTACCATGAGGAAAATTCAACAAAGCTGACCTCAGGCAGAGTTTGGCTTTATTGTGTTTTATTTGAGACTGCTTATATGCATTAGCTACTCAGGAGTTCTTTTAAAAAGAAAAAAAAAAGGCAGTTTTTTGGAAGTGAGATAAACTTCTACCTAAATAAAATTAATCAGACATGCAGTTCTGGTTCATGACACATATTTACAGCTTTCATAATCTTCAAGGCTCCCCATTAAAAGTTCATTTAATTCGATAAAACCAACAGCTAATAATTAGAACAGTAGAAACTAAATCCTATTCTCAGACAAATGTGTGCAAATCCCATTTACTTAAATGGGAACGGCTCACAGGTGTGTTACATTAGACTCCAGCCACTTGACAACTTTATAGGAATTCAGTGTCTGGAGCCTACCGGCCTGACTCCTCTTCAAAACAGAGGCACAGGTAATGCCACAGAAATCCCATCCAGATTTCTTCCCCAGCCCCCCTCAGCAAACACTGTCTTTCTCCACCCCCCCTCCATCACAACTACCCTCAAAGTGTAAATTTAGACTTCCAATCCTAAACATCACAGGCCTGATTCCTGCCTAAGGAGAAGAGGACTCCCTCTCCGGCTAGATAAAATTCTGCAGCAGTGATTATGTGTTACAGGCCTCAATTCTGCATCAGCAAAATCTACCGTACAGCAACAAATTCAACGAGTTCAGGCATTTTACAGCTCGAGGGTAATGCAATCATTCTATTGCCATGCTATTTACTTCACCCTTCCGATGCATTTGTTTGTGCCTCACAAAGTGAGCTGTAGGTCACCAGGAAACATTGACAGGCATAGTAAACTAGCAAACAGTATCTAGTAAGCCACCGAAATAGTGGAACATCATCAGTTATTTTTCCAATGGAAGGAAAACCTTACAGTTTTTCAACTTTTTTTTTTTTTTGACACTGATACAATGAAAGCTTCTAGCCACACTCCAAATAAAAATATATCATAAAAACTATTATTGTCTCGCCTATTTAGGAATATGGAAAATGACAGCACGATACCACATGCCGTTCAGCCTGCATACAAATCGACGTGTGGTTTGTCATCACTGAATTCTCTAATCCAAACATAAAATTGGTATTTTAATGTCAGCTGGGTTTAGTGAAGCATGAAAGGAAAGACGACCGGTCAGGATGAGATTTCTTGCTCCCTCCCCCCCCTTCCAGGCGATGACAGCTATTGCTTTAAATACTTGCCATTAACAACCAGTCACAATGTTAGTGACAGGATGTTACTAGCAGTTACTTAAAGTGATAGATGTTAACGTTTTTCTGCTCTTTATGACTCACACTATACCCTAGTCAGAATATTTTAGGAGCTGAATGCACAGCGCTGGGTCAAAATGATGAAGATCATGGAGCCACTGGTTGAGGTGCAGAATGAGTCGTGTCATTTGAGGAACATTAGGTCAAAGAGAATCCATGATAAGGAACTGTCATGGTTTAAAGATTAAGGTTCATCCTTTTAACTGTTTCACGTAAGGGGAATTCTCCAGCACTGGGGCATTTTGCTCTTTCACCCATAGGAGAGCAACATGAAACTCTGTAGACTGAAAATAAGCCCTTGTGTTAACATATTTTAACAACTCTCCCAATGAAACACCGATTAAGAAAAAATACTTTCATCCAGTTTTAGAACAACATTCACCTCTGTACACATGGACAAGCTGCCCTGTGAAGACTCAAGTGCAGGAAAGCACTCTTACAGGAACAACACTATAGGCATACTGTTAAGCACCTCTGACTTCTGGCCATGGATAGGTGTAATACACTATACAGGGTCTAGAGCCATAAACACTATAACTGGAGTGGAAAAGGATACAGCACAAATTTCTTGTAGAAAATGGAAGCAAGAATTTTGTTGCTCCGTGTTTTGCAGCAGGTAGCTGATTTACCTAACCAACGTAACCAAGCAGACTATGACCCAAGCCCTGCACAACATGCATTACATTTTGTATTATTAATTACACAAAGTCAGAACAGGTTAGAGATAAAACAGTAACAGTTTCTCATTATATCTCAGCAATAATCAGTAACCCATCACATAAAAATAGCATTTGTAATCCTGAATCTACCTTGAGATGAAATACACTTCAGAAGAATTACAATCTCATGATCTAGGCCAGAAGGAACTTTCCAAGTGTTTGCAAGCAACATTCTTAAATGAAAGTTTTCCAGTTCTTCCCCAAGAATTCAGAGTAAAGCTTTCCCCGCAAATTGCAAAACTGATTAATAGCTCTGAAAAGCTGTCAAACCACCTACCTTCAGCATCATCTTGCAGGTCCTCAGACTGCTCTGCTTTGCTCTTTGTGGGAGATGGAGGCTGGACATTTTGTTCCAATCCTTCTTTAACCATAAAAAAAAATTACCTATATTATTTTGAAATTGTTTTATTGTATCAAATATTACTATGCATGGTACCACAACTCTGAGTACATTTTATCATGGCACTCCATTCAGTACCCGATGTCTATCTTTCTGTTATTAAAATTAATTACTGTGTCATCTGTTATAACAGTCAAAATAGGTATCTTCCAGCTTGGACTGGACTTTCCCTAACTTTCACATGACAGCAGTGAAGAATCATGGAATCTTCCAGGTTGGAAGGGACCTTTAAGATCATCAAGTCCAACCACCAACCTAACACTGCCCAAACCACCACAAAGCCATGTCCCTGAGCACCACATGTACGTGTCTTTTAAATACCTCCAGGGATGGTGACTGCCCCACTGCCCTGGGCAGCCTGTTCCAATGCTTGACAACCCGTTTGGTGAAGAAATTTTTCTGACTATCCAATCTAAAGCTCATACTAAAGCAACGTACTTCTTCACAAGCTCTTAATCTCTTCAGAAACAGAAAATTTAATCATGTTTTAATTTGTAGTTTTTAACATTACATATATTACATTGCATTATGGAACTGTGGAGAAATAATCTGAACGAAATGATTTTTCCCTCTCAGCTCAATTGTCCATTCAATGTTATAACACAGTAACAAATGAATATTGACTGAAATTCGTAATGAAATGAAAGGTAGGGAAGCAAGTTTGATAGTGAAGCAAAGTTAAGGAAATGTAAGCTTTATGAGATAGAAACGTTGGGGATGAAAAAAAAATCCATTCCAATCTTTTACCCAGAAAGCAACAGGAAGATGGAGGAAAAGGAAAACTTCCTAAGTAAAAACAGTAACTGAGGCCAGTGAAGTTTAGGATCTCCCCTATTTAGTGACTGAAGTTCACAGTGTTTAATATCAGTTGGTTAAACTTTAAAAATTATGAACTTTGTCTACAACTTTTTCAAAATATCCTGTCATCTTAACATACAGGATGAAATTATTGTTTGTTTGGTATGATAGAACTCAAGGCACAAACTGGTAGTGCAGAAAGCCTGTTAGTACAAAAGGGAGACCAAGCTGGAAATTAATCATAAAAGGTATTTGTAAATTAAGATATTTAATGAAAGCAGGTTCACTAATTAAAACATTCTTCAAACATTGTTGCTTAACCATGAAAGCAGAGAATGGCAGACAATTAAAACTCAATTCATGGCACCTAGTGAATCTATTCAACCACGACGGGAAAATGACTTCCCGTCATTTGACTTCTCACCAAACCTCACAATTCCCTGTGGCCAACTGGGGGCTTGGGTGAAGGGGAAGCCTAAAAAACACATACTGGAAAGAAACCTTGGCCACTTGTAATCAGGAAATTTAGGAAGACATATGACCTTGCTTGATTTACCCCTATTGCTGTGCTGTGAGAAAATAAAAATCATGGTATTACCTCAAACTGATTAGCTAATTAGCAACTGAGGGGAAAAAAAAAAAGCTTCTACATGCGTATTATAACTTGCTTAAGTGTTCCGAAAACTCCCGTCTCTTCTGCTGTCATACATAGCCCATACAATCATCTACTCTGTATGTTGCTGGATTTTTAAACAGTTTGCAGCAATCAGATGCCCAGTTCTCATAAAGGACTCGGATCTGCTGTAGAGCTGTAGATACTACCCTTTTATCTTCTACTCTTCCACAACTACATATATCTAGAATCAAAATGCTGAAAGTTTCCAAACAGGACATATGAAAGAAGCAAGTGAGGATGTGGAAAGGGAACTTGCAGGGTCACAGGGAATATTTTTTTGGTCAAGACTGAAAAAGGGAGTGAATTGTTGGCTTTGCACAGAGCCCAGGAAACTCAGAAACATTCTCTGCCTGCCCTCCTGGGAAACTGGTTATTCTACTGTTCTTATGTCCTAAACCAAAGAAGAGTCACAGATTGGGAAGCTGGCAGGAATTTAGATGAAGCAACAGCTCAAAATGCCAACAAAAATTCCAAAATGGTCGTATGTATGCGAGTAATTAAATTCCACCTCACTTGCTTAATTTTAAGGAATGAGCATTACCCCCCAAAAAAGCCAAATGGAATATTGTTTTAAGAATTTCTTCTAGAATGGAATTTCTGTTTCCTTACAAAATTTCATATAGTTCAGAGCATGAAGTGCCCTTAGCGATCTGTAAATAAAGTGAGCAAAGCAGAACATGCTTTGAGGTTTGGCTTGGTATCAGGAGGTAGACCTTTCCTGACAGTGCTTAACATAGGACATGTCACGTGTCACGTCATCACATTTGCTCATCTGAATTTGAAATTCAAATACAATATTTTGAGGAAAACAAGAGTTTTCAAGTGCTAAGATGAATTTATTTCTGGAGTGGCAAGAACGTAGGAGTAACCACAAGCAATACTGTGGGAAAAAAATAAAGACAAAACCTGCCAAATAAAGACACACTTTGTCAACCCTTTGAAGGGGTTACTCAGGAGCAATGGTGATAGAGTTCAACAAGAACTTCAATACAAGAGAGATCCTGAAAATAACCAGGCTTTTAAAGATTGATTCCTGCCAACATTCTCCCATTCTTTTAAAAAATAACTTGAATATTTATAGCGGACCATATTGATGTATGGCTTCTTTGGTTCTAATGCCACTCTGAACTACCTGCTACGTTTCCTTTTTTGGTTGACAAGGATTCACATCAGGGAATCGAATCAATAGGAGTGTAGCAATCAACACTCAACCCCTCTAAGTGATGAATTTTATCATCTAACCAATCTGTGAGGCTTCTTCCAGTCCCACAAGCCATATGTCAATCAAGTTTAAGTGCAAATGTCCAGCCAGGTCTTTCAGGACTGTCTGAATACATTAGATAATATAACCAACATCTTAATTGACAGCACAAAGACGGAGAGGGAGGAGGCTTACATTCAAAGAAGTCAGAACTGTTACTATCTCAAAAGAAATTATCTTTTTGCACTCTATAAGAACCTTAAAATGCTCACAAAAGGATGTCGAGGCACTGTCCCAGGAGAACAAGATTTCAATCAAAATTTCACTGCTTTTTAGCAGATTTTCCTCGTTCCAGAGACAGAAAAGGATTTGTGCAGGCTTCAAAATAATGTCTTTTTATTATGGTCAAAATACAACTCTTAACCCTTTCTGCTCTCCAGTAGTACGTATGTCTTTCAGAACAGTTAGCCAAATATTACAGAAATTTTGCCCGCAAATTTCTGTTTAAAAACAGCGCACCTAGACAGGTGTCTGAACTGCTGGTATTAAAAGCTTTTCTAATCATGATCATCTGTGCAAAAAGGTTTCTGAGCTCTAACACTGGGAGAAATGATTCTTCTTTATAGGCGTATTCAGAGGGTCAACAAGCCACTTAAATCTCACGGCGTGTCTCCAAGTAAGCTATTCCCCAAATCCCTCAACACTTCCAAATCTCCCTGGTTACAAGTGATTGCTATTTTCATCTTGGAAAAAAAAGAGAAAGTCTCCCTCCAACAAAAACTGTCCGAGTATAAGAGTATTGACACAGTGGAACGTACAAAGAAATTCTGTATTTATACAGCATTTTTTATAATAGGGCTTCCCTTTTTAGTGTGAACAAGATCCTTCGTCCTGCCATCCTAGCTGACTGTGGCTTCTGAAATAATGAATAAGTGGTTAATTAGAATGCTTGGGATAGAAACAGGATAACCAGCAGGGCGTTTATTACGAACAACTATTAGATGGGAAATGAGAGACAGTACTGTGGCAATGTTCATACAGGTGAGGTCAAAAGGTTTTGGTACCTGGTAGAGAGCGAAGCTGACCAGGTTGACGGATAATATACATTCAGAACTGAAACTCTTTTCTGTGCGTTTTTTTTTAAATTTTTGAATGGTAAGAGAATTACCTGATGTCAGTGCATAATAATGCGATACTACTGTGTAGGAATCTGGATGGTACTTCTCATAATAGCACATGCTTCTATAATTTCCACATGCAGTCACTGCAATTGCACACACAATTATGGCAGTATTAGGGCTTATTTTGCATGCTTCTGTGCGTAGATTTGTGAATCTATGGGTATAAAAGCAAAGTCCTTCAGAAGTTAAAGTTTAGAATAATCTTCCCTTAATGGAGCTTAAAACATTAAGCATCATGACTTTGCAGTGTTAAATCACTGAAGTTAAAGGTAGACAAGAATATTAGGTCATCTGGTCGTCGCTTTACGTATGTAGGAAATCATTCATAAAGGAAAGCTTGAGCTGTACAACTGCACAGGTCTGTACCTGCTATGACTATATCTGCCCTTTTGACTCACGCCACTCCAACAGCAAACCGTATGACATACGATAACATCAAAGCACACTGAATTAAATGGTGCCGTTACGTCAGCAGCTGCTACAAGATACAGCATTCAGAATAACAAGCTGACGGGTTAAAATCCCGCAAGTCAAACGCCATTAAGAGAGTGGTCTTGAGTGTGTATATTTAATAAAACTAGGTTTTTATCTTAAAATGTTTTTCTTATTCTAGTACGTCCAATCTATACAGTGACGTTATGCAATTAACTTGCTAAAATGATGATTTGTGCTTGTTGATTTTATAGTATTAATGTAGATATTAATGAAGATTATCTGGCAGATGTAATCAAGATACTCCCCTATTTATTTTGAAGAGAAATCACAGAAAGAAAGGCCTTTCTGTATGTAATGAGATATTTGCACTTCAGGGTGGTAGAAACACAAGACAGATTACTTTCATAATGTACCTATCACTCAATAATACACACATTTGGTCATCTGTTATTCCTTACTCCCAGCTAATTCCTCTAGCTGTTCCCAAGGCCTAACCTGATGTGCACTGAAGTCAATGGACATATTCCCACTGACTTCAGCTGACACCAGACCAGGATCAGTTTTTTTTTAACTCCAATCTTGCCACCAGGTTTAAATTGGGACTGATTCTGTAACCTCCACCTCATTCTACTACATTCTTCAAACAGAAATTGGTACAGATACAATGAGTCTACATCTCATTTGTGTCCCTGTACTTCTCCATGTTTTCCCTTGGTTTGATATTGGCCCTCAGAAACACCTAGACAACAGAAAGTTGGAGGCACAGGAATTTAGGTGACGTTTAGAATATGTGAATCACTACCAAAGGTTCTACACATGCCTGTAGTCTGCAACATGTGCTCTCCAGGAATCCAACATGTCTTTTTTTTTTCCCCCCTCCCTTAAGGCACAGGAATTGGAGAAATAACCCCAAAACACATTGGATATAGACAGCTCAAAAAACCAGGGTCATCAATATCAGTTCCAACTGCTGACTCCATCTGCTGGGGTCATGACCCATGAAGTCAAGTGGAATGAAGAGTAATTATTCAATTAATATCTTGAAGTGGTGACTAGAAGTTGCTACTCTGTTTTTGCCTTAGAACAGTAAAAAGCAGTTATCCTTCAAACTGATAAAAATCTGAGTATAAAAATGAAAACTCCCCTCAATGCAGAAATTATGTATGTATTTATAGTTCTCACAAATGCATCCTACAATCATTAAAAAGTCCACACACAAACAGGTCAAAAGGGCATAACTTTTGTATATCTGCCCCACTACTGGAGCAGATATACAAAAGATACTTCTCTTTAGCCACGTAGCTATTGATTGCTGACAATCAATAGACTGATTCCCAAAATATCTCCAAGTGATAAAGAAATAACCAAGTACGTGCTGTTGAAGCTCATAGCACCCTACAGGCAAACCTGTGAGGGAAGCTATGATCTCCTCTATCTCACATGCACAAAGAAAGAGACAGGCAGGGAAATATCTTCCTCAAGTGACTTAATTCAGTGATAATTTCCCAGAGCAGCTACGTAGCTTCACCTAAATTAACGAAGCGGGAAAGGATATAAAGCAAGAAGGAAGAGACCAGCTATTAAGTGGAAATGTACTTCCTTTTAATTCTTATTTAAAAGGCTTTAAAAAAAAAAAAATCAATGTGATTTGCATAATCTCCATGAAAGCAACAAAACAAAAAATGCAAAATAATGGGGCTTATAAAAATATATATGCCNTTAAATCTTTTTTAAAAGGCTTTAAAAAAAAAAAAAAAATAATGTGATTTGCATAAACTCCATGAAAGCAACAAAACAAAAAATGCAAAATAATGGGGCTTATAAAAATATATATGCCATGATAACTGTAAAAAATGAAATTGAAAATGTTAGATGGATACTGCAAATTCAACTGTAGGACAATCTTTGGCAAATGTTTGTTGTATAATGATAGTCTTTATTTTTCTCCTTTTACGTATGTATGTACAACTATATCAATCACACTAATTGTATTAAAATTTCTAAAAGTTCCTATCCAGTAATCTTGACACCAAAAAGTAATTATAATTATATGTAATAAAATCAACAGGCCAGAACAGCCATAAAAGAATGTGCTAATCCATCAGTGTAACACATCTAGCTGTGCATGCCCATGTTTTCACATCTATGCGTATACACCATTCTTCAAGTATTTCTAATTTCTAAGCTAATTAACTGGTTGCATAAACCATCATAATCCATTTGTCTTTAGGACAATCTTGCCAATTTAAGCAACCAACATACTGCTTCAAAAGCTTTTACCTCTGTTTTCTGGCTGGTATATCTCTGCCTTACTCCATGTGGCTCTCCTTTCTGATCCCGTATCTTTTCGTAAAGAGAAGAACTGGAAGATCCTGCACAGTCACTGGGCTACGATGGGATCTGGGTCACAGACACATGGGGGACAGCACACCTGCCTGGTGGACTGTGACGGATGGGTACTAGCTGGTTAGGAAGGAGGGGCAGAGAAGAAGAGTAGTGGGACCTACGCTGCATATAAAAGGAGGTCCTTCACTGCACAGAAGTCTATTATGGAACAGGAGATGCCCACCGAGAACCTCTAGGTGAAGGTCGGCTGGGAGAACACCACAGGGTGCTGTGGTGGAAGCCTGTTACAAAAAGACTGATCAAGAAGATTAAGCGGATGAAGCGCTCTAAAAAAACTAGCAGAAGTCTTCTGACTGGAAGCTTTTGTCCTCACGAGAGATATCTAACCCTCTGCCCTCCCCTTTTCTTGTTCCTCAGCCCTTTCTTTCCTTTATACCTATCAATCATTTCCATTTCAAGTCTATCCACATCCACAAACCCTAAACATTGACACTTGTTTTAAACAGCATACTAGGAGGACAAGGAAAAAAGTCCTCTGAGATATTGTCCAATCAAGTTCAATGAATTTAAGAGTTTGCAGGAGAGTTTTGCTACCGTTTTCATTGCAAACAAATCACAGCCGCTAATCAGAATTGCAAATGACTCTACAATTACTGTATTCACACCTTTTTACAGACAAAGAGACTGCAGAATTTTAATTATTTCCCATTCATGTTCAAACTAGTTATTAATGAAAAGCAACTGAGTATCACCCAGAGGCTCACAACAGACGATGACATTAAAAAGGTAATCTCAGCCATTCTTACTATGTACTATATATTATCAGGGATGGCTTACCCTGTGTTATGTTAAAAACCAGAGATGACTGTCGTAACATTGGCAGTAAATGATTGGCACTGCTTATCACAACCAAGGCAATTAGTTTCAAGAATTCTTTCAGTTTGGTTGATGCTTCAGAGAAGTGATATATTTTAGCATAAAATATTGTTTACTCACCTGTCTCTTCACTCAGCTCAGTCCCTTCTTCATTAGCATCATCTGTCAAAAAAAAAGTGATTAATAAGAATACTAAAAACCATCTAAAATGAAATATTCCTGTTTCAAATTGCCCATACCTTAGTTTGCCTCCTCCCATTTAACATTTTGCAGTGAAATCTGGAGGTGAATGGAAAAAGGTTTTGATACTAGACTGTTACTACCAGATACAGGAACTGCAGGGAATAAAGACAGGGAATAAAATTGTGCATAATTTACAGAATTCTGCAAATTATGACTCGTATAAAATGAAATTGCATTCTCTTTTCTAGCAGAGTTTTTGGTTTACTTGACAAGTTTGTTTGCTTTGTTTCCTGGGAACAGTTGGCTATGTTAAGAGAACTAGTTATCCAGAAATCATACCACATAAAGAAGTTACTATAAATTTGCCAGACAGGGCTTTGGTTTAAGACCAAACTTGGGCTAGATGAGAATTGAACACTTATAATTATTAAGATGATATATGAAGAATGCAGATTCCTTTCACAAAAAGTTGCATTTCGGTAACAAATAAATTTCTTACTGCAAGTTGCTTTGATGAGGGGAAAAAAAAAAAAATATTAGCTTTGGTTAACATCTAGGTAACTCAATGTTCCAGAGCCTTAATTGTATAATGGAGAGCTCATTGACCACACAAGTTTATGTCAACTGTGTTTCTAATTCATATAGACTCCATTTACACTCTTTATAATGGATTTGGGCATGTGCAAATTCTGTAGCAAGCCTACAATTTCTGTCTAAAGCTTAACTTCTTTCAAACTTGCATATGTGCATATTATGACCACCATTTGAACCCAAAGGAGTTTTGCAATATTATGATCAATGGTAAAGGAAACTAACAGGTAGTATTTAGGTCTTAATTTACAGGATCAGATCTTTACACTATAAACTCCGCTGAGATCCAAATGCTGTGACACACGCTATGAGGATTAAGCTCTGCTTTCATCAAGATTTGGAGCCTGAAACTTTATTTTAAATAGAGATGAGTAAGCGTTAGAACAGAACAATTAGTTAATAAGAGGCCTCCATTGGGAATTGTGTTTGCTATAAGCATTAAAGTCACGGGTGTGAAAATTTTCATGAATGCTTATGAATCTACAGTAGATGGATCTGTATCCATCCATCTCCCCCTTCCACCTCATTCAGATATGATCTGCAGGGGAGGACTTTCAGAAGCCACTAAACAACAGCAGGTTACGTTTCTCTTGAGTACACTGCTTTAGCCCAGCCCAAAGGATCAGGACTGAAAAAAGTCACTGCACATTTTACTCCCTTTCTCCTTATTCTGTAAACAAGTGTTTTGGAGATCAAAAGGGCACAAGGACCCTGACTGTACAAATACAAATTTGTACACAGAAAATTTAAGGAGCTTTGACAAGTAATTTTTGAGATAAGAAAATGAAAAAGCTTGTTAAAGGCAATGGGAATGCTGCCATTGACTTCAATAGAGCTAGGATTTTCAACCCGAGTCCTGACATTTTTCAACAAACCAATCAGAAAACATTTGGGTAACACAGAGATTATTAATTATTCAGTTTCCAATAACATGTTCTTTCCATGGAAGCGTTTATAATGAAACCAGCATGATAAAATCTCAAATTAATCTAAGACTTGACACTAAATCAGCAGAATATAATATCTTAACATACATATATCACCTGGTCTTCTGCGGAAGTTCTTAATTATAGTTCTGTAAGCGACTTGGAATATGAAATTCCCAAAGCAACAGAATAGCTTCTAAGCTGGTGATAATGGACACAGACAAGAAATCTGATGTTATTAAAAAGTAGTGAAGTCATTATGCAACATAATTATGAAGAGGCAAAGACTGTTTTTGTGAACTAATTGTGAATTAAAGGCGTTTTTCTCTGGGAAAAGGAGCCTAAGTCTCACTGAAAGGCAGTAAAGTCCTTACATCAGTTCTGAAAATGGGAGTTGGGCTCCCAACCACTTGGTGACATGATCTCTGTGACATTGTGGTGCCTTTCAAAATTCTACCCCAATCTAGATCTGAATTTCACTTTGGCACACAGCACTCCCCAGTCACTTCATGTATCTATAATTCTTACTCTCACGCTATTAATGCATCTGGTGGAAGTGCTTCCCTGTCAAATATAAAGCGGTCTCTTTCACTGACCTTGGTGTGGGCTGGCTGAAGTGACAAACACCATGCTTAGTTGACAGAGCTCTATGCCCAAACCAATCATTTGAGATAAAAAACAATGGTTTAGAAATCTATATCCAAAATTCATTAACTTTCCCCCCAAAAAGAATGCTATTACAGGCAATTTCTTGGTTACTGGTTCTGAAGAAGTAAAGGCAGGTAAAAAATATTTTTTACTGAAGCTCTACAATGCCTAATAGAAAGCAAAATCAGTGCCAAGATTGTAATAAACTCGATTTGCAATACCTGGGGTTTGAGGTGGTTTTTTTTCAATGCTCCCTATACATTCTTTTAGTGCATCTAGAGAAGCCTTCTAGAGGTTTGCTTTGGTTTGAAATATGCACCACAGTCAAGCCCAAAGCAGAATAGAGTAAAACCACAGGAGAACCCAAGAATGAATCTTTGACACCAGTAAACATTTCTTTAAAGACATACTGTCAATATTTCTTGCGCAAACTCCCCCATTTGAAAGGCCAGAGGTGAGGTCCTCTGTAATTCTCACCTTTGCTCAAGAGCTTTTGAAAAATAATTGACTAGGAAAACATGCTACAGTGTCTGCACACGTGTGCCCACTCTTGGTTACTCTTTTGTCTGAAGAAGCAGAACAGAGACCTTTCACATGGCTTCTCCATTAAAGCGCTGGATTTTGGGAAGCTCTACTAAGATGACATTGCTGGAAAAGGAATGACAGACTTTGAAGCCTGGAATGAGAGGAAAACTGACAGTGACTCCCTGCAACAGTCAGCCCACCCCCAAGAAAACTCGCATCAGTATTTAGAAGGCTTAGAATACAAGGAAGCCATCTAATCCAAAAATGCGTCATACGGTTGAGTGCGCAAAATTTTCCAGCTTATAAATTGGACTACAGTATATAAAATTAAGATATTATATTGGTGATATATGGGAGAACAGTTTCCAGTCAAGTATGAAATAATTTACAGTTGAGAGTCAACCTATGATTGAAACTCGCCCTCATGATATCTGGGTAACTATATCTCTAAAGACCATGGAGCTTTGCATTTGAGAGCAAGTTGCTCAGAGCGTACACATTTGTATAAGTCACAGGCTCTCTGGTAGAGTCATGTACCAAGTGATGCCTGTTACTTTTTCATTTCCCTCTCCCTTGTCACCTACCGAGCCCTCCGAAACAGAATAATTGTACCATACCTGCTTTTACTGACACTGGAGAAGAAGATGTCTTCTTCCGTCATATACTTTTTTTTTTTCTTTTGCTTTGCTAGTCAGGTTCTTTCTCTGGCTCACTAGTCATTGCATACAAGCAAACACAAGCCAGATGGCTAAAACCATCAATCTGTGTTAAGATTTATGTTAGGAATGAAGAGGTGAAAGGCTCTAAATACCGCTGCTAATCCCCAAAGCCATTAAACCGCCTCCTCCTTGTTGCTCATGCTTCTATTTGCATTCTTCTTCATGTTCGCACGCGGAGAGTCAATGCTATACAAACACCTTTTATTTTTAACTGCGTGCATTGAAGAGCTCTTACACAAGAGCCAGCTCCCCGCTGCAGGAGGCTGCTGTTTCATCTGCATTCAGGGTCTGCATCCCGGGCTGCCAGCGCTCCCCTGACAGCACTGCATGCTGCTAGCTCCTCCCTGCCTTCCTCTAACCTCTCCTCAGCTGCCTTGTCTCATCCTTCTGGATTTGTTCCTTTTCTCAGCACTTTCTCTTGTTTCCTGATTTCCAGATGTTTCCTTATTTCCAGCCAACCCACGTGTCTCAGTCTGCTCCTCCTTGCAAGTGCGGCTCCACGTACTGAACAGAACCAGAGGAGGGGCTGGGAGGGCACTGTGGGACCAGACCAAACTCCCCTCTGCAGACTGTATACACACGCACTGGCAAACAGCAATGAGATGGGCAGAGCTGCACAGGAGGTTGAAGGGACAAGTTGGTGATCATACTGCTGATCCCTGAAAAAAAGCCAAAACCAAAAAAACCACAAAACCTTTCAGTACTGACAGCTGCAGCCATCCTGTTGAGCTTCTTTGCTATACAAAAACACTTGTCCAGCTGAAAAAGTTCCTGCCCTCAAGCATTTGCTTAGCAGGTATTCCATGATCTGCCTGTACAGTTTCCACTAGAATAACAGAGGATGTGCAGCACAACAGTCTTGCAACATTAAGAAAAATTGATCCTGTTTTGGGGCAGTCTCTGCTTGCTCAAACAAAAAGCTTCTCGTGTCTAATCTGGATGTGGGTGGCAGCGTGGGCCAGGGTACCCACCTGATGCAAACTGTCTAAACTGTGACAATATCAAGTTTTCAGCAGGTGAAAGGACCAAGAGAGTTCTCGGTCTCCATATTTGTCTCTGCCATGCTTGACTTTGTAAAACTTGTCCCAAAGCTTCAGCCACCTATCTATGTGATCATCTTAACATCCTTAGAGAGCTGTCTAATCATGTGTCTCGTATCCATTTTCAATCCTTAGTAATGGAAGAATCACTTTTTGATTGCTTATGACCCCTGCTGCTACCCAACAGGAGCTTCACAATAGTGCACAGGCTCTATGTCAATGTTTTTGTAGCATAGTAAAACACAGAGGAACACCCTAGGGTTTAATGAGGCTCACAATAACCCAGGAGCTCACGAGCCCTTTGGGTTGTTCTGATCCCTTCAACTCAGTTCCTCCACTGGGAGAATAACAGACTGACCAATAGCACAGAAGGGAACGTCTTCTTTGAGGAAAAGCAGATTTGGAAATCTCTGCTGGATGAGATCAACTAAACCCAGGCCTGACTCTCTTCACATCTATTTGTAAAAAAATTGTATTTTCCATGAAGCTTTCCCTCATCCTCAGCGCTCATAAGAGGAAGAAAAAAGGAGAAAGAGGTAAAACAAAAAGATCCTTAACAAAAAAGCACATCCTGCTGCTTTGGAAAAAGAAATAGAACTTTCTTTTGGTTCTGAACATTTGTACCCTTTAATCATACAATCCTGCATACAGAACAATAGGGACTATAAAAACCTCCATCTGACACTAAGTTTAATCAAATTTTTTAGCCTGATTATAAAGAAACTTCCACTGATACACTCTGTACATCCTGGCCTTACAGCAGCACTGGTGCAGTTTTTCTTCCCGTGTTGCTTAGTTACACCAATCCCACAACACCAGAGTCTCACTGAATGTAAAATATGTTTGTAGCTTTTGAAGCCATATCAAATAGAAATCCTTAGTACCAACCTCCTAAGAAGTTAGGCACTGTTTTTTTTTGTCACCACATAGATGGCTTCTTTTATGTACCGTATCACTTGATCTGCTGTAGAATACATATACCCGTACGAGTCTCAACTGCATATAAAGGCTATGCGGTAGCTGCCCTTCCCACTGTGAGTGAACTGGACAACACTGTTCCAGTGCAGGAAATGGTGCTCACAGCCAGGATCAGATTTGGATTTCTATTTCTACCTTACACGAAAGGAACGAAGCGCTCCTTAGGAAAATATACATCAGTTTTTAAAGAAAAAAATCTATTGCAAAACTTCCTTATTTCCTCCCTCCCCTAAAATACTGAAAACAACTGAGTTTTGTTTACACAAGTGCTAAAGTGGATTTCTCACCCATATGTATGCTAATGTAGCAGTCACACACAAAATGGTATGTTTTGCATGTGGCGACACATTTCTAAATACAAGCTTCTAACAAAATCTCATCAGTAACCTAAGGCAGAGGCAGTCAAACGAGACAAACACAAATTTAACTGCATCCTTTGCAATTAGAAGCACTCGAGCACATGAAGTGACTCAGTGTCAGCGACCAGATAGGACAGGATATTTTTGAGCATGACATAAAATGCATTTGGAATGCTTTACATGGGATGCCACAATATGCGACACAGCAGGAAGAAAAGATCCCTGATCAAAGATGTATTCACATAAGGTATTACACAGAAAAAGCTTCTGCTTGTTCACCTTCTGGTGCCAGGTATCCGTGTGTGAAGGACTGAGTACAGAACAGAACAGCAATACATTTCCCTCCCCTACCAGTCTCTCCCTGAGCCTAAGGTTACATACAGACCCTGGTGATTAATAGCCACTGTTGGACCAGTCCTCTGTTGGTTGAGCTAATCCTCTTTTTAACTATATTTAAGACCTACAAGCTCCACAGCACCTCATAGCAAGCATTCTTATACCCTAACTATGCGTTGGGTGAAAAACTACTTCCTTTCGCCTGTTTTCATCCCGATTCATCATTTCCTGGGACACCTTACGCTTCTTGTGTTACAAGAGATGCTAAATGATTGCTCTATATTCACCTTTCTACTTACTGCACTCATCATCTCCCTGTGTTCTCCCACGCTGATAACACACACAGCAGCCTGGTCCTTGCATCTGCATGATCCCCGTGCCTTCAAGGGCATCCTCATCGCCTGCTACTTCGCTGTTTCAACGCAGCCCTTACCCAGGCTGGAGAGCTCAGGGATTTGGAGTGGACAAATACACAGAAACAGCCATTTCCTCTGACTTCTGGAGCGACCGCAGGCTCCATCATCGGTCTCACAAAAGGAGACGAGGAAAACATCTACAAGATGCTACTGGAGCAAAGAAGAGGAGACTCCACTTAGCAAAACAAAAGCTCCTGAAAACAGCTTTAATAGGTTATGGTCCCATTGTCTGTCCATACGCTGCTCCAAGCAGCGCCATCACTCCTATCAGGAATGAGACAGCAAACAATTTTCCAGACCGTAGAGCAGACAATATCACAGCAGGTGTTTGGACACAAATTTAGGCTCCATGTCATCAGCAGGGACCCAGCCCATCCACAGTGCCTTGAAAGCTCTGTGAGGGAAAGCAGTGAAGAAAGGGAGATGACAGTCTGACTGCCTCTAGTTTAAACCTGTGAAAACACAGACGGTTATCAGCTGTGAACGTGACAATCTGAAAAATCTGGTCAGAGATGGGAAAAGTACCTGCAACCAAAACCTTCAGGATGGCCCTCATTGATCAGGAGGAGAAGGCCAAAGGAATTTCAAACTTCCCCAAATCTTACTCCCTGACGTCCATTCCCAGGGGGCTCCAAGCCCCGGTGGCCTTTGCATGCCTGCCTGCACCAGTCAGAACAAAGAGAGCCTCGTGACTTACAAGGTAAATCACTACCCAGGTGAAATCTCAGCTAAAGGATATCGGGTACTTCCAGTAAACCGCTTGGCACCTATCCACATAGTAAAATAAAGCCCATGAAAAATATTTTGTGGAATACATTCAGGTGATGAATTAAGGAAACGAATCGGCTCATGAACACTGCAAATGCAAATAAAGAGGTTAAATTTATCAAACGAATTACCCATTTGATACAGGATTACTTACTAAGGGCTAACTTATGATTCCTTTGCTCACTCTGAGGACCGCTTCAGCCCCAGTGAAGTCTGCCATATTAAGTAAAGAGGGTGATGCTTCTCAATACCAGTACAGAAATTACAGTCTCTGCTTAAGAGTTCACTCACGTATTAGTGCAGGGATCTGCCTTTTTAATACAAAGCCCTTCATTCAGCCATTTAGACAGTTTCCAATTTGATTCCAAGCCTGGTAGATCTCTTCACAATGAATTTCCTCTGTAATTGTAATATATTTTCACATTTATGCACAACTAGGATGCTGTGCATCCTCCTGAAGTAACAAGAGGATTAATATGAGACAGTAGCTCTTAACCATATGCTTTGGGTAGGGGGGACAGTGTTTTTGTCAACCAGGATAAAAGCAGAAAATGCATTAAATGTCATAACCTGGAATAGAGGGGAGAGAAAAGTTTACTGAAGACAAAGCAATTTCTCTCTCTTTTACCTAACACCAACTGATATGGCTGGAAAAAAAAAAAAAAGATGAACAAGCTCTTGGGCTCAGCATCCTTTCATTAGCTCTGAAAGGACACGGAGTCTAAAAGCCTGCATCTTCCATCTATCAATTGGACTAATAAAAGTGCAAACCTGTCCTCTCTCTAACAATTTTAGCAATGCTTTAGTAAAGTAATTTTGTTACTCTGTTTCAAGTAGTAAGAATGTAATATAACCTTGAATGCTGCAGCTTCATGGTACATACTCTTTATAACATTATTTTTGTCTAAAGAACATTTTTAGAAAAGATGATTCCCCTCTCCAATCCACTGATAACAGGTGGTAGATCTAGAAATACTTCAAGCATTACAACTTAAGATAAACCTTTCATAATATAAAACAGCCACAATGAAAAATATGCGTTTGCCAAAGGTCCTTACAGGATTATCTGACATATTAAGTAGCTAAGTACACACAGTGTACAAGAGTGAGCAAAAAAAGAAAAAAAAAGGTATCTTTGCCTCCAGCTGGCAACTGTTTACAAATACTCTTAATTTTACTCCTACAAATAGCATCCTAGAAGTACATATCACTGTAAGGTAAATGTTGGTAAAACTAGCTTTTCAAGGGAGACTGTTTTTATACCATTTCCTGGTCAGTCCTATAAATATATATATTTAGCAATTAAAGTAATGCCTAGTATCTAGGCTCGATGTAGAATTCTGTTAGATGAAATAATGAATTCCAAGAGAAAAAATGGTATGAGCATCAGTTCCTTTCCTGGAAAGCTCACTTAGAATACTAGTAGCAATGAATCCAGCTAGGCAAGAACTACACATCTGAGCCAGTACTGCAGGCAAGGATGTTTTATTTGCCTGAAAGATATGTAGCAAGACATTCTCTTGGATTAAGCAGAGAGAATTTCCCAACACAGCCGAAAGGAGAAGGGCTGGGCTCTCTCAATCCACTAGGAGACAGGATTTGATTGATAAAAAGAAAAAACACATCACTGTTTGTTGCACCTACTATGTTAAAACCGTGATCTGTCTTAAGCACAGAAGGTTGGTTGTTCTACAGAAACAGTCTTTCACCCTGCTGTTTCCTACCAGGACACACAGAAACTCCTCAGCAAAACTCCAGAGGTTCAACAGAAAATTCTGCGTGGACCAGGACCCTTTACTTTCTAAAGCAGGGCTTTTCTGGACAGCCATTAGGATGAGATCCTAAGTCTGAGTTAAAGAGTAAGTGGCACTCCCCCTTGGAGCACAATGGCTTTGGCTTGGGTTCTGTACAGGCTACTGATTACTGAGACTAATTTAGAAATGCTGAGACTGTGACAATTGGTCTGTTACTGAACAGCTTTCCTACACTCCTAAGATACGAAATTACTTAGAAGTCTGCCTCTTCCCCCTATATATTTAAAGTTTGCAAATGACAAGGCTCTTGGCAGTTGTCTTAATATCAGTACTATTACTCGACTAATTTCTTTGGCATTCCACTTGCAAAATAGGCCTAATGATATGTTCAACTAATGGAACAATTTCCCTATATCTATATTCCACTTACTCTAATGCACTGAGGTGTAACTCTAGCTTCATTTCATTATCACTTGACTAGCTCAAGCACTTGGATGTCTTTTTGGATTTATTAATGCACCGGGTTTAAAGTAATAACTATTTATGTATATAACTCCATGAATATATTCTTCTTTCTAAGCATTTTTGTCCACATCTATTAAAGTAGATGTATTTCATAATGTTTCTGAATGCAAGACACACTTTTAAAATGTCTTGATGTTTTTTCTCTAAGCTTAAAGTAATATCTCAGTGTTATTCTCTCCTGTGAGTGTTCAGATAGTGTCCTACCAATTTAAATTTAGGGCAAGGCTATCCTTAAAGACTTTCATTTCACTACATTAATAGATTCACCCAAAAACAAAACAAAACCACCAGAGTTTTGGCAATTCCTCCCGCAGTAAATCTCAGGAATTTATTGCCAAAGGTAGAGACAGTTGCTAATTCCTTCACACAGAGCCATGTTGACTAAGTCCTCTGTGCAAGAAACCAGAGATGCAGAGAGATGGAACATCCCTCCAGTAGGAGACTCTGCTGATAACTTGTCAAAGTCTACTACGTTACATGCAGATGGCAATTCACAAGAGACCAGAAAAAAGGAACAAAGAGCAGACATGATGGTCATCTGGTGGATCACCATCCAGACCCTCAGTTGATGTTCTCACCAGTAGGCTATAGGCAATTTAGGATAGGGCTGACTTCAGCTGATGTCTGTTGAAGTGGTGGTACCCTGCGGAAAAGCGTCAATTCAAGAGGGCAAAGAAAGCCTGAGACTGTATATTAATCATTAGGGCACTCCTCCAGGAGAGGGGCCCAGATACTGATTGTTTCTCCAGGGACACTAATAGAGTCATTTAGGTTGCATGTATCTTTCCTGCCTCTCCCCGTGTCCTCACAAGTTGATGATCGAAGTGACTCCTGCGAGGGCGTACCAAACGTCTGTGGTGGTACAAGACACTAAAATCAGATCTCCAGAATCACTGACCACTGACTTAACCACAAGAAATTCTTCACTGAGTCAGGGATAAAGTTTAAGATGCTAAACTGGTTCCTTTTAAAGCTCCAGCTCACTAGCCAGTAGGTGCTCAGGTCCTTCTGGAAATCAGCATCGTTAAGGCATATCAAAACTGGTATTCAGAATCATTAGTTATGAGAAAATTGCAGTGGGGAGCCTATGAAAACGGGTCCTAAGATCTTTTAGCAATCTATACCAAATTGTGGCTGTCAACAACTAAAACATCTTTCTCTGGACAGCTGTCTGCATAAGCATTGGACCAACCCTTTGCATAGTCACACACCTGCAAACTACTGGATTTGCTGCACCTTAGAGGGTCCCCAGCACAACCACCTCCTTATGCTCACATATCACATTCCCAGTTTTAGTTCAAGCAAAAAAAAAAAATTGTAAAAACTTTCCATGCGTGAGAATAACCATACTTTTAAAAGTGTGGTAAAACTGATCATCTATATAATGTGGCGTAATGCAATTATAAGTCTTTATATGACATGATACCAAACTACACAGGTTCTCTGTAGACAGGAGTTCAACAACGTCAGGTTTTGAAAACCGCAATAAATAAATAAATCTCCCATCTTCCTCTCTTTTCCCCTTTGGGCTTGCCATGCTTCAGCTTTGAATCATCTTCTTGTCTCTCGGGCTTTCAAACCCAAGTGGGCTTTACATTTATAACGACAATACAACAGGCTTTAATCCACGATTTCAAAGACATGAATGATGAAGGTGAGTATTAATACTCCAGTTTGTTGGCAAATTGTCACTACAGTCTACTCTCGCTTAATCTGAAGGGCAGGGACAGAGCCAGCAACAGGAGGCCGGGTACTGTCACTTTATCCTATGTGTCGGGGTACACTACCAAAAAAAAAATAATCACACAATGACTGGATTAGATGTGAATGCAGTCTTTGAAACGCATGTTCAATGTGCTCCAGACAAAAATATTACTAAGCGGTTAGACACCACCTGAATTATTCAATAGGTCTTTAAGTTTCAGCTGCCAATCACTGCAAACTGGAGATTACAAAGTTGTCTACAAAAAGCTTTGTTCTAGTGAGATGAGACAGAAACATCACAATTTCCATACTACCAGCCAAAGCAAAAGGAAAAAACCACTGTGGCTACTGCGACAACACAGTCCTGCAGAATTAACAGAGACCCACAACACACCAAAGCTCTGCTTCCTATTACTCAAAGGCCCTTTCTACCAGACAAGACAGAGTGGGGAGTATTGAAGTGACTGCCACTTCCGAAATGGGTAATAAAACAAAGTACTAAAATCTGGATCTTGTCACATGTAGTAGGACTGATATCATAGGAAACAAAATAAAAAAAATGGGAGAAGCTTAGGGTTGATAAAGAAACTGAACACAGATTTCTAATGATATGCAACAAAAATAAATCACAGGCATGTGGGGGGGAGGGGGATTAACAAATTTACTATCCACCAGGTTTTCTAAAATTCTAGAAAGTAACCTCCTGTGTGAAATGTAAGATGGATGGCTAACATTTCCCAAGTGCTCCGGCGAGAGCCATCTTTCTCCCATTCATTCTTGCACAGGGACAGCTCAAGTTTAAAGTTCTCATTCAGACACAGTTGGGCTCTAACCCCTGCGGTATCTTTTCAGACCCAGAGAAACCCTACCAGCATCGTTAATGAAAGAGCAAAGCATGTACAAAGCGCATGGAAAAGCAATATACACTAGGAGCTATATACATTAGTGCAAATCATTTTCTTCTCGGAGTCAAGACAGCCAGTGCCACGCACCAGGTTTTGGGAGGAGATACAGATACAGCAGAGAATGGAGAAACTACCTGTACCAAGCACACAAAAGCGGGCCTCGATTTTGTCAGAGCAGTGTCACAAGTACTTTTACCGGTTCACAAACTTTAAATGTCTGCATTTGTCCAGGATCAGAGCCTCTATATGCAGCTGGTCGTTAAAGAAAGTTCACATTTTAATATTTGGCTTAAGTGGGAAAAGAAGGAAGGATGCCAACTGTTACCTTTTTGCTGCATCATTTTTGAAAGTCAGATGGCACTTGATTACTGCACCTACCTAGAGGGAAAAACTCGCCCATTTTCTTCTTGAATATTTTGTAGTCAACCTCCAAAAAAACGCAGAAGATGATACGATCCACCTGTAAGAAACAAAATTATTCACAGTGAAATGATCGCAATCATAAACATTGGCAGTAATAGTTAATAAAAGCGAAGAAACTTTTAAGCCAACACGCTTTTATGCTCCAGGCAAGAAAAAAAACATCACAGGGATGGGTGTTTTGACTTTATTGTGCATCTGTGTTGTAATTTATAAAATAACATTTGCAATCGCAGCTCACAACTGTATTCTTTGTTAACTGCCTCCTGTTTATGCAAACCACTCTTGAGCACAGTATAAATGACTTTTGGCAATCTAGATGAGTACTGGGATGCAATGTTTGATGAAAGAGTCACATGGGGGGCTTCTAATAAGCATACAAAAGAGTAAATGGGTAAGCAAAGAGCTCTTTTTCCAATCCTTGTCCGACAAACCTATTTGCAAAACCATTTAGTATTTTAAAATGTCTTTAAAAGGTTTCATGCGGTTTTAATTTACATGAAACCACTTACTCTTGCTATAATACAAGCAGAATGCAGCAAAAACAAAAGCTGATTAGATGACAGGTAGCACACGGGGTAAATAAAACATTTAATATGCCATCTACTTAGGGAGGCTGAGCATACCAATGAAACCACAGCTCATAATGTATGCGCCACCCACCAATCATTTCAAATAAATTGTTTGGGAGATCATTGTATGTGAAAAGTCTTTTCTAAAAGAGACAAAAAAAAAAAAGCCAAACAAAATAAAACACAAACAGAATTCCAAAGCCTTTAAGGCTGAAAAACACCCACACTGGACTTCACTCTAGCCTTGCTATTTTCTTTGTTTTATTTGTTTACATAGCCCAGCAAAAATCACCTCTGCAGCCAAAACCCAGCTCCAGGAGGGAGCCGTGGAAGTCAAAAAGACCCTCCCATGGCTGAGCTGAGGGACCCGCAACCCGATAATCAAGTTTTTCTCTGGAGTGCATGAGAGCTTAAGCAGAGCGGGATGATGTAGGAAATTCGGCATCTTGGCTGGCATCATGCTGTCCTTGTGTCTTCATGGGCAACAAGCCGATCTGTCACAGCAGAGCTCCTCAAGAGCGCCTTTGCCCATGCTAGAAAAAGGACCAGCCTCCTGCCCCTGCAGAGAAACCGGTGGGAGGAATGCCCCCCCCCCCAAAAAAAAAAAACCAAACAAAAAAAACACGCCCTCGTTCCCTTACCTTCAGCAGAAAATGCTCTCCTTTTGCTAGAGCTGCTCTTCGAAGCAAAGTACAAGTCTTGGCTTCAAAGATACCATTATGCTGAGAGCTCAGGACATCATTTTAGAGCTCATTTTGGAGCAGCCTGGTAGAATACAGACGGGAACGAGAGCAGGCAATAATTGGTTATGCTGGAAAATGCCAGCAGTTGCTAAAAAGGACGTCTCTGAATCAAAGCTGACTACAAAACCTGAAAGAGCAAACTAGGTAGGAAATATGAGGGTGAAGTAGGAATATGAGACTGAGGTTATGTGTGCGTTAAAGACGAAAGAGGCTTGTGAGCAGGAGAGAAAGCAGCAAGGCAGAGCTTGGGCGGACACTGCTTGCCGGGGAAGCGTATCGGCAGATTTGTGAGCAAGAAAACTGCCTGTTGCTGTCTGCTTGTATGATGTTCACAGAAACAAGCTGTTCTGTGCATCCCTTGTAAACAAACCAGGCTAGACATTAAAAATATGCTGGACTGTGTCATCAGCTGCTCTTCACAAGGGATATAAAGAACCCAAATTCTGGTTAAGTGCTCAAGCCAAAAAAGCCTTACTTACCTGTGCACTCACAAATTTGTAACATAAAGCACTGGTGGCAAGTGATGCCTTATTTTACCTATACAAGAGTTGTGCGTTTTCAGGAGGGAAGCTTTAGACAGTGAATGCTTAAATTACATTCATTGTGAAAATTGGTTTAGGATAGTGCTGGGCTGACACTACATTGCCATCTTCTATCTCCGCCTCCTGAGTGGAGCAGATATTTAAACATTCCAGTGATAGGCCCAATACGTGAACCAGGACAGACAAAATAGCAAGGATGGAAATTTATAAACCAGAGGAGGAATGATTTTCCCACGCAGAATTTTGAGTCTTGCTCTCTCTCTATAGTCTNCAGATATTTAAACATTCCAGTGATAGGCCCAATACGTGAACCAGGACAGACAAAATAGCAAGGATGGAAATTTATAAACCAGAGGAGGAATGATTTTCCCACGCAGAATTTTGAGTCGTCTTGCTCTCTATATATAGTCTCGCATTCTGTGTAAATACTACAGATGTTTCCCTCATTTTATATAGCTCAACTTCTCAAGGTGTTCCCTTTACTTTTATTTATTCTGTGCAGTTCACAATGATAAAACTTCTGCAATCCTGAGAATTTCTACTACTTCTAATATAATTCCTTAATTTAAAGATAGGGAATCTCTCTAGAAACGGCAGACAATTTCAAAATTTCTAGCTTCCTGACTGTATGCTTCCTATATATAAACGTGTTCAATTTCTTCTTGGTGTGAGAAAAAGTGCTCTATTTTTAAGTATGCATAAGATATTGTGATGACAGCTGAAATCCTGTGTTTATCTGATTGAATGGCATGTGTTGGCAGATAGTAAATCTGAAATTAAACCGTATTCTATCATCCTGCCAGTCATTGACTATTTTATCTAACATCCTCAGCTAAAATAACTCGAAATTAGGTATGGAAAGTAACCCTTGTCCTCACTGTTCCTGTTCCAGCTACAATAAGGAAAGATTGAATCCAAGTGACTCCCAACCTGCCTCGCCTGCTGGCTCACAAAAGCTCAGCGGGCCTTTTGGGATGCGCACTTATGAAAGATGCTCCCTCGTTCAAAGAGGAAATCTCTCCTCTCTTGTAGCTAGGAAATGCCAACTTGATTAGACATTTCATGCTGCCCCTTTACAGAGGGGAGGGAGTAGCCCCCCTGGGACTCTCCCGAGCGTGCCCAGGGAGCCCCCGGCGCCTTTTGTAGGTGCCTGGCTCCTCCACAGCTGACCAAGCACCACTCAACTGCAGCAGAAGTTTAAAGGAGCTGCAAGTTGAAGGTATTAAAGCTTATCCTTGATTGACAGCTCTCTTTTGGAGATCGGTATTAAAATCAGCCATCCCCTGTCAGAGCCTGATTAAATTCTGCTCGCTTCACAGCTATGAATAGGTGGATCAAAGAACCCCAAAATTAAGAGCGCCGCAACACAGGAAGAAGGGAGTTAAATTGCATGAGCTGTTCACTTAGTAGGCAGATTCACAGCTCAAGGCTGCGAGTACATTGATATTTTTTTCCTCTTCCTTTTTTTTTTTCCTCTCCTTTCTTGGGCTCTACTCTCCTTGCCAGGCTCTATTTAATTTTGAGGGGGATACCTTCCTGGCAGTTTTGTTACCTGCACCTGATAAGGATCAGTAAACTTCTGGGGCTCTGCGTGGCCCACAGGGCTCAGGCTGTTTTGCAGAGGAACGGACCCAGAGTCGGTCATTAATGCCAGGATTTTACAAGGATACAGTCAAATCTCAAAAAGTGAAAACCCCTCCACTGGGTATAAAAAGCACTGTCGGTCTTAATAGAAGCAGCATTGATCTTAATACAAAGAAGCTAGCAAAGATATTGCCTCCTGCTTTTTGTTCAGTGGGGTTTTGGGTGGTTGGTGGGTTGGTTTTCCCTCAGTGAATTTGAGAGCGCTTTGCATCTAGTGTGTTTTAAGTTTACTGGTGGGTTAATGCACCGTGGGTTAGTTCACTCATAGACCACTAACGGTCCAGAAGAGCTCCATGGGAGTCTGGGGCGGGAGCGTGCTCCAGGACTACACTGTCACCACCAGCACGGGAACGATGAAAAGCTGCCGAGGGTCCCACAAACCACCCGGCAGAGCTGGGAGCTGCACCCCTCTGCAGCAGCCAAGCTCCACCAACACACAGCCACCGCCAACCAGAGACAGCTCTATCCACAGAAGGCAAACGGAGCAAGAAGATGGACACACACACCACTTGAAGAAATGACCACAAGCCTCGCCACATCCAAAGCCGAAACAAAACAAGAGTCTGCTGATGCTTTCTGGCAACTTCACACCCTTTTTCATGGATTCTTTGAGAAGGAAAAAAGCCCTGCCTTCCCAGCAAACTAAATGTACACACCAAGTTCCCTAAAGGACGCTTCCCTCTACTGCAGCGTGCAGGAGGACACTGCCTGTGTACGCTCACGTCTGCGCGTGCAGCCACTCATATAGGAGGAGTTTATATTCTACAGCTGTACCTACATACATTGTAGGATTGAAAATGTCTCTGATTTTCTCTCAGCTCTTTTGCTGTGTCCTCTGGCAGGTTGTCCGATTCTGCTGACTCAATTTCCCCATCTATTTAGGGGACAGTAATAAAAAGAATGAAGCAGCTTTCTGCTCTTTATACGTGTAGCAAATCCCTTTTCTGGAAGGCCCTTGCCTGATGCCACCAGGACCTATTGTCGTAAGGCACTGGTGAACACCAGGAGCTTGGTGTAACATTTTTAGTTTATCAAACATCCTGTGGACTTAATCCAAAACTCAGTGAAGCCAAACAGAGGCTTTTTACTGACTTCAGCGTGCTTGGATCAGTGCCTATACTCTGTAACGCCAGAAATAACATTTGCCTCCTTAAGAACTAAAGTTCTTCTGATATTCAAATTTCATTACTCTAAATCTTCAGATACTTCCTCAAACACATCCTTAACAGTCACAGTTCAGAGCTGTCTGTACCCATTAAGTCTCCTTGACTACAGTGCCTGTAGGGAAGAAGTCCTGAACTTTCAACTGTGCCACAATCCCACATTTTCCCTCTGTTTGGACCGCAGCTGCTTGGGCAGCCCTGTTGGCTTTCATTGCCTGACAGGACTTCCCTTATAGACACCACTGGGAACAAAGACACCTAAGTCACATTTCCAAGGCGTCCTTCTCCTGGAGTCCCAGTCTCAGTTATGGGAAGCACAGAATAAAGAGGAAGAGATTTGTAATGCACCACAGGGTCAGGCTACGAATGCCCTAGCTGGTCCCTACACACCGTGTAAAATTTCTTCTGTTTCTGTGGCAAGGGCTCAGTTTGCTGTTCTGAAGTCCACATCTCTCTGTCGCTTATCTTCTGGGACCCCACTTTCCATCTCTCTCTCTTCTGGTTTTCTGACTGAATTCCTCCCTGCCTGGCACCGAGCTGACGCACTGAATTGACTACATGCAGCAGAGGTACACTTCAAAGAGACCAACATCTGTTTCTGCCCCCTTAAAGTACTGGTAAATGACACTCTTGATGCTGACGGTCTCCTCTTCAGCCTACCCTATGCCCCATATGATCCTCTGGTAATCCTATTGCAACCAACTAACAGATGGAAATACCAGCTTTGTAAAATAACACAGGCATCTGCCATATCCCTCGCAGCAGCTGTGATCCACTTCGCCAGAGGCACTGCCTTTCCTGAGCACCATGCATATCTGGCCAGCTGTCCAGATAGCAGTCTGCCTGACCGACAAGAAAGAGCTGAGAGGACCGCATCCCACTTGGAAATGAGCCGTGGTCGAGACCAGAAGTTTTCACACAACTCCTTCCAAAGGTGAATGCTTCAGGCCCTATAAAAACTACTCAATTCACAGCACTGTAAATTAAAATTCAGCCTCCTGGTATTATTACTAATTTCACAGAAACCATTAAAGCATAGAGCCTAGCTGACTGCTCCTTTCTGCATGACATCATGGTCTATAATTGCAGCATTACTCTCAAAAAGAACTTCAGTCAAGTATTTATGGCAAATACAAAGCTTTGGCGCCGCTTCCATCCTCATACCAAGATTTAAGCGGGGCAGAGGTGTCAGACTGGTGATACGGTGAATTTGACAATCAACGAACTGTGTGATGATGTTCACAAAGCAATTCCCCTAGCCTTAAGATCTTTACACCTGGCCCAGCTTCAAATCCACTGCGGACCAGAGCCAAAACACCACCCGTTTTACTTGAACTTGCAGCTACCCAAACGAGCCCAGCTTCAGGCAAACAGGCAATCTCCAGATCATCCTTCAGTCCTGCTGGTAGAGGAAGAAAGACGTATTCTCTCCGGACAAAGCTCTTTCATTTTCATGGATTTGAGTTTCGAGTTTCTTTTAATCCAAGGCAAAAATCTAAATAAAAATCCACATTCCTGTAAACCTCCTGCAAGTAATGGTATTAATGAAGCGTTATGATATCACATCAAGAGCAAATACCCGTTGAGGACTAACTGTGAGGAGGCAAGTCTTATTTAAACCATCGTATTTCTTAGGCAGTCATTGAAAGAAAAAAATAATACAAAACATGTGAGTTACAAAATGATTTATGCTTTTCACAAATAGAGTGGAATGTTTTCTATGGTGGTCTTACTGAAGTTAAAAAACAAAGTTATTATTAGTGCTTTAATATCCTACTTCATGATGGAAAGCATACTTTGCTTGGAGTGAAAGATAATTAAAAGTCCAAAGGCAATTTAAAAAAAAAACCAACAAAAAAAACCCCAAAAAACCCAAAAAGCAAAACAACCCAAACAACAAAAAAACCCACAGAAATTTATTACAAATTTAAAATATTAACACAAACAACATCCCAAAGGAACAGTACCAAAGGCTTTGCAGCAATCCATGGCTCTCGAACAAAATGCAGTAGCAATACACTTAGCAATGAAACTCAAGACAAATTTAAAACACAGTCAGAACGTCACTCCCTGTCTATTGCTCCTGTTCCTACAGCTCTGCTCGCATTCAACAGATGAGGGCAAATTACTCCCTGTGTCACATGAGTACCAGACACCACCGCAGTTATCGCTACGGCACAAGCCTATATCCATATTACTGGAACATTAAAAACCATAATACTTTCCAGTGAAGAAGCACTTTTACCTACAGATCTCACACACAGGTAAGCGTTACAGTCTTGTGACACTTTTGGTAGATCTTTGTCTCCAGGTGGAGATTTGATATGCCCAAGGTCATAGAGAATAAGAGCAGCAGAACTAGACCAGGACCCTGGGATTTTTTTCTCCTGTCCTCTATCAAGCAAAGATGCTACAGAAAAAAAAAATAAAATCCTATCAATGGTCACAAGCCAAGTTCACAAGCTTCTCTGCGCACCACCAGTTTTCCTCTAGCATATCCTTTCAATGTATCCATGTATTGTGAGAATCAATAATGATAACTTTTCCCCCAAAGACATTGGTTGTTTTTTAAAGGTTACTTATTCTCCTTGAGAGAATCTACTTTGTTCTTTCAATACCTTTTAAATACAGTGTATTATTCAAGGACAGGTAGAGCTTTCCCTTTTGGACCTACTTTGTGCTGAGCTGTTACTTTTTTGTATGAACAAAGCACCTGCCAGACAAGCAGAGTGGCTGTCCTAAAGAAGCAATCCAGATCTAAAATAGGAAATTATGGCAACATTTTCTGAGGAATTTACAAATGGTCAGCAACAAAATTGTACATGTCCCAGTTACTTACATATCACATGATTATGTGACAAATAAGACACGATAGTCCTGTAGCACTAATATAAATGCAGACAGATTATAAAATAACCAGTTGTTAATAGTCCACATGTGGTTTTTTGCTCAACAACTAAAAGTTTTTCAGTTTCCTAAAGGTGAAAAAACCTGTAAAATCAGCCTAGGATTTAAGGCAACTTCTCAGTATATTTCTTTTGATGGTCACTAAAACTTGTCAGGAAAGGGGCAAGAGAGTAGTTTAAAAATGCATTTGTTTTTACCAAGATATCCATCAATCTGCACAATTCACTTTTATACCACACAAACACGATGACATAAAGCCCATTCATCTTTTCCAGCTTAATACCTACTGTCCTTTGAAGATACATGTTTGGAATATCTGAAGGCGACCTCCATTTTTCACAGTTACCAGTCATAGGGCAGCTGACACAGCCAAGATAATCCTGTATTCAGCGAAACCAGGGGAATGAATGGATTCTGATGAATGTAATTTGCTATCTCAGTGACAAATAGCAAATGTGAAGAGAGGGTATGCATGCAAATAGAACTGCGTTAAATAAGGGCTTGTGAAGGATAGTACTCTGAAAATATCTGATAGGCAGTTTTACAACAACCACGCGTTTTTGAGGAGATAAATCATCAGCTTACTTAAAGTTATTACAGCCGCATTGTGGATCTCCACCGAGTAAGATGGTTTTGGGGCATACGATCAAGCAGGATGTTGTAAGCCCATAGGCCCGCTTTTTGCAACACGTTTTACCTTACAAAATACATTCTTCAGTATCTTTTTAGTACAATTTGGACTTAAATACTCCAAAGTTCCAAATGATTATGAGCGTCCTAAGCCTGTTTGGGCATTCAACCTGTGGTAGACTAATTCCCAGAAGATGCCATGTTCCACCAACACCAAAAGCTCTTTGCTGGATCCCCCGAGGCTGAGGTGTCACTTTGGAAATTTCTTGTATTCTTGATGTTTTTACCAGTTTTGTTGTACTAACACATAATATCTACCAATACAATTTCCACTCCTTCCCAGGGCCAGCAGCAGAATCAGCACTACTTGCTCAGAGTCCACCACTCAAGAAAAAAGAACATGCTTGGAAACAGAAACGTAATCTCCTCCTTGCCATCATCTTTGTGGCTGCTGCAAGATTCTGAATAAAAAAGCGCCCCATATTTTAAAACCACATAGAGACCAAGCGATGGTACATCCTACCCTTCAGCCAGGTACCAGTAATTTAAGTTTGGATGCCAGAGCCAGCGCCAGGAGGAGACAGAGCTGCCTGAAGCTGGGGACCAGCAGGGAGAGCACTGGGGATTCATGCCCCGGAAAGCAAAGCTCCCTACTGCCGTGCTGCCTGGAGAGGGGATGGCAGTGACTTCCAGGCATTATGAGAAGCCACCAGGTGCCTGAACACTGGGAACCACATGTCTGTCAGTCCCCAGAAGCTCTGTCCTCCCTCACTCTTCCCTGGGGCAGAGGTGGGTCCTCAACAGAGGACCTGCTGCCGCAGGAATAGGAACGCACTGGCATCTCGTGGCTAGGACAGAAACATTTGTTTACATGTATTATATATTATTTACATATCCTCTATTCAAGGGAGAACATAGGTAGAGCTAACACTGGTGTGGAGAGTTAATAATTATTCCCCATTAAGGGGATTAAAACTTCTGTAGTGGAAACAAAGTGAAGGGGTAACATAGCTGCTACCCAGGTTATAAAGGAACAATATATACAGAGTTTGCAAAACTCGTATTCAAAAAGTTTGTTGTAGATAAAAAAGAGCCCTTTTAAAAAAAAGGGATTTGCTTTCCCAAGAATATAGGCCACATCGCAGAACTTGAAACAGCTCTGAAACCACTGCTCATACTAAAACCTGGACTGAATCTCATTTATGTAAATATTACCTTATCTCTCTCCTTGAAGAAAATGTTTTATGATTAAGTTATCTGTCATTTATAGATCAAATTAAACTCATTAATGCAAGCTATTAAAGACCATTTTTAAAGGACAAAGACTGATTTTCTCAAACACTGTATGTCTCTCATTCTAATGCTAGTGATAATCTTTTTTGCCATCAGAAAAAGACAGAACCAGGCAGAAGAGGAAGCTATTAAATTTCCAGTACTGCTAGAAAAAAAACCCAACACACTTACATTCCCAGGATGCTCTCTCCAGTGTCTCTTCCAAAAAGGAGGTCAACTCAGGATCATTTCCTTACTGCATGTCAGAAGGATGCCAGGTACAGTATACGTAATTTTTTTTAAAAAAGTATATTTTTCTTCCTCCTATACAAAAGTTCTTTCTTCTTTTTGTAGAAAGTCACTTCTTACAGTCACAATTACACCCTATTCATGCCTGAGACACTTAGGTAGGTACAACAAAATAACGTGTGCTTTTGTTAAATAAGAATGGTTGTAGAGGGATGAGCAGTTTTCACAAGATTTCACGATGGTGGATTCCCAGCATCCTGAAAGAAACCAAGTCAGGAGTCTGTATGATCTAAATGCAACCTCTGCGTGTTTCTTGCTACTCAGAAGGGAGATCAGAAAGAACAACGAGCAGCGAGACAATATTTGATGTAAAATACTTATTCCCCAAGAACTTGAGCCGGCAGCTGGGTCAACTCGGGGAATGGCTGCACTTCAGAGCCCGTTTTGGGGATATTTGCACCTGTGAGAGTCTGGGACCAGTAAGGCAGATCTATGCTTGAGAGCAGACGTGATTATAGATTTGGCATGTGAGCTCGATCTGCAATTCAGCCAAAATGTCCTCATGTGAAAGGTCATTAAGCCAGCCTGATATAACTGATGAATGTCTTCCACAGAGGATATTGCAACTTTAACATAGGTTGTTTATTAAAAAAAAAAAATCCGCTGGGATATAAATGTCAACTGTATGCCAACATTTTTCACAAGGATTGGGAGGGGAAAAGAGAGATTCATCTCTGAGGGATCACTTTTAAATTAATTTTAATAGATGGTAATAGGCTGACAGTTCTCTGAAAATAGCCAGCAGATGTTCCAGCACTTTACCAAGTCCCGATGTCTAACCTTGGGTACACCAATTCCACAAAATTAATCTCCTGGACGGAGCTCTGTTTCTGCAGCTGGAATGCTAGTGAGACCTCTTAGTGGTTTCTGACTTCTACCAGTGTTTTTAGTTCTGCAGCAGATCACGGTGCACAAGCCACAGAGGCGAGTACGTGCAGATCTGTGTTTTATTAGGAAGGACAAGAAGATTCCTTATTTATGGTACGTTGCTATCCACAGATAACCTTCACTCTACCTCTCTGCTCATAATAAGATAAAAAGCATCTAAATTACTAAGATGTTGCTCAAATACAATTGAGAACGTTAGCACAATTTATATGAGCTGCTCAAATGCACTGATGCATATAAAGTCTCCAAAACCATTTATTGTCAAAATGTCAATGCTAAATGCACAAAAATGCAACTTACTTTATGCCATTAATTAACTAATGTTTGCACAGCACTTTGAAAATGTAAAAGCACTTTGAACACTGAGAGCTAAGCAGTATTATTTTTACTCGTGTGGACTCACTGTATGAATCATACATAATAATCACCTCTTGTGGAAAGTATTTTTGGTCCACAGCCAAAACCTAACCGAAGATTTGGCACTTCTGTTCAGTAAAGCATCTGTAAATGGTCCTGTTCGGGTTTCAGCTGGAAATTTTCTGCAACACATTCATTACTGAGTTCTTCACAATATAAGGTGCCTTCACAGCTTTGTAATTAACGTTGTGTAGCAAGACAGCAAACCTCTTACTGTATTCTCATTTGCCCGAAACATTTGAGAATAGTGACTCACTAGTGTTAGCTGTGACTTAACTCCTTCCCTTTGATCTGTACAAGATGCAACAGGCTTAATGGATATAACACAGGATTGGGATTCCCTTTCACCTTTGTGAGAGCTGTAGCTCTCAAATTATTTTGTGTTCTCTTGGTGAAAAGCATTACATAGGAAATAGACAGTATCATCATTATCTATCCCCACTCTGTGATTTCCTTCCCTCTGATCACCCTCTGTCTGGGCTTTTTTTATCCCTCTTACCTTTTGTGACAGAAGGGATGCCATGACCGTGAGTTTTCCTTCCCAAGTGAGAAGTGCAGAGAGCTTTCACAAGGTCACATTTTATACTTACAAGCACATCTGTTGCAACAGCCCTGAAAAAGATATGCTTGGCTATCCCATCTTTGACAAAATTGCTTCTCCATGATCACGTTCATGGGGGAAATCTAAGTCTAAAACAACCAGAAACCAACAACACTTCACCATTCTCCTGTTCTGATTAGTTAACAGGAATGGTGATGACTTACAGCTGGCCTGAGTACCACCTGCAGTCAGGTCAGCCCTCTATTTCCAGAGGTTTTAGCTTCCTGGCTGACCTGGTGGTGATATGCTCCATCATTGTTATAACTCTCAAATCAGGAGATATTTTATGCATGCCTTGTATTTGTTTAAACACATGTCTATCCATAATGTAAATTAGTCTGTGTGGGATTAACCTAGCCAAGAATTTCTCTTCTACAAATCTGTCCGGATGTTCAGATTTAAAGAGTTTTAAAGAAACTCGTCTGTAATACACCACACCCATCTCCTATTAACAAGTACCCTACTATACCCTTGATAGCTGATAAGTATATTTATTCAGTATCTTTTTTTTTTTTTATTCTTGAACTAATGGAGAAAGAAAAAAAAGTGAAAAATATCTGATGTGGTTAACATTGATCTATAAAGCTTGGACTTATTTCTCCTCTTGAAATAGAGAAACTAATTTAGAGACTTTTAAAAAGAAAGAAAGGATATTTGAACCGACTGACTTTGAACAGATGAAACATTTTACAGTGTTTACAGTGTAAGTTTACAAACCACTCCGGGGCAGCTCCACTGCATATCTTATCCATAAGGTAAACACAGCGAGATCATATATTGGCTCCCAGCATGGTGTGGCCTTGCAGGACTATAGCACTCAATTCGGCGCAGCTGCCAAGCTGGGCTCCAGAAAAAGAGCGAGGGGTGCACCGAGTCTGTCGGGAGGGAGCTGAACTGCTGGAAACCCTGCTCAGCACCTGCTCTTATTCTGCCTGGCTCTGTGGTGAGCTCTCAGTCTTTCCCACTCACAAAGCAACATCTTTATCTCGTTTTAGCTAGACAGAAAAAGGGAAAACGCAGGGAGGTTAGAGGAGAGTTGGCTGCCGTGAATGGAGCAGGCTAGCCCTGGTGTAAGTCGGTGTAGCTGCCAGGGGGCTACAGCAATTTACAACAGCAAAGTCTCTCATCTGGCACCTCACTTTCATGCAGTTGTTCTCCAGGTTCAGTAACTCTTGGTGTTAAAAATCTGTATGGCACAGTCAAGATTCCAGATATATACATTATTCAACAATAATAAGCTACAGACTTACGTAATCCTCTCCACTACCTTTTAATCTGCTGTAGGCGGAGGGGGAACAAAAGAAAGAATAAAAGCACATCTCATGCAAATGTTGTAAATACACTATTTCAACTCAAACAACCAACTCCCATAACACATGAGTCTACCTGGCACCTCTTTTCAGTAACTCCTACCGATTCCCAGCCCTCCGCAACCTCCAGTTCCAAGAGGACGGTGAGTCCTTGATCTCACCGTCGGGGTGATTTGTAGCACTTTCCCCACTACACAGCCGGGACCTGACTCTAATGCCTACAGAGATGAGCAGCTCTATTCAGATCCATTAATACTGTCTCTGCCTGCAAGTACTCACGGAGCATCTGCAAAGCTGATCTCTGAGACAACTCCGACTGATTTAGTTTCTGACTCCAACATTCAGTAGTCCCGTGTTAAAATCCACACAGCATGACCCTGTATTTGCCTTATTCATGATTATCAAAACTAAATTATTACTTGCTGTAGATCACGTAACACCCACCCAAAGCTGCACATTCTTGTATCTGGTAACTCACTGACAAATTCTGCTTCTGTAAGTCTAATGTGCTAAGTGACAACTTGAACATGTCTAAATCTCTGAAAAGCCAAATCAATTTTCTCACGTATTTTCTGTTATAAAAATATCTGCTCCAGGGCTGTGATTTTTATGCCAAGTTTCAAAGCAGAATGACTGTATACAGTGAAATTACAACCCTCTAAAACGTGGATTTATAATACATATAATGGAAGTCCTATAACTATAACATTTCAAATGTGACATTCCTACAAACACCAGTTTTCAAGGGATGTTATAGGATGGTTTGAACTACCTCTTGATCCATGGCAAGATGATGCTTTCTTGAGGGAGGAAGACTTTTATTATTTTCTGATTGTTGTACAGAATGAAGACGGCATCTTCCTCCTTAGAAGGCAACTCTGCCTACCAATAAGAGATCCCGTTGGAGCGACAGATGATTGAGCTTCTGTGGGACTAATACAGCTTTCAGTTAGTACGTGCCTCATTCTGCCTGCAGAACTGAAAGCATACTGTTGCTATAAACGCCATATTTACACCCTTAACCATCCAAAATCATGACAACAGCTTAAAAATCAGCATTTCACAAACTAATAATTGTGGGTATCTCTTCTGCCTTGTCATTTCTGAGCTTTTAGGAACTCAGGTCATGTTTTCACCTGTGTTTTCCAACTAGAAAGACTAAAAACGTATTAAAGGCACACACATGCAATAGCCTAAAAAAAAAAAAGAAATCTGCATCTTGTGTACCTCCAAAGCTCAGGCTTTGAGAAAAACATCAAATATTGCAAGAGTTGGCAGCAATGTAGACTGCACTAGCCATTCTTCAGAAATACAGGAAAGTGAGACAACCACCGAAGCAGAGGCATGTGACCTAGTTGAAACTCCCTGACATGATTTGGAAGGTTGCTCTGGCTCCGACCTGTTCGTACTGAACTCAGTCAGGCTCCTTTGATTATGAGGAGACTTGGGTGAGGCTTTCTGTGACGACCCTTCAACACTTCTGCCTCTGTGGAAGAGAACAATGGGTCACGTCCCTCCTGCTATTATCTGTATATAAGCATCACCGCATGGAAATTTTCTCTGTACTGCGCTGAAAAGGGAGGCAGCATTTTTTTGTAGAGTGGGTCATTTTCTCCTGAAACATCCAAGGGGCTCTGAGGATTTGAAGCAGAAAAAGGAACTGCTCTGGGAATGAGCTTTTTTTTCCCAACATCCTTTTTCTTACCATGTGCCCCAGGACGTACTGCCACTTGCATCTGTATTTCTAGGCTTTATTTCCCTGCAGAGCTCTTCCACCAGAGCCTGTAAGGGGGCACTAGGGAATAACACCGATGATATGGAGAACCTGCTGCAGCAATGCTGCCAGGCACAGAGCGAGCAACGCAGCAGCAATCAGCTGTAGCTCACACTCAAAAAGCTACCACTATCCTAATCCTTCCTTCGCTTAGAAGAAAGTGGCAAGAAAACTCCAAAATAATCTTGAGAGGATCCTGCCTTTTGCCTTAGAAGCCTTCTGTGGGACTTTCCGTATGAGGTTTCAACCTGATGTAATAAGTTTACCTGGCAAGTTAATGACTTCAATAATATTGCCTGTTGCAAACTCCCGTGAGCGCATCTTGCTTGATTTGAAAGCCCACTATTTGAGGTGGTGAGAGAGGAAGTGCTGCAGACAGGATTCCTTCACTGAAAATCAGTAGAGCTTGAAACAAAAACACTCGCTTTACAGTAAACAATTTAGCCATGGACAGATTTTAAAGCCTGCTACTAAACATGTTCTGGCAACAGAAAGTAGCTATTAAAAATATTTTCTATCAGAGGAACTGAAACGTATTCTCTTTTGAAATGAGTCAAGTATACAAATCACTGGGTTTAGGAGGTTACGTAGGTTTTTTTACCCTGTTGTAACATTCAGAACCATCTACTTCCCTTTTACGCATGTTGTGTTTATTTAAAAGGTTCAATCTGCCTTAATTCAGAGCAATTTTGATTGCAATTTTTTTTATCATTCTTTTATGTGCTATTCTTTCTCTTTTTTTTTTTTTTTTGTCCCCCTGTGAAGCTAGGCTACAGCAGCTCATCAAAAGGAAGCAAGGCAGCCTGAATTTTATCTTACTGTTATTGTGACATAGCTGCAGTGGGCAATCTGATCTCATCAAGAAACAATTGCAGTAAAGATATCTAAGTGGATGTCACAGCTCTGCTGAAAGATAATAAAGTGAAATGAACCAAAAAAACAATCTTTCCAATACAAATCACATAGTTAAGTTGTAGTGATTTGCAAGCAGAATATGAGTGCGGAAGGAGGAAGATATAGTCCGAAATACCCGACTAACACTTTCAAATGATTTTTAACACATTTGGCAAGTGCATAATTAAGGGATTTACAACATTAAAACCTGGAGCTGTTGTGCAGTACTACACTAAATGAGACAATCAGTAACAAGGGAAAGGGTGCATTACACCACCTTCCACTGCAGTTTGAACTACTGTCTCCTAAGATAAACACTATTGATTCCTTTTAAGCCTCCTCTCTATTAGAAAGAGACTTCTAATTTTGGGAAATCAATAATAAAAGATAGCAAAAAAACCCCAGATTCTCTCCACGTAAGCCTGCAAACAGGAAAGGGCAGAACCTCCCCATTAAGCCTGGAAGATCATCCCTGATTTGCTGGGTGGAGGATTTGCCCTTTGGGCCGCTACAGCGCTGAATCTGCATCAGCATCTACAAACTTTCTGACAGAACAAAAATGTCTTGCCTCACATGTTTTAACATTATTTTTTACATTTGAATGTCAACTCTGCCTGAAAATTAACTCCTTAAGTAGTTTAACAAATTTCTTTTCTTTTCCAAAGCAGAGACTTTTGTTAGAGACCAAAATAGCATCAGCTTTCAAGCTGTGGGGTCCCTTCCTTTGTCTATTTAACAGCAAAGGAATGGTGTGGCGGTATTGAATTACCAATGCTGATGTGTTAGGAGGCTGTTTGGGCCTCTGCCTTCTGGTGGGCTTTTTTTTTTTTTTGGGGGGGGGGGGGGGGGGGCTGTTTTAAAGGCACATGCTATATAAGCCAAACAGACAATGCCAAATCTCTAAGAACAGATATACACAGAACACTTCATAAACCACATTTAGGCAGACATTGTACATTATATACCATGCAGGATGCCCAACGCGCCTTCCAAGAAAAACACCAACACGGACTGAACGCAGGCCAAGGATTTTCTCATTAGCATGAACAGAGGTTAGGCAGGCACACAGCCTTTCCCCCTTCTGTTTTCCATTTACAGAGGCGACCACTCCTAGGCATATTATACCTAATACACAGCTGGATCTTCTACAAAGAAATAGTTGTGGGTTTTGCTTGACTTTTGCTGCTAAACTCCTGTCTGCTTGGAATTCACATGATTTCCTCTGAAACTGGTGAGGTTTACCATAATATGACACTGCTTTTCTTACAGTCTAACAGGGAACGGTCATCCCAGGCTGGTATTAAAACAGCAATTTCACTGGTGAGTCTCTTGTTAAAACAATTACCTGTGGCCAATATCTAAATGCATCACTTAGTCTTTGATGGCAAATTGTTTAAATAAATAAGAGGGAACAAAAATAGCTAGCAAATACCAGGAGACAATTGTGTGGTTAACCCTATAAATGACAGTCTTAAAGAACAGCAGAGGAATTTTTAATAAAGTAATCACAAACAGATTAATAGCTTGGAAAGCAACAGGGGATTTTCTCTTCCACAGCAAAGGGATTTTCAGCAGACCCAAACCAGTTCTCGTCTAGGTAGAAACGTGCTTATCTATATCCATCTCCCCTGATCGCCTCACTTCTCACCATAAAGGGAAATCAATATGAGGACTTGTTATTCAGAAGAGTCTCAAGAGTCAGGCACTGTGATTGCACCTCTAATCCTGCAGGAATCTATTTCCAACATCTACATCAAATCAAATGCAACAGGCACATTGTTTACAGCTGCTGTGCAAAGCCTACAATACCGGGAAACAAATAAAACCAGATATGGGGTATCCAAGCTGACCTCCCGCCTCTGGGTCTGACTCTTAGCACCAAGAGCAGTTGTACTAAAATAATCCTTTCGATGGCATGCCTTTCTAGGATTGAGACCTCCGTTAGAAGAGAAAATACTTTGATGCCCTGTACAGTGCCTATGTATGGATTGCTCTTGCACTCATTTGGCTGACCAATTAGGAAAACAAGGGCAGCGTAAGGGTTAAACATCGATCTCCGCGTTAGTTCCCTTGGCATGCATTCGGAGCTGCTGCTAACAACACTGGTGGCAGTTTCCTAAGCTGTAACTCACAGCGTGATGAGAACAACTTCTGATCTGATGAAAATTCCTCCCTCACTGCAGAAAAACACCCTATCGTTTAAAAGTTTTGAATGTGCTAACAGCTAATTTATTAAAGGAACTCCTGCGGTGTCCATGTTTACAGGGCTCGGGCGGCATACAAAGGAAAGGCCTATTCGATGCACATAAGGGGAGCAGAATTGAGCTGTATTTTTGGAAAGGCAGCACAGTGTGCCAGAAGAAGGGCTGGACTGATGAAAGGAACAGCTATGATGTTGTGCTGAGACTTCTTTCAACCTTGACTAAAAAGAGCACAATTACGGATTAGAAAAGAAGAACAAATAAGAACATATTGTATTTTACAAATTTCAAAATAAAGTGCAACGAGGATTACAAGTACTGAGAAATACAAAACTTTCCTGGATGCTCAGGTATGGTAACAAAGGAAAACGTACATGAGGGCAGACAGACATTCTTACTGATTCCTTGTTGTAGAGTGTGTTCTCTTTCTAGGAAGGTTTATACTTTTCCCTATAAATCCCAGGCTAAAATTTCTCAGCCTAAAAGCTACTCTCTGCCTCCAAACCAGGGGCATAAAAGGGATGGGGCGGGGAGGAAGGGAGGCTGCATTTCCAAAGACTTTTGCTTTTAACCAAGAAAATAAAATATATCTTATATCTATAATTAAATTTTAAATGAGACAAATCCCCTCATCTTCTGCACAAAAAAAACGCCGTAACAGACATTTTCAGCCATCTCCAATAACAATCACATTCCAGATGTCTCTCTCTGACAAGCTGTTAGACTGCCAAAGCCTGAAAATGGAAGAAGTCCAAGAAAGAATTAGGTGTCCTCTACATCTAACAACATTACCTCATTACCTGCAAGTAAATATTAGGCATAGCCTGAGTTTAGAAAATAAGGCTAAGTGCACAGAGCACCTGGTTAACAAGCTAATGGGCTAAATAATTCTGTATAATTTTCAGACACTAACACTTATGTGTTAGATTTCCTTCTCCCAGCTGTGTCGCTTTGCTGAGAAGTATTCATAAAATAATCTTAACAACTTTGCAGTATTCATTTAAATTAATATACACACTTCAGCTTTCACTAAAATACCATTGTTAGAAGCCAACCACTTGATGTGTTGTCAAGTGACACTCTAATGAGTATGATTTTTAATGGGCTTTAAGTAGCTGAGGGGAAAGATGTAAAATCATGGACCAAACACCATGCCAAAGGTACGTGTGTCTGTCTGAGGTACTGCATTGTCCCTCAGCCTCTGATGTATGCTGTATGAAAATACATGTTTCTATAATGAGAATGCATAAATAAACATGTCGACATTACCTTTTCCTTACTTCATTCAGCTTATTTTTAAAGTATCAACTTAAAATATATTCACAATATTTTTGGCTCTGTGAATAAATTTACATACTAAGTAGCACTAATTATAAGAAGCAGTGTTCTGCTCCTTGCCATGCACAGTCCATACCATCCACATATGTCTACATTAACAACTTCCTCGCCTTGGTGGGGCCCCAAAACAAATGGCATGTGGTGCTTCCAACACAGCACAGTCATGAGTACGATGGGCTGGTCTGTGCACAATTTCTTCCTCATTTAACTTTACCTTTTTCCTATCCCTTACTATTTTTAGCCCCTCAAGTCTCCTTGAAAGAAAAAAACTACGTTCCTAAATCCTTTAGCGTTTACTTTGTTTAATCCTTTCTAACTTCCAAAAGAGCTGTTGCCTGTTAATCACCTTTTCTCCCAGGCAGCACAGCTCCATCCACCAAAGTCTTGTGGGCTCTCTACTTGCCTGAGCTGCTATCCTACCGCTGTCTCGTGGTTCTCCCCACCTTTCAAAGCAGTTGTGTCGCAGTGTGTTGGCTAGTTTTATCCTCTGAATTACCATTAATATCTCATTTCATCTCCAAAAGCATAACAGTTATCTTCCATCAGCGATTTTCCTATGAATGGGAAATTTCTGTGCCTCTGCCCTCTGTTTCTGTGTGCGGCTGGCTAGTTCCGCCTCACTTGCCCTATAAACAGACTTATATCCAAGTTCTTCACCAAGGACTCATTAATCTCCTGAAGCTGGTCAGCAGCCTTTTTAGTGTTCTTGCTCCCTGCACCAGAAAGGCGCCTAAACAACATTTTCTGCCACTGTTCTTCTCAGGGAGGCACAGCGGGAGAGTTTTAAGATGACCTTATAGCCCTGCTTTGGATGTCCTGCCTGCTAAGCTTCATTAGGGCCTGGCGTGATCAACCACGGGCAGATGTGGCTCCACATTGCTATCAGGAAAGTCGAATGGCAGTGCCCCACAGTGGGGACGTTGAAAAAAANAAAAAAGAATCAGGTACAAGAAAAAGCAACAAGAAAAAAACTAATCTGGGGGAATGCACAGAGCCCATCGAAGAGGATTAAACCTCCGGGTTTAATCAGTAGGAGACCAGTACACTCTTTATAGCAGTACCAGGGCTGTGAAGTAACTTGAGGCATTATTTTGATGCCAGTGGCTGCTCAGGCTATGGATCAGTGTGCTTTTGCAGCTATGGATGCATCTATATCCCTTACCCCGTCTGCACCTCATTCACTGCGATATTGGCTGGTAGCGCTATTGGGCTCATCATCTCCTTTAGTCATCACATTACTGTCTCTGTTAAAAAGCATCCTACATCACCCTTCTGAGGTTTCATAGATTGCTCAAAATATTTTGCTTATAAACAAGTCTGTGACATTTGACACGAAGTCATCCATAATTATAAGGTGCTGAAAACACATTAAAAATAATCCAACATTTTTTGTGTATATACTCTTGCAACGGTGATAATACGCACACACTAGGCTGAGAGGCCAAATATATTTCAATATTAACTTGCAAAGGGCCAGAAAACTTCCCTTCTGAAGGTTAGGTATTAAATTAAGACAAATTCCTTATTTATGGATGACAGTCCTGTAAAAGTCACCACAAGGCCAGAAGAAGGGGGGGGGGGGGAAAACATTTTGTACATTGCCCTTCTAGACTGTAACAAGGGAAAAAGTCTCGACGCCAGGAAGGACAATTTCATTGCAGAGGTAACTGTCCTGTTGAAACCCACACATCCAAGCGTGCGATCCAGTCTGAGGTCTCTCTGGAGCGCAGCAGGAGTGTCAGCATAGGTCAAAGACTCACCAGCTATGATTCACAGAGGGGATATGAAAGCGCCCGAGCTCCAGAAGCACTCAGCAGGAGTGAGGGGGCCCAAAGGCAGCTCTGGTGTTTCTGAGCCGGGGTCTGGTTGTGGGAGTGAGCAGCACCTTCAGAAGCTATGGGAAGCTAGGGAGGTTTTCAAAGAGCACTACAGAAATTCTGCTGTCCCTTCTTACTGCATCATCTCTCGCAGCTATCATAATTTTACCTGATAATGCATTCATCAATCTGAGATATTCAGAAGAGCCTGAATTATTTTGAAGCACCTATCTGATGCGCTTTCAGAAGCTCTGGTACTAACAAGCTGCTTCCTTCAATGCTTTTGATTATTTTTCCGAAGCTGCTGGAGATTTTGATGGCAGTCATGAACCAGATTCCACAACAGCTTTTAGTCCATAAAACCAAATTAGGCAAAGAAAAATTCTCTCTACTTATTTGTACTGCATTTCCCTGTTTGTCCCATATATTCCAGGAAATCCTGGTCATCATATGGATCATAAAGGCTAAGCCAGTCACTGCATGAGGACGTAGCCATCAGCCTCCAGTGCCAATAAGAAGCCATAATACCAAATCCAAATTAGTTAAAGGATACTGGCGAGGTTTGGGGCCATTGGGGTTTTTGTTGTTTTGGGTTTGCCTTTTTTTTTTTTTTTTAATTTCAATTTTTTTTTAACAAAAAAAAAAAAAAAAAGAAAAGCTCCAGCAGATATCACTTATTTCTAAAACTATATTTAAGGTCAAAAGTCCAAACGCTGATTTTTGACAGTCTCAAAAAATGGTACTGGAGCAGGATTTGCAAACAGAAACAGCAGAACCAATATCTAGGGCACTGTCTCTGAAGAGGCATGCCGAATTTGTTCACCGGCTAAGTCCGGCAAATTCTGTCATCATCTGGTACCACAGAAATGTCTGGTGGAAAACAGCGAAAAGCCTTCTCCCAACAGTTAAAGAATATTTAAAGATTCGTTACTTACGCTCTCTAATAGTCTGCTCTGAGCCTGTGGCTGGGGACTAATTACAGTAACTACTGAAAAAACAAAACATATATTATGCTGTGTGTTTTACTCAAAATATACTATAATGAATTTCAGTGGGAGAAGAAAAACAGGGTATTTAAATCTCCAGGCAGAAATGTGTATTTATGAAAATCAGCCCCGAGGATGGGGTGATGAGAAGAAACCATTGTTACCTATATGCTAACAAGATTTCTGACATATGTACCCCTGTAGGTGAGAAAACAGACAAAAAAACTCCATCCTTGGGACTATGCTTGCCCTTTAACATTCAACGAATTGCAGACTAATTCTAACCTGACAAGTACAAGCTAGACAGGACAATTATTCTCAGAGAACAAACAGTAATTATGAAACTTAACACTGCTTTAAAGGAGCCACGTGCAGATGAGACAGGGGTTTCTAACATTTTCTCTATTTTTTTTTCATTCCTTTTTCTTTTCCATTAAATAAAAGCAGGACCTATTTCTCTCCATTCCTCTGTTTTTAGACAGCCATAGCTTTGTTTTGGACGTGATTGAAGGAAGAGAACTTGTAATTCATAACATATTGTTGTCATACCTGGCAGATGGCTCGATAAATAAACTAAGAACGTTGATAAACAGAGCAAAGAGCTGTTCTTTAAAATGGAAAGTATGGTCCCAATCCTTGCTAATGTACACAGTGCAGCTCTGGCATATGCAGAGGACACCCGTGAGATGCTCTTGCTTGCCCCAGCAAGAAGCTTGGCTGTCTCCTGGCTTCCTCAGCTTCGATCTGCCGAGCTGTTCCCAGTGCAGGTGAGGAGAAAACTGCCACAAGAGTGGGAGTCCCAGGGCGCTTTGAACCCTCTATTTCTGCACAGGGATGTGTTCATGAGGGACCGGGTCTTGCACAGGTCCCTGAAAGTGCCTTGCTGCAGAGGCTGGGGACTCACTGATTTCCCCCACGCTGCTTCTCTTTCCCCATTTCATGGGGCAGCTTCTCTGCATAACTGTGGTTTCTTTGCCTCTCTTCGGGCAACAAAACGGTCCCAACCTGTAATGTCCTTTGGCCACGCAAACTGGGGAAAAGCTTTTCCTCAGCCTCTGCGCCGAGCTGCGTGGAAAGGAAGGAGAATCTGCTCCGATGTCAGCTGGACACGAACGTGAAGAGACCAGGCGATTCTGAAGTGAGGAATCACAATCAAAAGTCCCTCCTTTTATCTTATGCATTAGAGAAAAAAAGAAAACCCGAGAATAAAGAAGAAATCATTTCAGCTTTCCTGCATAGAAGGGCAAAATGCAGCTTCAGCTACCAACTTCATTATTTTTGCAGTCTTATAACTTACAGCTCAAACAAACTGCTCTCAGTTCTAACATTTGTTTCTGGTTTCAGACTAGTAGAAATCTAATTTCCTTCTCCCCAAGAGCAAATGTCAGCACAAGCGGGATCTGAAATTTGTTGCTTGACACCTGCAGCAAAGAGCTAAATTGAGAGTAATATTTCAAAGAGGTACTTGGGAGGTATGCGCTTAAATTTGGTTAAGAGACAAGCAGGCTTGTGTACGTTCCTCCTGCATACTGCCTCTAAAACATATCCCCCATCACCCTGGATTGACGTAAGGCAAAGGAAAGGAAACTGCTACAACTGCTCTGATTGGAACCATGCAGGCCAAATTCAGCGTTTTAGGAAACTTCGTAAGTCTGGCTTCAGCAATAAGTATTATGATTTTACACTTCTAAACACACAGGCCAAAAGGGCCCGCCTCGCTTTTACATCATTTGCTGGGTTAACAGTAAAAACAGTCTACGAATAAGACAAAATGTCTGATATTTGTGATTCAGGATAATTCCAGATTAAAATCCTGACGGCTACACACAGTCAACATCCCCTCTCCTCCTCCTTCGGGGTCTAGATTTCTACACCACTGCAGGTAATCTGCCTGTGAGTTTTGCAAGAAGAAATCAGCAACCAGTGCTGGCTGTGAGCTGCTACCTGCAACCCAGGGACTTCTGGAGAGTTTATGACACTCAGCATCCTGGGAATAGGTATTCAGAAATTCAGGTTTTTAAATGTAGCAAATCAGCACATTTCTGTAATGACATTTATTGATATTTATTCTAACTCATCTGTAAAATGCACTATTCCAACACAATGGCTGGGCAATGCAGCACACGAGCTACCTCTAGTTTGGTAACTGCCAAGTAAGCAGGCTAACTCCCATCCTATCCAGGTCTACCTCCATGGAACAGAAGCTCACAAATTCACTATATTTCACTGCTTAACTGGTATGGCTTGGTAATCCATTCAGTACAATTGCTTGGCACAATTCTGAAATTGGAAGCGCAGATTTCTCATTTTGGGAACGGGTCCCTGAGCTGGAAACTGATAATACTTTAAAGTACGCTGGCAACTTCTGTTTGAAGATGTCAAAGTGCATTTTCAGTTGTCACATCAGCCTGAATAGACACATATCTTATTTCTATATAAACAAATGCACACTCAGGACAACTGAGCCACTGAAATGTAAGCAGGGAACCGGGTATGATTAAAAATCAAATTGCCTGCCTTTTTGTCCTCTGGTACAAACACAGGAGTACAAGAATGTATGTGGCATTTCAACTTAATAGCGCATAAATGATGTAAATTAACATTGCTTCCACAACGCAAAAGAACAAAGCAAAACTAAAAGGATGCGACAGATCTTAAATCGATCTAAATTGGCATAGCTCCATTAAAGTCATAGAGACCAAGGTTGCAATCCATTTGTCTTCAATACAGAAATGGTAATATTTGGATAGGCTAACAGTTATTAGAAATTCTACTGGCATGGAGTTTCTTTAATCTTAAAATCAAGGGATGTCTCAAAGACGCTAACTGGAAGATTGCCATTACTTTCAGCACCCTCTTCTAAAGCTGCTACAGAACCAATAATTAATGCAAAGGGCAGATTATGCACATGCAGCAGTACAAACATATTAAAAGTTCTGATTTAAGTAAGAAAAAAGATTGCCTGTAGCCCGCCACCCACAGGGACCATTCTACTATTTTTAAGTCAATTAGTTCAACTTCTCTCAAAAGTTAGCCCTCTCTATCCTCGTTAGTGGTGACAAACACAGTTTACTGCACTTATTATTCCTTTAGCAGCTCATTAGGACTGGAATACATTAGTGCCAAAGGATCTAAAGGTCATTTATCATCAATTCCTTTAAACACAAAAGACAAAAGCTATCTAAAATCTCCAGAAGGATTGTGATTACTGCAAATAGGATGACTTAGAAAACCGAAACAAAACCCCAGCAACATCTGTATTTGTTGATCATTACTTCTGAATTAAAAGAAAGCGGGGATCACTGTTTCCTAGCTCCTACTGAAAAAAAAAGAGATTATTATATTGTCTTAACTTTCAAAAGTGGAACAAATTCAAAAACCAACAGGACGATTCTCATTGCATTGATGAGGAGCACTGATGTACCAAGAGCAGGAACAGTCTGACTGACCGATGCTATGAAATGCAGTATAATCTTATAAGTGCCATATTCACCATTAAATCTGGTTGTTTTCCAGGACAGGGACTGCACAGATCTAGTCAATGTCCACAGAAACCATAGATTTCATTATTACTCACTTGTATTAGGCTTTTCTAGAAGTGTTGTATTATGATAAAAATCATCAGATGCATTTTAGGAAAAATAGTTAAGCTTTCTGCATGAAAAATTAACCATTATGTATAATTACAACATAATAATAGAAATTACTGGATAAATAATCTCATCAATTCCTATAAGGAAAATGCCTCTAGATGCCTTTAGTTGAAACTAATTGAGTTGAACAGGAAAATAGTCTGAGAAGCTGAAGAATTTATCAGAGAATGACAAGCTTTTTATATATTTTTGAACTATCTTATGATTTCTATCCCATGGGCATAACACTTTGTGCTTCATTTTTTAAAAAGCCTCCACAGAAATATTATCATTACCTCTTAAATCTTGCACTAATTTTTCATAAGGGAAACACTTTTCACATTTGGGGAAATCTTTAGTACACAAAAAAAAGACTTAAATGTGTATGCATTTGTCTGGAAAAAAAAAACAATGAAACGTGTATTTAAAAACAGGAGAACCAAACCAAACAGAAGGTCTTAAAGCCTCAGTGCAACAAAAATCCTACCCAAAATGGATCCAGGAAAATTGTTTATAGCATACACCTGAAAAGAGACTGTTAAAAATATACACATAAATAAAGACTGAATAAAGACCCTTTTAGATACCCATGCAGACCAGCTCTAGTGTGGCTGTACATCATCAGTCCTACCAAGGTCAGAAGGGAGAGGTGAGAGGAATGCCAAATTCCAACCACGAAGAGCATCAAGTGCCCTCTCCCCTCAGTTAGCAGCAGCAGAGGGTTCACAGCACCAGCTCAAGGTTCACAGCCAGTGTGTGAAGAACTGGCAGAGGGCTGCAGTGAAGCAGAGAGATGTCCTCTGAGAATCTGGGGACCTCAGAGAGCATCGCTGTGTCCTGCTGAAAGCATCCTCTGCAGGCAGGTGATTTACTACCAAGTTCCTTTCATTGATTAAAAAAAAAACACAATGATGCCTTTTGCCGAGGCTGGGATTTTACATTTGAAAATTTAGGTTAGAAGCAAAGAAAGGAGATCTGGTTAATGCAAGTTAACAATTTACAGCTCCTCACCTGAGCACAGTAACCTATCACTCCCAGCACTAACCATTTATAAGTGAAACACTTTAACATGCAGCACAATACCTTAACCCCATAACTTTATTTCATGCAGACTTTTTAAGCAGCATCATAAGCCATTTAAAATGGAGCATTACGGAACGCCTGCAATTTTTTCTGTATGGACAAATTAGAGCCATTGACAGTAACTTCTAACTTTACTCGAACCTATGCAGGTCAAAAAGACAGTTTTATAAAAGCATTAATGCTTTCATGCTCTGAATTTACGTAGAGAAGCCTCAATTAGTCAACTTCTTTCCTTAGGGAGAATCTTGCCTTTCTATGTTTATTTTAATTAAATACCAAACAATGTCACTAAAACACATCCCCAGCACTGTGCAGGAAACAAGACAGTTAATCCGATTTTTTTTCTTTTTGAGGATATAAAGACAAATGCATTCAGAGAAAGGGATAACTGCTTTAAAAATGCAGAATTCATATTCCCTACCTAATATAATACATTGGAAAACACAAATATATCTAATGCATATTTATGAAAGGCAGCATTTAACTGCTCTGTAATATCCAGACTAAAACCCCGGAGAAGGTCTGCTCGGGTTATTCTGAAGGTGGTCTCACACGTATGCAAGAGCAAAGGTGCAGACACCGCAGGTCAGGTGTCAGGCGCAAACCAACAAACCTCTTCGCTTGCTATGGAGTAATGATGAAGGATGGTGAAGGTCCCTGCATGGGCACACGCTCCTGCACCCACGTGGCACACTGCTTCTCAATGCCCCACGCAGGCGAGACCATCGGTGTATACGATAAGAGGTACCCTATGTTCTACTGTTCTTATCTTTAGTATTCCCTTTGATTTCATAAAAAAGGAGTTTGTTGTTCTCAAAAACAGTTTGAAAAGTCCACTTTTCAAGACAAGTAGTCTGAGACGTTTTACAGGGCCCAAGTGTTCAGCATTATTAATGTTCTATAAGCTTTTTCATCATGTCATTTCTAAATAAAACATCAGCTGAACCCTTCTAAAGTTCTACAGATATATGAGGCAGTTGTTAACTATATTTATACGAGACATTTCTGCCTTGCTGCTATAAACTATTCTTACTGCAGTAGATTCTGATTCAGCACTTTGCTTTCAGGTGTAAAATCCATGCAAAAAGGAAAAAATCCGTTTTGTTCGTTTCCTATAGAAACATTAAGGAAAGTCACGCTTAATTAACTTAGGTGCAAACACATTAATATAGTAAGAATATCCATCCATACCTGATAAATAGCTGTACGTGATACCAGCCAATGTAAGGAAATTAGTAATAAGGGGTCCCCTGTAGTTAAGCCAAAATTACTGTAAGTGTTGCAAAGACAGGTACCATTTTTCCCCGTGCTCAGCTCATCAAGCCACAGCTGGACACTGCGTGCGCTCGGGGAAATTAAGACAACGCCTCCATGCCATAGATACTCTGCAGCAGCAGCTTTTGCTGGAGGAGAGGGAGGTATAGGGTCTAATAATCTACAGAGCTGGGGGGCTGGGGGACAGGATGCAGCCCCCGTCCAGCCTGTGCCTTCTGTGCAAGGGCATCCAGGAAGGATTTCCTTCCCTTCCGCTTCCCTTCCCCAAAAGTATCAGCCACAGCAGGACAGAGATGAGAGCGCATCAAAATGAAACGCTTGCCATCCATTTCAAAGGAGTGAGAGGGCCAAAAGGAAAAGAAATTTAGATCAAAAGAGATTAAAAAGAAAATACAGCAGCTGAAAGAACAAAAAGAACAACTAAGACGGTAAGGACAAATATTACTTATTTATATATGCTAAAGACCATTTTCAAGAGCAAAACCAGAAAGCCTCCTGAGTTATAATCCCTCCCCTCCAAATACACAGGAGCCCAAGCGGCTTCACAGTGCATTTTCTGATCTGGCCAACCAGCCACAGGGCTCTCCGCTTTCACCTCCTCTGCTCTGCTGGACCACGGGGGAAGAGGGAGAGGAATTTTCTTTCTCTTATGGACTGCAGGTTTGGAGTAGAGACAGAAAACAAATAGCAATGTTGGTAAGTGCAAGACGGAAGGTGAGGTGTCATAAGCTAATAAATTCAGAATTAAAGCTTTTTTCCTGTTTCAGATCATATTTGCAGAGCTTTGTGCAGCGGGAAACCTCCCAAGACACACCTAAATGTGGCTTTGCAATGAGGCATATGTGTACAAGTTAACAGCAGTAAAATCCCAAACTCTGAATTCTTAAATGCCCCGAGTTTAGTTCAAACCAATTCTTGAACTACAGCATTTCTGCATTTAGCAGCAATCTTGCTAATAGATGGCCATTGACCACGGGCTCACATCCAAAGTATGTTAACTTCACTTCAGTTCTGAAACACAGGAACTGCTATGTTAGAGTAGACCGAGGGTCCGGTATCCTTGTCAGTGCCAGATGCTTCAGAACAAGTTAGATTAAATTCTGCTGCTAGCACGATAATTCACATACTAATCAACTCGGCTGAAACCAAGATAGCGGTGAGCTCTAGACTAGATTTTGACCCTTACTGTACAATTTACAGCATGGGAAAATAAGAAAGATTTCTTCTGACCACAACAGATGATGCCCTGGAGCAAAGTGACTGATAAAAAGATTGGCACGCAGTGCTAATTTCATTTAAGCTAGTGTATCCAATTTGGTGTTTTGATCTTTGAGGATAATGTTACAGGATAACATTTTCAGAAGTGCCCAGGCAACTTTAGCCTTTCGGCTTCACTCACTTTCAGCGGGGTTTATACACTATATCACCCAGGGACATTTGAAAACTTTGCCAATACACTCAAAGCTCCAGACATAAACAGAGGCAGCCAGGCTTTGCACCGTGAGGTCCACGGGGCTTTTTTTGAGGGAGAAGTGGCTTTTCTTTCCACCCCTGGTTCGCACCGATTTTCTTACAGTCAGCAGAGCAGTTGTCCCACCTCCATGACTTCACCCCACTACATCAGGAGAAATATAGGAAATATCGGTCCTTCCTCCAGCAGACTCCAAAGTCCCCACTTTGTGCTCCTCTGGCCAGTTCCAGAATGGAGCAAACACACTCCCACTTCCCAAAAGTTAGTGGGATCTTTCCCTAGGGCAGCCTGGCTTTCGTTTTTCCAGCTCCTCTCCTGGCACGAAGAGCTTTTAACAGGAACATTGCAAAGAGGCAGAATATTTCATGCTTACTGCAAGGGTAAGAAATGCATCAGAACTGCAGGTCAGTTAATTTTGAACATTATTTTTAATTACAGACACTTCATTATTTATTTTGTACTCTGAACAGCTTATCAGGATGATCCATCCCTCGTATAATTAATTAAATTCTGTTGGCATAATGTAACATTTCAAATCTATCTTTCTGTTCATTGTGTGGCCATATATATCACCTCATCTCTTTGAATTTTCATTTCCTTGGAATTATAGGCTGTTTGTTTTCTTTAATTCTCCCAGATTCTGTTCTCTGACTTTTCTTTTTACACTGCATTCATCCCAGGATGTTAAAATGACATACCCAGGACACCACCACAGCGCGTGTCACTGATGTACTCCTGGTTTGGAAAGTACGTTCCCAGTTTGATGGATGGGATAAAGCTCTCTTTTTTCAGGTGGGAATGTACTGCTAAGTCTATGCAGATGGACTATTTTTTCTGTGGTAGAGCAACATGAATATGGATATCCAGCTGTAGTGCTTAGGTGTAATCAGGGAGCGAGATGCAAAAACACAGTGACAAAAAGGTCAATATGTTTTGGTCTAATAACAAGTCCTATTGTTGGTGCAGCTGAAAAAAAGAGCTGAAGGGAAAGGCAGGCATTAAGAGAAATATATTTCAATAATTATTTCTTTCCAGGAAATGTGGTAATTGCATATGCACAGAGTAGCCACCGGAGACCAACTGTAGAAGATATGTTGATTGGAAAAGCATTAAAACAACAGATTAATACACAGTAAATATTGAAAAGATGTATTAAATGATGCATCAATTAGAAGAAATACATAATTTATGTGCACCTAAGTATTCTTAAAATAGGGGAAAGCCTGCCATGTTCACAGATGCACACACCTCTGGTTGCAAGTATACTCACAGCCAGCCTGTGTACGTAGACCTGTTAAATACAAACTGAGGCACCAGAGCAAGCTCAGCACAGGAAGCCTCAGCTGTGAGCAGCTGAGCCATGGGATTGTGCGGCCAATGCCATGGTGTGGCCGCTGCCATGAACGGCAGCAGTCCTGGGAACAGCCCCATCTTCCAGCTGCTTTCCCTGAGATGCCGACAGCCAACTCTGTGGCCTGTGGTGGACACAAGGAGCTCAGTCCTACGTCCTTCTCTTTGGGCCATTGTACCCAGCCTCGCAGTTTCCTACACAGCAGCATTGTAGTAAAATTGACATAAACTAGGAAAATGAAATGGAAAATGTAATTGTAATTGAAGCAACCAAGGAAACCTGCTGCTGCTCAAGTCCTCTGTACTGCCCCAACCCTATTTAATTATTTACCTAATATTAAAATAGAGAAATAGTAACTAGACGTGATTTATCTACAATTCAATTAAGGAACTAACCACCAGACAATGTAGCATTGTTGATGAGAAGGGTTTTCCTGTCAAGGGAGTGATGAACTGTAGGCCTGGGCAGTTCCAAGGGGTTTTCTCAGTTTGCTGACAAGATCAAAGAAATCGGTAAAAGGCAATTCCGGCAGGGGGAGATCACGACCACCGACTCACTGACCACATACCCAAATGATACCACTTATGCAAAAGAGAACAATGGAAGAAGACAGAGTCTGCGCACTGATTTACATGGGAAGTGAAGAAATCTTGACCAATCATTAAAGAGAATAACAATGAATATGTATTAATTGTTTGAATACGTAATAATCAATATATAAAAGTAGAGATCTTTGGAACTAAGGTGTGCTCCTGTTTTGGGACAAGCACCCCATTTCTGCACATTAATGGAATAAACTCTGCTGTATGTGTTATTGGCTTGCACACTGGGTGAAGAACCCAGATTTGGGACAACAAAAGAACTGGCAACAATCCCCTGCTACGACCTCCTGCATGTCCACCACCCACAGAGCTGTAGAGCACCTATGTTGCACTGCTGGTGAATACAGCTCTTTGCACTGATACTGAACAGCACTGTGGCTGCAAGGGAAGAACGGGAGGCTTGAAAACAAGCAAACCTTTTTATTTGCCCATTCCCATGCCTACTGCCACAACAGAAGTAAAAACTGAGGCACTCCAAAGTAGAAAAAAAGCCACACTTTTGCATGCGAAGTCTCTTCTCTGGGCCAGCAAAGACAATGGGAATGGTATCGCCACAGCACGAGCCACCGCGTTTCTGCATTTTACCAATTTCTATGCTGTATCTGAATCCTGATTGGCAAGAAATACAAAAAGATCATACGAAAAGCAGGATCTGTTTAAAAAACACTGAAAGAATTAGCAGTGTAACTAGTCCACATGAATCTGCAGTGCTCATTCATGAACCACTACACACAAAATCTGCTTGCTAAGTGCTGCAAAAGGCTAAATTGTTGACAGCAATTTACAATAAATCAATTCATTGATCCTTCCACTGTTGAACCAACATATATTCCCATACAACTTCAATTAGCCCTGTGAACAAACTGACACCTGGCAAACAGAACCATAAATTACCCTTTGATGTTATCACATCCTAAGTGGAAGTACACAGGGGTTGTTTATTTTACTAGCTGATCCACATTCCTGAGTACACTTTACAAGAAAAAAGGAACGAAATGCACTATTAGCACCTTTGTCTAAGGGACACTTCAGTAGCTGTTAGAAAGTCCTTAGTCAGGAAGAGAGCAATAAAGAGGTGTCTGAAAAGACCTCCACTGGAAGAGGCGTGACAAATATTATAACATCATAAAATACCAGAAAACACTAAGGTGTTTTCTCAGCACCCCTTCTAGCCAGAAAATACATAATGAAATGCAAAAGTGATAAACACCCCCAAAATGCTGAATGGGGAGGCACATTTGAAATGACAACAGGCGACAAAGCACGTGACGCAGAGCCCACAGCCAGGAGGGTCCTGGATTCTGCCATTAAATCATTGTTCGGGAAACCAGTCCTTAAGCGTCCATCTCTTCATCTGCAAACTCTCATAACAGCAATTCGATGGAGTTTGGAGTAAATCACTTAATATTCAAGAGATATAAAGTCCTTTAATAGTGTGAAGTAATCCTATAAAATATCACGGCTGCACAAACAAATCAATAACCTGAATAAGCAAGAACAGCCAAAGACTGAATCAAGGAGATGAGAGATGGCAGTCCAACACAATGAAACAAAATGTGCTATTGATATACCTGAAGCTCTTATGTTCTGACAAACAAAGGTCCAGAAGGTCTAAAAGTTTGCAGTTAACATTTGAGGCTTTCGCATTGAATGCTAAGTGAGCAAGTAAGTTATGAAGCTGTGACTCAGCTTTCACAATGACAGAAAGTTTCATCTAACGTTGAGCACTCTCAAAGCTGCTTCTTAAATCACCCACGGTGACTGCTCCCTAACCAACATTTTGAACAAGTGCTGTTTAAAAAAATAAAGACATTAGAAGCAATTTTTTAAAAGCATTTAAGTGTTAGAATGTTTTTACCTATATCCAGGATTTTGTCCTCTTTCTGGTTTGTTTTCTCAAGTTCACTGTCAAGGAGCCTGAGACACCAGGGATCCCCATCAGAGACCCAGATGCCCTGGGTAGATGTTGAAGATTTTTCCCTCTCAATCAGATCAGCTTCTGGCATAGTTTAGCATTAGATTAAGTGTATCTTGCAAGATAAACACAAGGCACTCAATAATTGATAGCCTATTAAGCTAAATTTGTTAAAAGAAAAACAAGCAACTAAAGCATTAAACCCCACAATATACATTGAAGATGAATAAACAGAGAGAGTAATTAACAGCATATGCTGTCTAATCAACCTAGAGGACAAAATGACAGACACAGTACTTTACCAACACTTCACAAGCAGAATTTCTCCTGCAGGACAGCATGTTCTGCAAAACTCAGTGCCAATGAAAAGTACAACTTTAAAGGCTTCGCTCAACTATACAATACCCTTGGTTTTTAAAAGCCCAACTCCCTTTTAGCTTCCAGCTGAAACAGTGCAGGCCAGACCCTCATCTGCAGTTAATCAGCGTGGCTACACCAAAATCAACAAATCTGTGCTATTTAACACTAGTCCAAGAACTGACCCTATGTTATTTCCCAGCGTATTGTCTTCAGTTGGGACTGCAGATGTCATTATTTTGATTCCGGCATCTGAAATATTTGATCAAGAGTGAGTTAATTAGGTTACTGCCAGTAGAGTGTCTTAAACTCCCATCATTTTTGATGTTCGCTAAAACAATACACGTTCTGCAGCTGAGTAAATATTTCTTTGGGGAACGTAACGTATGAATTGGTTCTCACTCCAGATGTAGATCACATTTATACAAATTTGCACTGCGGCTTTGATGTGAATCCTGTCATCCTTTGGTCTGGTATAACTGAATGCCCGTAGACTCACAGCTATATCAATAGTGAGATCCTTAACTTCTGTAGTGCCTTTTTCTATTTAGTGCTTTACACACATTAATGAACTAGGGCACAAGGATCCCCGTGGAGTAAGAATTGTTCTATTCATTTTACATATGGGAAATTTATGATGGAGAAAGATAAAGCCACTTGCCAAGGCTGTGCGAGAAGTCTGGAGTAAAGCTGGAGAGAACTGCAATCAATACAGAAGAAAAGTTCCAGCCTTATTGAACAGTGAGAAATGTTTGTGGAATTCAAGCAACATTTTAAAATGTTGATAGGTAGACCGGTGTGATTCCATATAAGAGCAAGAAAGAAAAAGTTATTATGTTGCTGAATGAGAATTAAATGCAGTGCATATTTATTGAATACGAGAAGATTTTTTTCCCCAGCAAATCACTTTCCCAAAAGACCTCAACTTATATGTACTGGAATTTCCTTGATTGGGGAAAAACATCTCCCTTAGTGCATCTAGTAATAAAATAGCACAAGGAATAACTATTCTGGGGGGAACTTGCCGGCATTCATTAACAGCATTGGCTCAGACGTATGGCATTTCTGGAAGTGCTTGAAAAAAGAAAAAAGGGGGCGTTTCAGCACTGACAGCAAAGGTAGACCAATCCTGAGCTATTTTTAAAATCCTGCCCTCTCTGTCATGATATGTTGAAGCACAACAAAAGCACGATTCACTGATTGCCCCATAAGAAATCCAATTTTGAGACATGGATTGCATTTTCGAGTTAAATAGTACAAAAGGATCGTAGACAGATATTTAAGAAGATACTACAGATCATACGGCTCAAGTCAGACAACGGTTTCAAATAATGATGGTTAACTTGACAGTCAGTAAGACAAATAACTATCTGTGGCATTAATGGCTGCGGCAGCAGAATGAAATGCTTGGGGAGCAAACCACCCTTGACTCCGGAATGGCTCTGACTTTAGAGATGAGTATTACAGTGCGTTTGAGAATTACTTTAGGAAGGACTACCCTATCATTAGCCATATAGGCTCAGGCTCAGCAGTTATAAGGACGGCAATGCAGATGCTGATTCAGGAAAGCTTCCTCCTTCAGGAGGAAAATAACCCAAGTCACACCTACCCAAAGTCAATGGGCTTCATCTTGTGCCTTTGAAGAGCTGTTGGTGGGGGACATGCTAAGTGCCTATGTCAGTGTTCTAACAATAGGGAAGAAAATGACAAGATCATTTATTTAAGGAGCAATAAGATTAAGCAAAATAGACTTTCTAACAAATATCTTGCTCTACCATGTATAAAAAACCAGCCTGTATATCAGGTGGAAGTAAAAAAAATACCGAACATTTTAATTCTAGATAATACTCTCTTTAGTATGGATCTGTCTCTTTTCCTGACTAATGTTCTGTATTTCCAATGGAAATATGACAATTTATTGAAAATGAGACTCTGGTCTTGTACATGTTCATATTTCAGAGGTCAATTTGCATACTAATCATGCACCTCTTCTCTTCTATATTCCACAATACGAACAGGTTCATTTGCAAAATGTAGTACAAATTGACACGGCATAATAGTTTCTGTTAAAAATACAAATACATGAACACTGTCAAGTTACAGCGTAAAACAAATCTTTCTTTTTGGCAATGTTAATTTGCAAATAGGGTAGTCATGAAACTGCTGGAATTCATGGTACAGGCAGGTTTCAGAAGAGGAAAAATTCTAAAAGTGGAGAAATAAAGATGCCAGGCAACACTAGAAAGCAGGAAATGGCACAGAGAGAAAAAGATTGAGAGAAAAAGAAGCAGAAGGATACAAGTGCTAAGGAGAAGGTGGCAAATGAAGGGGAAACGGTAACAGAAACAAGGCTGATGTTCAGCACAGAAGTAAGGATCTCAGAAATAAAAGCTATTTCTTGACTGCTAAATTTTGCTGTTAGATACAACGAAATAATTCACTAACATTGCCTCCGTAAATAACTACTTGCAAATGTGTGCTTTCATTATTTATTTTTTTACCAGCTCTTCTGCTGGCGATAAACATTGGACAGACCTGGCCTTTCTCTAATGCTCTTTTCTGACAGAAAAAAAATAAAAATGAAATTTGGAGTTTTTTCTTTACTCATTCTTCAGTGACACACAAAAACACTAACTGCTCATAAAACACTAAAAAGAAAGCATCGCAGGAGAGTTCTTGCATGGCTGAAAATAAAACCTAAAATCACATCAAAAGTGTTGGCCCAAAGTCATTTTCAGTGAACCACAACTGTTATTTCTCATGCCAGCTGGGAACATAAAGAGATTTTATTAATGCATGATTTCTGCGTTTACCTCATATTTTTAACTTGGAATAAATTAGAAACAGACTTAAAGGCCCCATTCCACAGCATGAAGTAAACAAATGCGTTTTACTATATATGCTTTGCAGAATGAATTAAATTCACGCAGCATTCGTTCTACTTGCTCACAGCAGACAGCTTTCATTCTGTGCAAAAGTCTGTAAGAACAACAGACACCACAGTGAAGGCTGGCACTTAACCTTCAAACAAAACCAGTCCCAGCTACTTCTTCCGCCTCGTCCCAGCCACCGCTGGGGCACTGCACTGAACAGCAATGGAGCTAACTACATTTTTTTAAAGACTAAATATATTTCTGTGCTTGCCAACTGAAACTTGTATTCAGCATCATGTTATCAGGCAAGAACACTGATATCTCAAAATTTAACAAGAATTTAATGCAGGAAGACACATGGGAATTAAACTCCACGCTCATCCCTCCCAAAAGCAAAGCAGTACGAGACTGGGGATGCGGTGGCTCTGGCAGGCTGCCTGCTGCCCAGAGCTGGTTACATCTCATACCCTTAACAGTTTAACCTCATACCTCTCATAGCTTGTTCAGAGGACTGTCCCACAGGTCAACACGTGTGATCTGTTAACAATACCTAACCAGAAGAACTTCCACTTTTATAAGCAAGCTGCACCGGGTCTTGACCTTTTTTTTTTTTTTGAGGGGTTGGGTAATCTTTTGTAAGTTGAAGGGGAAAAAAAAAAAGGCACTGCTGTTCCCAAACTCAAACCCATCGGATTTTTTTCTTTGTTCAAAGGGGAGCACCAAATTGTGCTCCAAATTCAACCTCATGGATTGGAGGTTGAACTGAACTGAATGAAAGTTGAGTCAGTGTCAGGCTGAAGCTTCTGCCTTCTCTCTGAAGAGAAAGACCCAAAGCATCACTGCTTTGGCTCCTCAGGCCTGAGTGGCTCCTCAGGCCACTTTTAGCAGCCACTAGATCCACCAAGTGCTGCATGAAAATAGAGCTCAGAAATGCAATAATTACCTTACAATAATATCTGAATTGACAAAAGCAAGCTATGCTACATGAACCACATTTTTTTCCAACCCAGACTTTCAAAACATATTTCTATCAGAGACTAACTGATGATGTCAACCTCACTGTAATCAAAAGCAACCACCACAGTTCATATGCACAAGACGTCTAGCTATCAATCAGGTAAATAACTTAAAATTCATCACCAGAATGGATTTTGGATTAAACCCTCAGAAGGAACCTAGCCAGTCATTACTACACACACCATTTTTGGTATTTTTGCTGAGCAGCACTTCATTCTTCCAAAAGACCCTGAAGTAGTCAATAAAGTTGAACTAAACAACTTCTAAAAAAATAATACTCGTAACCTCACACCTGGACCAAAACCATTAAGGGTAAGTAACTTCTCTGGAACATCATTTACTTGAAAAGAGAGGCTAAAAGCACCATCAATTCTTTTCTCATTTGCTATGGTGAATACCTAAAGTGTCTTGGTACATATCCAATAGAAATAAAAGGGAACTCTTACTTAAGCTAAGCATGAGAATTAGCTTAAATTCAGAATTTCCCCACTAATTATGGTTTACAGTGAGACCTTAAGAATACACGCAATGAACAATACATTGCTTATACGGCATTTACTATTAAGGAAAAAATGTACGGAAGAATTAATAAATATGAGAAACACAGGTGTGTGAAGTTAAATACACAAGCAGTCCTCACACTAACTATATTTTCCAAGCTGGTTTTATGACAATTTTTACAGACGTATGGGAGTTTTAGTAGCATAAGCACAGATTTCCATAAAAAAATTCTTAATCAGATTTACCACACCTTCATTTCTGTTTCACATCAGTTTTTAACATCAATGAAAATAATCTGGCTATACTGGTGAAAGACTGGATTCATATACTGGGGTGTCTCAATGCGAGTTATTCATTTACTGACAGCAATTTATGTTCCAAAGGAGATGCGCAACACATAAGAAACATAATGACATGAAATAAAATAGGACAAAACATTAAATCTTGAGTTAGCCCCTCTGGGATAAATATATTCAGATGTTCTGAACGATTAATGAATCGGGTCATCTATATAAATCTCTCATTTCTAAAGTGGAGTGTCTGTTTAGGTCCCACGTATGCTGCATTTATGAATAATGGAAAGGATTGTATATTTTGTCCCTTTATACTGTGTCGGACTTTGTGTTTTCACTGACAGGGATTCTAGCCGTAGTGCAAATAAGATACATCCTAAATGCAAAAGCAAACACATAATAAAACTCCATGTGTAAGTGCGAATTGGAAGGAAAGATAATCACATTTTTAGCAGGCACATCTTAAGGTCACTGAATTCAGGCGTTAAGCAAACATTTAAAACAACCGTTCATTACCGTGCTACACGTATCCTTCCTAATCATCACTGGCATGGGCAAGCTCCTAAGAAGGTTAGCTGATCTGCCCATCACTATTAAAAGTATTGTGGAAGTCTAACACCACTCATTCAAATCAATATCAGCTAACTGTACATTTCAAAGGCAGCACTATTTTTCTTGAGGAAAGGAGATGGCATCTTTCTGGTGTACGTAACCCTTTGACCGCTGTGTATGTTCAACCAACGTAGCGGTCAACATTCAGCAATACAATTAAATTCATGAAATGTTGTCAATCAGAGAACATTACGACCTAGGGACAAGAGGAGCAAGGGGGTTTGGGTACAAATTTTAGCTCCAGTTCAGAAGAGCACTTTAGCATACTTCTGAGCTAAGCAGTGAGGGTCTTTAAAGGCATTGGACCGTAAGCAAACGCTTAATTACAGCATTAACTATTTTCAGATTTCACTGCAAACAGCTTGGTCTTGCAGTAGATAAACACTCTCAGCTGCCATTATATTGAGAGTTGTTAATGCTGGGTGATAAAGTGACTGAAAAGTTTAGGTGTGCACATGCTAGCTGGAAACCACGTCTCGGCATTACGGAAGAGGCAGAGCTGTGCTATGGCTGAAGGGCGGTCATGCTCCTTCCCTTAAAAAAAATTCAGCACTTTGAAATGTGGTACAACCCCTTTTATCACACGAAGAGAAGAAATACAAATAACCTCCAGGGTAAACCTACAGAAAGATGAAAAACTGAGACAGAAATCCAAAAAGAGAAGAAAAGTTTAAGATCGTAAAGTAGGTTTGAAAACATTATTCTCTGTGGCCAGGGTAGTGATTTCTGTGGGCACAAGTGGATTCTAAGTGAAACTAGAATTCTAATTCTAATTCTAAGTGAATTCTAATGAAAGACCCCTTTTCAGCCCTACCTTGCTTTTCGCAGCATTATTTCATTGTTATTAGCATTCAAGTTTATTAATTGCCCATTGCGTGCCTAAAAGTACTTTTGGGGAGCTATAATAGCAGCATTTTCTGTGATGGAGAGAAGACTTTGTTAGCACTTAGGCACTTGAAATGTGTTAAGTGGTTTGAGAGTGGTGCAACTTGAGCCCTGGGTGAAAGTGTAAGTAGATTCCAGAATATCTGACAAGCGGGATTTAGAGACACAAGTTTAACAAGTGTACACTAATGCCGATCAATGTCAAAACAGAAAGGAGATATGTCACCCTCCAAATGGCAGATTTTTTTAAACTCCTTGAGACTTTAAGAATGCATATTTGATTGCTCATTAAAGTGATTATTGTTATAGAGTTTCTTAAGTGCATTACACTGCCTCTTCGCAAGATTTTCTAGCCAAACCATTCAACTGTCTTTGTTTTCTGTTTAAATAACATTTAAATTATTTAACAGAAAACTGGTGCAGTCTGGTGACTAAAAGTTCAAAAAACCCAAGCAGAACTTCTAATGAATAAATTGGGGGAACAATTTGAAAATTGTAGCGCTTAAAGAACATTACAAGTCTCATTTGAGGAAAAAAAATCTCCTCAAAGAATGCTATTTATCATTTCAAACACATTTTCTTGCCTGCTGAGGGAGGAAGGAAGGAAGGAGTCTGAGATCTTTAAGACTGAGCAAGTGGATGAGATTTTGTTATGAGAATAGAGTACACAATTGCAGTAGCCCCAGCCTCAACCTTCAAAGCTCAAATGTTTCCTGTCGACAATTTATGTATATCAGAGCCCAAAAACTTAGTACACAACAGCAAAACATAGGACCAGAAATCCAAATTTTTTTAAGAGAATGTATACATCTTTGCCTTCATCTTCATTTATATCCACTATGCCATAAACACATTAACCTGTAAGAAGATGCGGTCTCTACCCTAATTAAAAAATAATGAAGAAGTTTGCCTATAGAAATAATGGCAGTAATGAGATACATACGCACGAATCCCAAAATTAAAGTTTTATCTTCCATAGCTTGCTTAAATAGGAATCCTTTTAAAAAACTGTCTTTAACTGTGCAAAATGAACGGTGAGAATCTGGCCCTTCATGCCTGTTAAATCACTGACACTAAGACAGGTCAAGGAAAAGGTAAGGAACAACTGAAAATAATCCGAGAATACTAATTTACAGAAGATGGTTTCTATATATTTTCTCTCTAGTTAATAATTTACAGGAACTACAGCTGAAGTTCAGTGTGCAGTATATTACACGCAAGCGTACAGCATTACAAAATCTGCTTCCATTCTAGGAAACATTAATGAATCCGGCAAGGGTCGCTCATTTTACATGCAAAGATTAGCTCTCAAATTACTAGAAAGTTTCAAAATAGAGGAAACTTTTGCAATATGTCTGCATCTTCCTCCTAAAAATGTGGAATTACTTTTCCACAAAAGTGTACTATCTTGAGTACCAAATTCAGCTGTGGTGCTGAGATAGCTTTCCTAGTCAACCAACTAAAAGTTGGAATTTTTCCAAAAAATGGCATTCACACAGATGGCAAAAATTAAGAGATTTACTTCTAGATTCCTAGTTTTTCAACTATTTTGAGTATTGCAGACTTAGGTTCACAAAGGAGTAAGACACTTGGCTTTTCCTAATATTTCTGAAGTATATACAAAGCAGGTGGTGCAAGTAGTGTAATAATATCGTCAAGTTCTTTGCAATGATAAAATTTATTTTTCTCTACTTGTAAAAACTAATATTACTCCAAAGATATGTTTATTCAAAACATTTCTGTTCTTCGTGAATATTCGTTAATTTTTGCAATCACACAGTTTTTCTATTTAAGTTGCACAGAACTTAGAGAAAATTTTACAAGTACATTTTACAAGTCCCATACGTTGACCAACAGCCACACGCTGAGCGTGAATCCGGTGAAGACTATAATATCTTATTTAGCCCTTGTTCTCAGCAGGCCTCTATGGGTACAGCTTGAAGCAGGTTTGTAGGAGCTAAGGATTTGTTGTTTACAAATGAATGTTTACATTAAGTTTCTTCAGTTTTTACTCACTCATAATTTATAGGTTGGAAAACAAATCATTATCTAATTAGAGACCATAGTTGCCATTCTACTAGTGTCACTGCTGCAGCCAGAATGACATCACATTATTAGTAAAAGTAAGATATGAAATCTCCAATGTACTTATTTTTAAATATTCATAACTGGAAAGAAAAGGATATGAATAAAGCTTTACTGTGTGCCTGCGATATCCAGGGCACTACTGTTCGTCAGTTTGCTGTTGACACTCCAGGACACTGCCAGGACAGCCCCTGACTTGCAGTGTACAACTAATGGCACCGAGTCCCCATCCTGCTTGTCTCTACTCTTCACAAAGACAGCCATGCCATTAGCACCAGTCCTCCAAGAGTCTGCTGACTATTTGTCTTACAGGAATTACTGCTGAGCTATTCACCGTTTGGGTCACGTACTAGACTTCTGAAACACTCGGGTGTGGGGACTAGAGGACAAGGTCCAGCCTGCACAGAGAATTTTGCACAGCCACACTACACGAGTTGATCCTTTGGACCAGGTTCCTTTGCAAGGCAAGCCTAACAAAAAGTACAGTGAATTGATATGAGCGTGTACCAAATGAGACAAAACTTCTTTTCCTTTAAAGAGTTTTCCTGCGGAAAACATAGANAGTGTACTATCTTGAGTACCAAATTCAGCTGTGGTGCTGAGATAGCTTTCCTAGTCAACCAACTAAAAGTTGGAATTTTTCCAAAAAATGGCATTCACACAGATGGCAAAAATTAAGAGATTTACTTCTAGATTCCTAGTTTTTCAACTATTTTGAGTATTGCAGACTTAGGTTCACAAAGGAGTAAGACACTTGGCTTTTCCTAATATTTCTGAAGTATATACAAAGCAGGTGGTGCAAGTAGTGTAATAATATCGTCAAGTTCTTTGCAATGATAAAATTTATTTTTCTCTACTTGTAAAAACTAATATTACTCCAAAGATATGTTTATTCAAAACATTTCTGTTCTTCGTGAATATTCGTTAATTTTTGCAATCACACAGTTTTTCTATTTAAGTTGCACAGAACTTAGAGAAAATTTTACAAGTACATTTTACAAGTCCCATACGTTGACCAACAGCCACACGCTGAGCGTGAATCCGGTGAAGACTATAATATCTTATTTAGCCCTTGTTCTCAGCAGGCCTCTATGGGTACAGCTTGAAGCAGGTTTGTAGGAGCTAAGGATTTGTTGTTTACAAATGAATGTTTACATTAAGTTTCTTCAGTTTTTACTCACTCATAATTTATAGGTTGGAAAACAAATCATTATCTAATTAGAGACCATAGTTGCCATTCTACTAGTGTCACTGCTGCAGCCAGAATGACATCATCACATTATTAGTAAAAGTAAGATATGAAATCTCCAATGTACTTATTTTTAAATATTCATAACTGGAAAGAAAAGGATATGAATAAAGCTTTACTGTGTGTCTGCGATATCCAGGGCACTACTGTTCGTCAGTTTGCTGTTGACACTCCAGGACACTGCCAGGACAGCCCCTGACTTGCAGTGTACAACTAATGGCACCGAGTCCCCATCCTGCTTGTCTCTACTCTTCACAAAGACAGCCATGCCATTAGCACCAGTCCTCCAAGAGTCTGCTGACTATTTGTCTTACAGGAATTACTGCTGAGCTATTCACCGTTTGGGTCACGTACTAGACTTCTGAAACACTCGGGTGTGGGGACTAGAGGACAAGGTCCAGCCTGCACAGAGAATTTTGCACAGCCACACTACACGAGTTGATCCTTTGGACCAGGTTCCTTTGCAAGGCAAGCCTAACAAAAAGTACAGTGAATTGATATGAGCGTGTACCAAATGAGACAAAACTTCTTTTCCTTTAAAGAGTTTTCCTGCGGAAAACATATAGATTTAATGACACTTCCCACTAGTCTGGGAAACAAAAAGGACCAAGAGCCTGAACCTCACGAAGGAAAGCAAAGGATGGCAGTAACAAACTCACTCTTTCCACTATTTCTCCCTCTTGGGCACCACGATGACCGTCACACTTGTGGGGCCACCGAGGCAGGCTGCAGGGAGAGCTGTGGCTCCGGGCCCGCCTGCCCGCAGCACCCGGAGCTCCCAGGGACACATTGGAGCCTGGTACCAAACCCTGACCCTGCTAAAAGGCTGTTTTTCACATTTGGTGGCAGTGTTTCGCAAGTCTCACCATCCGCCTCCTGGCCCTGCCCCGCACCACCCTCCGCAGTGAGCCCAGATGCTGAGCACAGCGAATGGCATCGGGGAACGGATCCATCACAAGACAGACATGGGGAAAAACTATGCTTTTTCAGCTGCCAGGCAGGCAAAACATCTGTCACAAGAGGCTGCGCTGCCCAAATGGGTTTTTCCCTTTGGTTTGAAAGGTGAGATCTCCGTCCAAAGTGGAGACCTTCTGCAGGGTATTCCCTGCAGAGTGCTGGCTGCAAACGGCACGGCAGCTGTACACAGCCTGCTCTTCCCCTTGGTAATACGTACAAGCTGGGGAGCTGGCTTTGAAGGAATAAAGAAAAACTTGCCTAGCTACAACTCGGCCTTTTATTTCTTTATACCATGCACTGCACAATAATAGCGGTTTTCGCTATCAGCCTTCCTCAGTCAGGGCTTAAACCAGACGCCAGCAAATCTTCCGTTTCACTTCCATGTGAACTGCAGAAGCCAGCAAATCCTCCTGTAGCTTATTACATGTTTCCTAATGTTAACCTATGCGGTTTTGAACACCGGCAGAAATTGTACTTGTGTATCTGCAAGGAGGCTGAAACCCAGCACTGCCAGCTCCACATCCAGCTGCAGAGAGCACGGCCTGCCCCACGAGGAGCTCTGCACGCACGCCGACATCCCAACCCGACACGCAGACGGCAACAGGTCAGAAATGCCACCTAAGCACCCGTCGTCTTATTTCTCTATTATCCACCATGACTTCCTTTGCCTCCATTCAGCTTGTTTTCTTTTCATAGCTGTAAAATACAAGCAAGGGACAGACTTATTGAGACTTCAGGCGTCTCTGCCAACAAACCATTTAAAGACTTGTTACTACATGGCATGATAGCAATTCAGTAACATTCCTTCAGCTCCTAGAGCTTACCTACTTCAGGTAAATAAGACAGACTACCCACAGCTTCCCAACACAAACCTCAAACTCTTTCAAAAGCCTAGTGCTGCTATGATAAAATGCACATGACGCAGGCACTGTTCAGTAAGCAGGGAAGCCCCACAGTCCCAGTTGCTTGGAGGAACTTGCATTTTGGAACCAGGCAATAATCAACTGTTATCAGAAGTGATGTCTCCTTGTTATTGCTCTTTTCTATTTTTTGCAGGCACCTGGGTTTACCTCTTATATGATACCATCAGCTGTAGAGGAAGTCACAATAGCTACAGGCATCTTTACTCTCCCTGGATGTGAATACATCCCCAACAGTTTAAAAGTTCTCAAATCCTAGATAAACCTTAGCCATTGGGGCATCCTTCTGTGCTCTTATCTATGGCCTATAAAACCTGCTTCAAAGCAAGTAAAACACTTCTCCATAACACCACACTTCTGCTGCTTTTAAGAGTGGATTATGTGAATTTTGGGACCATGCTGGAGCCTGTGGGATGAGCCCCCATGCCTGGGTGCGGGGGGATGCTGGGGCTGCAGTGGAACGCACGGGGCTGTGGCAGCTCAGCTCCTTCCCTGAGCCACGGACCGGGGCCGACCCGGGTTGTGCTGTGGCTTTCATGGGCCTGCATTAGGGAAAACAGCTCTGGCACAACTGTGCAGAAAGAAATGGAAAGTAACAAAAGCATATTAAAAAAAATGAGGAAAAAAGTAGCATCTGCAGCAATTCCAGTTCTTCTTAATACTGGCCTCAGGTAATAGTTCTGGGATGCTTATATACAGAGATAGAGGACTCTCTGGGACAAGAAAGTCTTCATTCTGTGTTTGCTTCTGGGTTTGATGCACTGCTGTTCTCCTGAGAAGAAAGGGCAGTTATTTTTTATCTCATTCAGGGGAGCTGTGGCTGAACCACGACTCAGGTGCTGGTGTGAAAAGAGAGAGCTCACCAGCCCACAAAGCAAGTTTAAAATGGGTGGGGATCCCTGAAATCACGCATTCAAACCCCAGCAGGGCTGCCTCAAGCCTTCAGCTTTCTAAGGTGTGTAGGGTGCAAAGCAGAGGGTGCGTTTTAGGGCATGGGGTCTCCCTCACCGAGAGGGGAGCGAGGAGAAAGGCGGGGGGCTGCCAGCTGCTTCCAACAGAGCCCTGTCAGACCAGCCACAGCCCACCCGCTCCATGCTCTCCAGCTAGGAGCAACGTCCATTCCTCTTCTCCTGGGTACTTCAAATGGAGATGGAGAAATCACTAACAATGAGAGGGAGGGGGGAAAATAAATACATGTTATTACCGAATTCTATTTGGTGGTAAAGAAAATAGATGAGTAAATCTGAAGGTTTTATGAATCTTTAAAGCCAACTCTTGTGTCCTCCAGACTCTCACGAGCCAACCCTGGTGTTCTAAACACAGTCATAATATACCTATACATTACCCCTCTGTCACTTCATCTGAATCATTAATGTCACAGTGAAGAAAACAGTCTTACTTCCTAGGTAATTACTGTATATCTATTAAAATGAATTAAGTCTCTATTGAAAATGCTTGTTTGTTCCATATACATCCTGTTAATGTGCGCCTTTTCCTTCATTATATCTGGTAAAATGTCAAGCCCGCTATGTTGGGGAAATCAATAATTAAATAGCTTTACAGTAATTACTCCAATAACACACATTCTTGCCACTTAACAATACAAATTAAATCCACTAAATTAAAATTTACACTAACAGACAATGATGGGCATTTCAAGCACTCACCCTCAAAGAGTATCTGTGCTGGTCAGAGTCAGCACGGCAAGCGACAAGTCTCCTGCAGAATATTTCACAGAGTATTTTATTTGCTCATTTGTCTTTATCGTCAGCGTGTTTCAAGGTACGAGAGGCGAGTCAATACAAAAACACAGCAAGCAGCAGCCATAAGGAAAAGAGCGTGCTTTTCTCATATGGCACAAACAAATTGAAATAATTTGCAAATAACTTCTGTGTAGCTGACCTCCCTGCACCTGATCCACTATTTACAGTAAATGTCTACACAGAGACATATGTAATATGAATGTAATTTGTAATATATACCTACAAATAAAATATTTTCATATATTTATTTATAAGCACACATTCGCTGCTTTGACAACATGTATGATCCGATGCATAAGATACTAGGCATTTTTCTTATTTCAGGAGCTTTTTTTTTTAAATGAACTGAACATTGCTCATTTCATTATTTATCTGAGAATTAATATTTTGACATATTCTAACTGAAGAAAACCCATGTGTGCAAACAGGTGTAGCTGTGGACATATAGGCACGTTCATCCTACATTGCGCTAAATGCTTAAATTGCAATAGTTCACTCCACCGTTATTAATCCCAGCCTATAGGGGAGATCGATGGCAAATTTTTAATACCACGGGTTCATGGACGCAAGCCATAAGAGAGTTGCACAGCTAAAATAAGGGAGCCTTTGCTCTCCCGCCCACCCTGACTGCTTAACTCCTGAGCCACCCTGATGTGGCCTCATGGTAAAATTGATTTGAGATCAGAAAGGCTAATTTTCATCTCCATCATTGCCATTCTCTGTCTCCCAGGGCTGGAGTGAGGAGAAGGGTGGGCAGGAGCCAGGAGTGTCGAACCGCTGCTTTCCAGGGTGGCAGAGACAGAAATGACGATTTGTCAATCCAAAAGCTCAGGTATCTGGAATCTTGCTGAAGGACCTAGCTCCAGACATTGTGTTTTCCTTTAGGCCAAATTCTCTGTCCAAGCAGTAATTTTAAGGCTTAGTCATATCTGCTGAGATATGAACATTTTCAGATTCTCATTTTAGAATAACCAATATTTTGGCCTTGCCTACCTCAGGGAAAACATTTATTTTTATCTACAAGAGGAAAAAAAAAATAATCCAAAACCCCGACTGAAGTCACAGCATAGGCAAGAATCCTGCAATTACTTTAAAAAAAATCCTGACACGAGCATACTATATTCAAACCTACTCCCATTTTAACTATCACTTCTTCATAGATTGTAACAGGTGTCTGTGCCCCACATGTAGAGTTAACCAGCAACCCCAAATTTCCCAGTAGCACTACAGTAGATATTAACGTTATCTTCATTTTAATATTATCATATATATGGAACAATTTCATTCATTGAACATCATTACACCGGCTTGAGCACTGAGAACAGATGGATGTAGGGGTGACTTCAAGTGCTCTGTTCAGTGCAATGCTGCTCGCAGGGAACCTGTGCAACGTGCTCCTACGATGAATTGGAGATCTGGGGCCACAGAATTATTTAGGCTTTTCTCTCATTTATGGCAAAGATTAGGCGCTCTCATTTTTTTTAGTTCAGCTAAGCCACTGATATTCAATTTTTGCTGAGAAGTTTACAAAATAATCACTTGACATTTCACAAAATATCACAGTATTCTTCCTTATTAAAACAGCCTTGCTCAAGCCTTAGGTAATGGAAATAGACGTACTAGACCAGTGCTGCCTAAAGAACAAATCCTTCAACCCACACACCCTTTGGGGAGCCGACCACAATTCCTTCTAATCTTATTGACTGAACCTTCACCAATGACAACCGAGTTAATTTCAAGGCCACTAGTTCATGCAAGCATATACAAGATTATTTTAGATGTAGACACCCAAAAATCTTCAGGTGAGATCGAGTGGGACATAGATGGAGCAGGCAGAGCTGCTGTCGTGTCTCTACCACAAGAGCCTTGCTATCCTGGACATTTCTGTGTTCACTCCATGCAGGACCACTGCTCCAAGTTTAAAAGTCTGTTTTGGCAGCAGGGAAGCGATTCCCTAGAAGAGTCAGAGTGAGCTCTGCTATCACTGAACCTGAAGAAAGTGCTCTGTATTAGGGTGACTGATCATAGAATCATAGAATCATAGAATGGTTTAGGTTGGAAAGGACCTTGAAGATCATCGAGTTCCAACCCCCCTGCCATAGGCAGGGACACCTCCC